>JAFMOC010000467.1:465000-476675 GCA_019802505.1 Corydoras sp. C115
AGTATCGTGAACTACGCAACATACGAAACTGTTTTTGCGAATTACGTTATGTAAACTACGTAATGTGAACTATGTGACAAACTACATAACGTAAGAAACTGTTTATATGAACTATGTTATGCAAACTACGTAACGGGAGCTACGTAATGTGAACTACGTAACATACCAAACTGTTTATATTAATTACATTATGTTAACTACTAAAGGTGAGCTACGTAATGTGAACTACGCAACATACAAAACTGTTTTTACGAATTACAGGAGGCGCTATAGTTACACAAATGTTCACCTTAAAGTGCGAGTGCTCCTCCAACAACAACGAATAAATAAAAAGCACGACGGCGAGCGGCTCCTGCACCGACCGGCTCGAGACCCTAGAGGGAGCCCCTGCCCTCACCCGTCACTCAAAAGTAGAACCAAAAGCTGCGACACACACACACACACACACACACACACACTCACTCACTCACTCACTCTCTGTGTTACCTGTGGCAGGGCGATGGACAGCTGTCTCTGCAGCGAGTCCTTCTCGTGTCCCAGTTCCCGCAGGCGGAGCTGCGCCGTCCCCAGACTCTCCTGCGTCTCCCTCAGGCTCTCCAGCAGCCGCTCGCGTTCCGTCAGCATGTTCACCATCAGGGACTCCAGGTTCCCCGTGCTGCCCCCCTCATACCCGCCGCCAATGCCCCCCATGCCGCCCCCCATGCCGCTCCCCCCTCCGGCGGGCGAGGACGACCCACCTCCCCCTCCGCCGCGCCCGTCCTCCGATATGGTGGGCATCACCTCGCACATCATCCTGAGGCCGGGTGGAGTGTGGACACGTTAGACGAGTGGGAGTCCCGATGCGGGTCTTGTCAGGATCAAGGATCAAAATCTAAGCGTCTGGTCACGAGGGGTTCTAAACGCCGAGAACCTTCTCTCGTTTAAACACGGACGTTCAGTTTGGGTTCTCGCGATTTCCTCATGTTGTCCATGTTCTACTCGCACGGTTCCGTCAATGTCCTGAACAATGGGTGAGATTCGGAAGAGTCCGGTCCGACACTGCTCAGGTACAGTAGAGACCTGATTGGACAGAGGCAAAAGGATGGGGCCGAGTGGGCGGGGTATACACCGGGGTTGGGGGGGAGGGTGGAACCCTCTGGATGATCAGCTGCAACAGAGCTGCGGAACACACGAAACAGTTACGTTAGAACGGAACACACAATCATTACGCAATTAAAGGAACAATTCAATGGAAGTAAAACGGGCCTAATACAGATCCTTGTGGAATGCCACATATCGTTTTCATTCACTGCATCGTATGCAGCACGATGCTGGGTTCTATTCCCATGTCTGTATCGGCCGAAGGAAAGACAAAATAATTGGCCACGCCCCCTTTTTGCTCTCCATGTTCTCGGTTCCACTTACAGTAGAGATGGACTTTGTAGTTCTACAGTTTCATTCTGTAGTCCATTTGTTTGTGTTCTACAGTACATATTGTGTACTCTGTTCTCTAATTGTCAGAACCCCAATAGTACCACCACAGAGCAGGGGATATTGGGTGGGGGCATTATTCCTATCCCGGCAGTCTCATTGCAGAACCGACAATCAACAATCCACCACCCAAATGATACCTGTTCTGTGATGCTCCTGAGAACCAACAGGGGACTAACAATAACAAAGAACACAGATGGACTCCAGTCTGGAATTGTAAAACTACAAAGTCCAGCTGTATGGTAAGTGGAGGAAAAAGGGGGCGTGTCCAAACTCAATCGCAGCCCTATGCTACGCAGTTAAGTTTTGACGTTCCAAAAACTTAACAACGCAACGTGGAATTACGGAAGTACCATTTTACTAGAACAAATTCTCATAATGTCACTGTTCACGGCCAAAGTTTAGGAACATAATGCTTTAAAACGTCGTCGTCGAGGCAGCCAATCACAAGCGTTGGTAAGCTCATGTACTCAGGAGGAACCGTCACTTATAAACATGTAGCTGCAGGAACCATGGGAAACCGAGAGGAGCAGAATAGCGCTCCCTCTTGTTGATTGGCAGCTGCAACAAGCTAAACGATGGATAGCTGATGACCCTATCTTGGGTTCCCCCCACCCCCTTGGCACAAAACCCACCCCCATTCAGACGGTTCCGTCCAATTAGAAACAGTATTTCAACTTCCTGCCACACTCCCGGTTCCCAACGTGCTGTTGCCCTGATTGGTAACTCGCCCCGTTCATTTCCCTCTTGGTGGGGTGAGAACCGCCAGGGTTCCATGATCCACTGAACCAACGGGCACTTTATTGAAGACACTTATCTCATACGCGGATTCTGTTAGCTCGTGGGGACGGAAGAGTTCTCTCAGAAGCTGCAATTAAACGAACCTCAACGTTCTTCAAACAGCCTCCACGGCTTCGTAACAAAGATGTGTTCCAAGATCTGGGGCTAACCAATCCACTCTAAGGAACTGGGTGGGTTCTGCACTGACCGTGCTGAGACACTAGGGGGAGCCCAACGAAGCTGCAATCGTGGACGTTTGATCAAGGCCCATGTTTTTCACTCGGATAACTTTTGAGTATGGGGTTAGGGGCCACAAAATTTGCCAATGTGGGCCCTTTAGCAAGGTGGAAGGGTTACAATCATGGACCCCTAACTCACGAATGACCCCATGAAATGTTGTAGCCCAGTAATCAGGGTGCTGGGTCTAGGGTTTGGAAGTGCAAAACCTGGGCCCACCCAAGTTGCCAACGTGGGCCCTCGAGTGAGGCCCTTAAGGCTGATTGCTTCTGGTGGGGCTGTATTATGACTGACCCTTTGAGGGTGTGGTAGCTCATTGGTTCGGGTGTTGGGTCATCAATCTGAGGTTCTGAACTCAATAAAATCGTGCCCCTGAGCAAGGCCCCCCCCCCCTAAACCTCGTTCCTCCAGCCAAGGCAGATCAAAGCTGAACCCGTGAGGACATGCTACCTCAGAGTTTAGGGTGTTGGGTGAGGTTTGGGATTTCAAACCCTGGGTCCAACTGTGGGCTCTTGAGCAAGACCCTTAGCCCTCATTGCTCCACTGGGGGCAGTGTTGAGGCTGAGTGTGTTGGAATGTGGTAGCTCGTTGATTAGGGTGCGGGTGAGGTTTGGGACTTCAAGCCCTGGGTCCAACTGTGGGCTCTTGAGCAAGACCCTTAGCCCTCATTGCTCCACTGGGGGCAGTGTTGAGGCTGAGTGTGTTGGAATGTGGTAGCTCGTTGATTAGGGTGTGGGTAAGGTTTGGGAGTTCGAACCCTGGGTACAACTCAATTGCCATTGCGGGGCCCCTAAGCAAGACCCTTGGACCTCATAGCTCCAGCTGTGCTGTATAATGGACCAAAGAAAGCTCCATTCCTATTGGATCACCACCCGAGCGTGGATCACCACCAGAACTCATAGACGTTTAGGTTCTAGAACAATGAAATGACACCGTCAGCGAGTTGAAGCAGAACACCGATCATGATGCAGCACCCTGGACCTGCTGCTGCCAGACTCCAGATCTCGGTTCTAGACCCCGGAGATGTCCGGATGATGTAATGACCTCTGTATGGCGCTCTAGATCGGACGCCGGTACGGAACCGTGCGCTTTGTGCACAGTCATGATGGAACAGCCACAAAGTTTCCCCCCGAGACACCGGCGCGGCGCGAACGGAACCCGAACGTGAGATAAGACATGAGCTCAGATACCCCCCCACCCCCCCCAATCCAGAACCACCCCCCCTCCCCACACACCCCCAACCCGTCTGTCTGACGGAGTTACGGAACGCCATGGCGACCCACCAAACCCATGTGGGCCATCATCACACACACACACACCATCATCCGAGAGCCAAGCCGCCCGCCGCCGCCACCAACGGGCGCGCATGCACGACGACAGCATGTGGGCGAGCGGCGCCAGCCCCGGCGTGCGCCCACACTTAAACAGGAGTCAGCGGCATCCCAGCATCCCTCCCCGAACCCGAAAACCAGGCCTCGCACCTCCACCTCCACCTCCAAACGCAGGTCTGCCATTGCTCTCTGGCATGTGACACCTCCTCCTCCTCCTCCACCACCGCAAAAAAACGCCAGGACGTGTCTGCAGGTGACAGTGAACCGCTCACGGAGCCTCGCCATCCCTCTGCGCGTGAGGACAGGGAGGAGACCGCCGGCCCGGGCCGGCGGGCGGAGGTGCCCGTCAGTCGCTCCGAAAACAGGCAGGGCATCCGTCCAGGCGACGGGGCGGCCGCGTCCTCCATCCGCCCCCCCCCCCCCCTCACCGTCGGGAGGAGCGTGTTTACGAAGCGCGAGCCGAAACGCCCGCCATGGCGGTCTCCCCTTCGCAACCCCCCCCCTCCACCCCCCTCTCCTTAAGGCCCCTCCATCCATAGGCGCCCCGTGCGGTTCGCAGCCTAAACGAATTTCACCGACGACATCAAAAGCCATTGCCTCACGCGCTGTTTTTCATCCGCCGCCCCCCCCCCCCCCCACCTCCCCCCCCCCCGCCTCCTCCTCCTCCTCACCCCCCCACTTCCCCCAGCATCCCTCAGCATCCCTTCCGTCCGGCTCCATCCTCCTCCATCATCCTCCATCCTCGCATCGCACAGCTGGCCCATAATAATAATAATAATAATAATAATAATAATAATAATAATAAATACGCGCACACGCACGCACGCACACGCACGCACACGGACAGATTTGGGGAAAATAACGCACGCGCAGGTCGGCGACGCGCCGCCTCACCCTCGTCATCGCCGGCGGTCCGTCAGTCGCGTGCGCCCGGGTCAGTCGCGTGCGTCCATCCGCCGGGTCCGCTTTGATCCGCCGCGAAAATTAAAAAAAAAAAAAAAACCCGTCGAATCCCGTCCGCCTCACATCCGTAACGACACCGCGACTACAGCGCAGCCTCAGCGTCTCTCTCTCTCTCTCTCTCTCTCTCTCTCTCGCGCGCGCGCGCGCCTGCTCGGGCCGGGTTGCCAGAATCGGGCGCCGCGCGGAAAATCCCTCCCCGTCGGCCTCCCGCGAGCCACCTGCTGACGTCATGAAGCAATTCTCAAAACATTCAGAGTTTTAACCCAAAAAACATTGACACCATTACGAAGACACACTCAAGAGACACCTTCATCGGGACCCCGACTCTCACCGTCCTTCTGGTTCTTTACAGCGGGTGGCAGGGTGGCATAGGGCTTTAGCATGTTCTCCTCTCAGCACTAGGGATCCCCATTTCAAATCCCAATCTGGGTGGAGTTGGCATGTCCTCCCCGTGTCCGCGTGGGTTTCCTCCGGGTTCTCCGGTTTCCTCCCACAGTCCAAAAATCATGGATTCAAGGTCAATTGACTTCTCCAAATTGCCCCATATAGAGTGTGTGTGTGAGTGAGTGAGTGTGTGCCCAGTGATAGATTGGCGTCCTGTCCTGGGTGTATCTGCCCAGCGCCCGAATCGTTCTCTCCTGGATGGGCATGGGGAACCCCCCCTCCCCATGACCCAAGTAGAGGATAAAGCTGAAGATAATGGATGGATGATTGTCAGCATCACAGTGATGCAATGATACGGTGGTGGTGGTGGTGCGCACACTAGATATAAACTACAGCCTTAGGGTGGAGTTTCCATGTTCTCTGCCGTGTCCCCGTGGGTTTCCTCCGGGTTCTCCGGTTTCCTCCCACAGTCCAAAAAACATGGACTCAAGGTCAATTGAATTCTCCAAAATTGCCCCATATAGAGTGTGTCTATATGGGTGAGTGTAATGGGTATGGGTGCCCAGTGATAGATTGCCCCCCTGTCCTGGGTGTATCTGCCCAGCACCCGAAACAAAACCCTATGTAACCCCCCCACCGCCCCCCCTGCGGCCCTAGTAGAGGATAAAGCGGAAGATAATGGATGGATGGATGGAGTAAGGAATGGAGGCAAACACAAGGTGAACTCACGTGCAGCCTTAGGCTGTGAGCCGCGGCCGAGTCGGTGAAGAGCATAAAACACGCAACTGGCAACCCGGCCGCCGCCGCTCTCTCTCTCTCGCCCTCTGGTGATCGTACGGAGAATTGCACTATCGCACATACACGCTCTCACTTTCTGTCGCTCTCTCTCTCTCTCTCTCACATACACACACACACACACACACACACACACATACATACATACACACACACACACACACACACACACTGCAATTAGCGCGTCACGCGTGTTTTTTTTCTCGTTGTATAAATCAGAAAGCCAGCGTCATCTCAGCAAATAAATAAAATGATTTATTATAAGAACATATATCGATTTTTATTTTATTTCTCGAGCTCGTTCGCTGATTGGTGAATTCAGAACGAAAGGCTGGATGACACGCACCATCCAGCGTGGCTATTTTTACCCCCCCCCCCCTCTCTCCTAATTTAAGGTAATGAACGCCTTTAATCCCCGAATCTTATTTAACGTCGCTGTGAGCATCGCGCCCGCCGGAGCGTCCGGGAGAGCGGCGCGGCGCGGCGCGGCCGACCAATCAGGAGGAGACACCAGAGGCGCCCGCCGACCAATCGGGGGCGCGGCGGGGAGGGCTCGCGAGCGGATGCAAGCCAATCAGCCTCCTGGCTGAGGAAAAAGGGGGGGGAGGAGGGGGGGAAGGCTCCCTAAAGAGATGACGTAATGGGTTTTTGAGGGGATGATGTCATCCCCGGTGCACAAGGAGAGGATTTAATGCCACGGAGAGCGTCTCCCGTTTCTCCGTCCTCGTCCTCACCTGTGAAACCCGGGGCCGCCGTCTCTCCGCCGGGGCGTCGGGCCCTCCGGCGGGTTCCGGGGGGCGAGGCGATGCCCACGGGCCTCTGATTTACCCCGGCTGTTTTTTAAAACTTAGACGGCCGGCGACGCAGGCAACGCTTCATCCACCTTTCTGCTGACATCACGCCGTGCCGGGATAGGCCCACCGGCCCGATTTCTGCATCACGCTCGCGTGGGCCGTTCACGACATCCCATTCTCACTCCCTTCCCGTTTGCAAAGCTCACTCTTCTGAGAGGGGGGTACGCGGGGTTTTGGGGAGTGGGTGCAAATTAACGCCCGGGTTGAGGTTGAGGTGAAGGTGGAGGTGAAGGTTGAGGTTGAAGGTGGAGGTGAAGGTTGAGGTGGAGGTTGAGGTGGAGGTTGAGGTGGAGGTTGAGGTTGAGGTGGAGGTTGAGGTGGAGGGTGAGGTGGAGGGTGAGGTGGAGGGTGAGGTGGAGGGTGAGGTGGAGGTGAAGGTGGAGGTGAAGGTGGAGGTTGAGGTGAAGGTGGAGGTGAAGGTGGAGGTGGAGGTGGAGGTGAAGGTGGAGGTGGAGGTGGAGGTGAAGGTGGAGGTGAGGTGGAGGTGGAGGTGGAGGTGGAGGTGGAGGTGGAGGTTGAGGTGGAGGGTGAGGTGGAGGTGAAGGTGGAGGTGAAGGTGGAGGGTGAGGTGGAGGGTGAGGTGGAGGGTGAGGTGGAGGGTGAGGTGGAGGTTGAGGTGGAGGTTGAGGTGGAGGGTGAGGTGGAGGGTGAGGTGGAGGTTGAGGTGGAGATTGAGGTGGAGATTGAGGTGGAGGGTGAGGTGGAGATGGAGGTGAAGGTGGAGGTGGAGGTGAAGGTGGAGGTGGAGGGTGAGGTGAAGGTTGAGGTGGAGGGTGAGGGTGAGGGTGAGGGTGAGGTGAAGTTTGAGGTGGAGGTGAAGGTGGAGGTGGAGGTGAAGGTGGAGGTAGAGGGTGAGGTGAAGGTTGAGGTGGAGGTTGAGGTGAAGGTTGAGGTGGAGGTTGAGGTTGAGGTTGAGGGTGAGGTGAAGGTTGAGGTGAAGGGTGAGGTGGAGGCCACCACGACCACACAATATTCTATGTTTCGTTTGAACAGCGGAAGGCGTAGCTAATGCTCTAAGGTGGAGCATCTGGAAGAGACAAGGGCTCCCCCTAGTGTCGGTGCAGACGGCGCAGCAGCATGGGAATAGGATCAGTGGACTTCCTTTTTGTTTTTTGTTGCGTTAATTTATTCCCTGTAGGGGGCGCACACTCTCAGAGGAAAGCGCTGTTGCATTTGCACAGTAATAGGAGCAGCGCCACCTGCTGTATGATTCTGTTTGTAGGGGTCACGTTTACATTAGAGGTGTTTATTTCCTGTAGGGGGCGCACACTCTCAGAGTAGTAAGAACAGCGCCACCTGCTGTATGATTCTGTTTGTAGGAGTCACGTGCACATTAGTGGTGTTTATTTCCTGTAGGGGGCGCACGCTCTCCGAGGTGTCGCAACAGCAGCGCCACCTGCTGTTTTTTTTGTTTATAGGGGGTCACATCTACATCCGGGGTATCGTCTGGCGCCATGCAGATATTTTCCCAGCATGCCGTGTCTTCGAACCCAGAACGGAACGGAGCTCGGGGAGAACATGCTCATTCGGTTCTAAAGGCCGAAGAGACGGTGGAACGTGGGGGGGTCGTTCCCCCCCCCCCCCCCCCCCCCCCGCACGCGTGCAAACAATTCGGTGGCACATCGAGACGGCTCGCCATCCCCCGACAGCCTGACAGTCACACGAGCAGCGCCGCCGAGTGTGTGTGTGTGTGTGTGTGTGTGTGTGTGAGTCCGGCGCCGGTTGCCATGGCAACAGAGGCAGCACGGCAACGGCGCTCGTCTGGAGCTGCGGCATCACGGCCGACCGGGACGGCGAGGGCACGGCCGACCGGGGAAAGCCCCGCGAGGGGATCGGGACGCGGCACGTCGGCGCACCGGCGGGGCGGGGCAGGCCAGGGTCAAAGGTCAAGGGCTCGTGGGCAGGTTGCCCCACTGTTGCTTTAACGCCCACGGACTGAGGATTTAATGCACGTCGAGTTATTAATTATCGGATTTATTAATTAATTAAATTATATAAACCCCCCCCCCCCCTCCAGCCGCCGGGCCAAATTCCATTTTAAACTGAGTTTGAAGTCCAACACCCAAACGTGGTGGCGCAGCGCTCGGCGTGCTTACCTCACAGCCAGAAGCTTCCAGAGGAGCTCCTTTCTGTGTATTTGGCATGTTCTCCTCGCAGCCGGGTGGCAGCTCCCTGGCCCCGCCCACAGCGCAAAGTCAGCCTAACTTTCCGCTGGTCGGTCCTAAAGAGAGCCTGTGAGACACACGAGGCACTGAGGTTAGATAACGGGACATTACATCGGCGTTCCAATTCATCCCCCCCTCCACCTCTAAGAGGGTTTCCCAGTGTGTGTGTGTGTGTGTGTGTGTGTGTGTGCACGCCGGAACCGAGGAATCACTGCTCGGTTCTCAACAGCACAGGGGGTGCAGTTTTGCATCCCGAGCCGGGACGAGTTGGCATGTTCTCCCATATGTCCACGTGGGGTCTCCTCTCACGGTCCGAAAAGCGTGAACTTAAGGGGAAATCGGCCACTGTGAATTGCCCCTATATAGTGTGTGGGTGTGAGTGAAGGTCCCCAACGATAGATTGGCACCCTGTCCTGGGTGGAACACCCCCACCACCCCCCCACCACCACCCCCACCCCACCCAAATAGAAGGATTAAGCAGAAGGTGATGAGGTGGCCGGTCCGTTCTGTTCTCATGAGTCACGTTGGTTCTGACTGATGGATGTGAAGAACCCGACTCTGTACACACACACACACACACACACACACACACACTTCCTCTCTCTCCTGGCAGGGAAATGGAACACACGGCCCGAAAGCCGAGACTGACGTCACCCCCGCAGCACCAGCAAACATTCAAATCCCGTCTTAAGCGGGGAGGGGGGGGGGCCTTCGGCAGGCGGATGGAGCGGAGTGGATGCATCCACAGAACCATGACCCACTGCGGAGGAACCCGTCTGCAGGAGGACGCCGTGCGCGTGGCGGGAGCTCCCCCTACATGCTCAGGCCTGCTACTGCATCAGGGCCCGCAGACATGAAAAGCCCAACATCTCATCAATTAATCCCTCAATTAATCCTCCACCAGGGGGCTGGGGGTCCCAGGGTGGTGGTGGTAGTGGGGGGGGGGTCGGTGTATAGAACCTTCTGTATGATGTGTTTGTAAGGGTCTCGTGTATGTTAGCGGTATTTATTTCCTGTAGGGGGCGCACACAGGGGGAGGTTAACGCTGTTGCATTTGCACAGCAGTGAGAGCAGCGCCTCCTGCTGTTAGCTCATAGGGGGGGGAACTGGGGGGGGGGGTGTCACCTCCACACCACGCAGATGTTTTCCCAGCATGCCGTGTCTCATGACAAGACTTTAAACCCAGAACAGTATAACTGAGAGAGAACATGCGGCGCAGTTCCAACCCAGCAGAGGGCGCCGATCCGAACGCCGGGGTCCGTCAACAGAACCACACGGAGTGACGGGGCGTCCAGGACGCGGAACACGCAGGCCATGACGGGCGCAATCGTGTCCTGCGTCCATGTGGACATGATGTCACTCTGACTCCGCCCACCTCGTCGCTGTTACACACCGTGTTCACTCCTCCATGGAAACTGTAGCCCTGATGGGCGTGGCCCGAGAAGAACGTCGACCCGTTTGAGGCGTTGACTCCGCCTCCAAATCCCCCGGATCTCAATCCCATCATGCATCTGTGGGACGTGCTGGATGAACCGGATCCATGAAGGGGGGGGGGGGGTGTCCATCCAGGGGAGAACGTCTCGGGCGCTGGGCAGATACACCCAGGACAGGGGGGACAATCTATCACTGGGCACACACTCACTCACACTCTATATGGGGCAATTTGGAGAACTCAATTGACTTGATCGATGTTTTTGGAACTGTGGGAGGAAACCGGAGAACCCGGAGGAAACCCACGCGGACACGGGGAGAACATGGAAACCCCACACAGATGAGGATTCGAACCAGGAATCCCCAGCGCTGAGAGGAGAACATGCTAAACCACTAAGCCACCATGCCACCCTCCATGGAGGTTCCACCTCACAATATAGAGGAGATACAGGTGTGGACGTCTCGGTGACGGACACCACAGAGCACCTTCAGGGTTCTAGTGGTTTGGTAAAAAAAAAAAAAAAAATTAAATCAGTCCAGTAGGTGGCAGCTTCACCCCACGGTCAACAGCAACTTTGTTCCACCTCCTCCACCGCCTCACCCAGATCTGTTTGAGGAGTGTGTGTGTGTGTAAGGGAGTGTGTGTGTGTATGTAAGGGAGTGTGTGTGTGTGTGTGTGAGGAAGCTGTAAGAGAAAAATAAAACAGTAAAGCTGACTCCAGTTCAGGGTTTGAGTGACAGCTGACAGGTGGGCGGAGTTACAGGTTCCCCCGGGTTCTGCCTGTAAAGAAAAACCATTTAAATTGGAATGTGGAGTTTGAACACATACACACACACACAATCACAGACACACACACAACACATCACAGAGACACACACAACACACACACAATCACAGACACACACACAACACATCACAGAGACACACACAACACACACACAATCACAGAGACACACACAACACATCACAGAGACACACACAACACACACACAATCACAGAGACACACACAACACACACATCACAGAGACACACACACAACACAATCACACACACACACAATCACAGAAACAACACACACACACAATCACAGAGGCACACACAGACAACACAGAGAGAGAGAGAGAGAGAGACACACACACAGACACTCATACACACGCACACACTCACACAGACACCTGAATCGGAGTTCTGGTTCCTGATGTGGCTTTGGTTCCTGAATCAGCTCTTGTTCCAGAATATGATCCGTTTCCTGCTCTGTCCCTG
>JAFMOC010000468.1:0-302814 GCA_019802505.1 Corydoras sp. C115
AGGAGGAGCAATAGGATGCCGAGACTGGACTCCAGGGGTGAGATGGAGACCTGGATGGGACAGAGAGAGCAGAGCACAACATAAACATAAACAAACATAACATAAACGTACATAAATCTGATATGTAGTATACTTTACGTTTTGTTATTTGTCACATCATTTCATGTTTAATCATGAAATAAGACAACCAAAAATGAAGGTAAATATGAATGTTAACAGCATCTTGATTTGGAAGTACTTATGTGTCACGGTTTGTGTTGTCACGTGGTGTTTTGTGTCACGCCCCCGTAATCACGCGCACCTGGGAACAGTCACCATTTTATTATAAATATCCTACACGCCCGTCACTCTCCACCAGTTTGTCTCGTGCCCTGCCTTGACACTACTAGCCGTCCGTGCATTCCTAGTTCCTGTTTATGCCCGTTTATGTGCTGTTCGTCTTGCCGCCTAGTGCACTCCGTTCCGGTACCCTGTTTGATTGTGTTACTCCCCGTGTGATGTCATCACTCCTCGCCTCACCATACCCACGTCCCGTGTTCTGTGTGTTCATCTGTGGATCATCGTTTGTGGATTCAATAAACCTCTTTGTGACTGTACCTGTACTCAGCTCGTTGTCTCCGAGTAGCGGATCCGCCTCGCTCGATCGTAAGATCGTCACATTACAAACTGGCCCACATGGATCCCTCGGAGCAACGCGCTGTCGGAGCGGAGCCGGCATCACCACCACCAGCCGGACAGCAGCTCGACTCGCGGCTAGAGCTGCTGTATGGTCGCCAGGAGGAACTGGCGGATCTGGTGAGCCAGTTATCCCTCCAGCTGCAGACTGCGCTCTCTGCGCCTCCCGCAGCGCCAGCACCGGTGACCATACCTCCGAGCCAGGTACTGAACCCGCCGCCCGCGGTTTCCCCACGGTACGATGGTGCCGCTGTTCCCCCGGAGCCTTATGGGGGGGAGCTCCGACGTTGTCAGGGGTTTATATTCCAGTGCCAACTGTATTTCAACATCCGTCCCACGTGCTTCCCCACGGACGCCCATAAAATCGCGTTTGTCATCGGGTTGCTACGTGGACGCGCGCTCAGTTGGGCGGAGGCGGCACAGGGACTGACGTCACCCCTGGGCTCCTCGTTTGCCTCATTCTTGGAGAGATTTCGTGCGGTTTTTGATCGGCCGGACTATTCTGAGGACATTGAGACGCGTATACTCACAGTACGACAGGGGGCTCGTTCTGTGGCTGAGTTTGCTGTGGAGTTTCAGACCCTCGCCGCAGAGTCGGGATGGTGTGAGCGCTCGCTCCGCGGCGTGTTCCGCCACGCACTCAATGACCGCATGCGGGATGAACTCGCTATCCGCGACCGCCCGGACTCTCTCCAAGAGCTTATTAACCTAGCCATACGTATAGACGGGCGTATGAATCTTCGCCGCCACGAACGCCAGGTCCGCGCCCCCGCTCCGTCTCAAGGACCACCGACACCTTCTAGGGACTCCGAGCAGTCGGAGGGGGTCGAACCGATACAGCTGGGACGCGCCGCCCTGGCCCCTGAAGTCCGGAACCATCGCAAGGACCAGGGGCTCTGCTTCTATTGTGGTGGAGGGGACCACCAGCTACGAGACTGCACGGCGCGCCCTAAGAGACCTGACGCGGCAGTTGGACTTGGGGTGTTGTCAAGTCCCCCACTACAACACCAAGCACGCCGTCTCAGCTTACCTGCGGTGCTCACCATCCAGGAGAAACAGGTGACCGTAAACGTGCTATTAGATTCTGGGGCAGAGGAGAATCTGATAGACGTGGGGTTTGATAATCGCTGTGGTCTGACTGTTTCTCCCCTAGCGAATCCTCTCCGCACCCTGGCGCTGGATGGCAGACGGTTGTCCCCCATCACCCACCGCACCTCACCTACGCGGCTGACGTTGGAGGGCAACCACCAGGAGAGGATATGCTTTGCGGTGTTCCAGTCTCCCGAGACCCCCGTCATATTGGGATACCCCTGGCTCCGAAAGCATAATCCCCACATAGACTGGGTCTGCGGCCGCATCCTGACCTGGGGAACAGGATGCCACTCGTCCTGTTTGCTCGCCGCCGCCGCCTCTTGTGACCCTCCGGTCTCGACCAGTCCCGGCCCTGTGGACCTCTCCTCGGTGCCCAAGGAGTACCATGACCTTGGGGAGGTCTTCAGTAAGAACAAGGCATGCCAGCTCCCGCCTCACAGGGTCTACGACTGCGCCATCGACCTCCTGCCCGGGGCTCCTCTTCCTTCCAGCCGGATCTACCCACTATCCCGCCCGGAGAGGGAAGCTATGGAGAGGTACGTGTCGGAGTGTCTCGCCACCGGACTTATTCAACCCTCGACCTCCCCCGTAGGGGCCGGGTTCTTCTTTGTCGCCAAGAAGGACGGTACCCTGCGTCCCTGCATCGACTACAGGGGACTAAATGCCATCACGGTCCCCTACAAATACCCTCTGCCATTAACATCATCCGTATTTGAGTCTTTGCAGGGAGCAACCATCTTTACCAAGCTGGACCTGCGGAACGCCTACCATCTGGTCCGTATAAGGGAGGGGGACGAATGGAAGACGGCATTCAACACCCCCAGCGGCCACTACGAATACCGTGTGGTTCCCTTCGGCCTCAAGAACGCCCCGGCCGTGTTCCAGTCCTTGGTGAATGATGTGTTGCGGGACTTCCTGGACAGATTTGTCTTCATCTACCTGGACGACATTCTAATCTCCTCCAGGACCCCCAGCGAGCACACCCGGCAGGTACGACTGGTCCTGAACCGCCTGCTGCAGAACCGCTTGTTTGCTAAGGCCGAGAAGTGCAGTTTCCACCAGCGATCGGTACCCTTCTTGGGGTTCATCCTGTCACCGGGGGCTGTGCGACCGGACCCCGAGAAGGTGAGGGCCATCGCTGACTGGCCAACCCCCACTTCTAGGACGGAACTGCAGCGGTTCTTGGGGTTCGCCAACTTCTATCGGCGGTTCATTGGCAACTACAGTAGCATCACCGCCCCACTCACCGCCCTCTCCTCCACCAAGGAGAGATTTCAATGGACCCAGGAGGCTCAAGTTGCCATGGACATCCTGAAGGACCGATTCACCACGGCCCCCATTCTCATCCAACCGGACCCATCCAAGCAATTCATTGTGGAGGTCGACGCGTCGGGCGCCGGAGTGGGGGCGGTGCTCTCCCAGAAGTCGGAGGAAGGTAGGCTTCACCCCTGTGCCTTTTTTTCTCGGAAGCTGACGACGGCGGAGAGAAATTACGACGTGGGGAATCGCGAGCTGTTGGCGGTGAAGCTCGCGTTGGAGGAATGGCGACACTGGCTGGAAGGGGCAGCCCAGCCGTTCGTGGTATGGACCGACCACAAGAACTTGGCCTACATCCAGTCGGCCAAACGCCTGAACTCCCGTCAGGCTCGGTGGGCCTTGTTCTTTGGTCGGTTCCAATTCTTCATGTCCTATCGTCCCGGCACTAGGAACGCCAAGCCCGATGCCTTATCCCGCCTCTTCTCTGACAGTAAGGAGGAACCCTGCAATGACCCGATTCTCCCCCCCAGCCGTGTCATTGCAGGTGTGTCTTGGGAGATCCGGCGCATCATCGAGCGCGAGCTGACGAAGGATCCGGACCCTGGGCTGGGTCCTCCCAACCGGACCTTCGTGCCCTCCGCCGCTCGCACCGCAGTACTCAAGTGGGGGCATGAGAGTCGCTGGGCCGGCCACCCTGGGGGAGCGCGCACGGAGGAACTCATTCGGCGCCAGTTCTGGTGGCCCACCTTGGCCGCCGACGTCCGACAGCTTGTCGCCGCTTGTACCACCTGTGCGCGGAACAAGGCGTCGCATCAGCCCCCCGCAGGACTGCTTCAGCCGCTCTCCATACCTGGGCGTCCCTGGTCCCACATCGCCCTGGACTTCGTAACCGGCCTACCCAACTCTAGAGGTAAATCTGTCATTCTCACTATAGTAGACCGGTTCTCCAAGTCCGTGCGCCTAATTGCTCTGGCCAAGCTTCCCTCCGCCCTTGATACGGCCAAAGTCTGTTTTGAGCAGGTGTTTCGGATATCCGGCATCCCCAGGGACATCGTTTCGGACCGGGGACCCCAGTTCGTTTCCCAGGTGTGGAGAGCGTTCCATAAGTTCTTTGGAACCGATGTGTCGCTGACGTCGGGGGGTCACCCACAAGCCAACGGACAAGCCGAGAAGGCCAACCAGCTGGTGGAGACCACCCTGCGCTGTATGTCTGCCCAACACCCAGAGCGCTGGAGCGAGAACCTGGCGTGGGCGGAATACGCGATCAACACCGCGCGCAGCTCCGCCACGGGGAAATCGCCTTTTGAGGTAGCACTGGGCTACCAACCCCCCCTGTTCCCCGAGGACCAGATCGAGACCTGTGTGCCTTCGGTGAACCAGCACATCCGCCGCTGCCACCGCACCTGGAGGAACACCTTAATAGCGCTCCGCCAAGCCCAGCGCACCTACACCGCCTCGGCCAACAGGAGACGCCGCCCGGCCCCCAGTTACAAGGTGGGGCAGCTTGTGTGGCTGTCCAGTAGGAACATCCCTCTCAGAACAGACTCACGGAAATTGTCTCCCCGTTACATCTGCCCCTTTCCCATCTCCCGCATCATCAACCCTACTGCCGTCCGCTACCTCGTTCTATGCGAATTCACCCCACCTTCCACGTTTCCCATGTTAAACCTGTCATGCACTCCCCGCTCAACCCCCCACCCCGCCCAGCCCCAGCCCCCCGCCTGATGGATGGACAGCCCGCATACACTGTCCACCGACTGCTGGACTCCCGTCGCCGTGGCCGGGGAATCCAGTTCCTGGTGGACTGGAAGGGCTATGGCCCGGAGGAGCGTTCCTGGGTTCCCCGAGCGGCCATCCTGGACCCGTCCCTCATGGACGATTTCCACCGCCGCTTCCCGGACAAGCCATTTAGGGCGCCGGGAGGCACCCGTTGAGGGGGGGGTAATGTCACGGTTTGTGTTGTCACGTGGTGTTTTGTGTCACGCCCCCGTAATCACGCGCACCTGGGAACAGTCACCATTTTATTATAAATATCCTACACGCCCGTCACTCTCCGCCAGTTTGTCTCGTGCCCTGCCTTGACACTACTAGCCGTCCGTGCATTCCTAGTTCCTGTTTATGCCCGTTTATGTGCTGTTCGTCTTGCCGCCTAGTGCACTCCGTTCCGGTACCCTGTTTGATTGTGTTACTCCCCGTGTGATGTCATCACTCCTCGCCTCACCATACCCACGTCCCGTGTTCTGTGTGTTCATCTGTGGATCATCGTTTGTGGATTCAATAAACCTCTTTGTGACTGTACCTGTACTCAGCTCGTTGTCTCCGAGTATCGGATCCGCCTCGCTCGATCGTAAGATCGTCACACTTATGTGCACTGTAAGAACATAGAAAGCATGGTTTTATACTCTATAACTAAAAACTATATAAAAATATCAATGAGATGAACAGAACTGCTATATATAAAAACAAATGAAGTTGACTCAATATTAACAATTTACAAATTTATATTTAAACATTTTTTGCATGAATATGCAGAGGAACGTTCTTTTTCATAGCGGGCACATTCAAAATCTGCCCACCTGTGGGACAGGTCACACTGCAGCTAAGAAAGATAAAGGGCATTATATAAGACTGCACAATGAGGTGGGTTATTAGGCAATTATGAGTAAAAAACGTTTAGTTACCATTTCTATCATGCTCTTATCTCCATCATTTTCTAGAAGTGAGCACACAATAAAGAAATCATCTGCATTTCCTAAAACAGTTATTGTAACATGTTCATTCATTCATTATCTTCCGCTTTATCCTATATTAGGGTCGCGCGGGCGGGGGGGGAACGTTTCTGGCGATGGGCAGATACACCCAGGACAGGGCGCCAATCTATCGCTGGGCAGACACTCACACGCACAGACACACTCTATATGGGGCAATTTGGAGAACATGGAAACTCCACCCAGATGGGCATTCGAAATTCGCAAGATTTCAATCCCTAGTGCTGAGAGGCGAACGTACTAACCACTAAGCCTTTTGTAACATGTTAAATTATTTAATTATTTTTCTGAAATTTGTTTTAAAAAATACAACTGCTTAAATTAAAAATCTTTTATAATGAAATGATCAAACTTAAACATTTTCTGCATTTATTTGAAATAGCTGCTCTAAGGGGAAAGAATCACCACTGTAGTAATGCATCACAAATTTAAGATAGCACAAAACTAGAAGTATAATGCTATATAAAGTTTTTATTTGAAATTTTAGACCAATTAAACAAATTATTTCAAATTGTGCAGTTTTAAGCAGTCATGTTAAGCAAGGTTTTTTGTATGACTTTTATACTGTTTAACCTTTAAAATTAAATAACCTATATATATTTTCTAAATCTCTATAATCCCAAACTCCTGTCAAAAATATATGTTACCGTTAAAAATTCGAATTCTATGCACTGACAATCACTGAACCGGTTAAATGTCATTTTCTTGTCATCTATCGTCCCCCAGGTCAACTAGATAACTTCATCGAGGAATTTGATATGTTATTATCATCTCTCCCAGATGATGGTTGTCCTCTTGTTGTCCTCGGCGATTTCAACATTCACTTAGACCGACCGTACGCCGCTGAGTTTCTTGATCTCATCTCCTGGACCTCCATCTACTCCGCACCTCAGCTACCCACCGGGCTGGCAACCAGCTCGACCTCATCATGACGCGCTCATGTCTCTCTTCTGACATACACATCACTCCACTTCATGAATCAGACCACTTCTTCATACAGTTCTCTGTCTCTCTTCCACCTTCTCCCGTGATCATCAGTAAAACATCTCAGGTACGTCACAATCTTAGCGCTCTCTCTAACACACTCTTTGCCGACTTGGCTACAGATGCCCCTCCTAGCATCAGTAACTTCTTAACCTTTGACACCAACACTGCATCAAGCACATTTTGCTCCAACTTGGCTTCATGTCTTGATCAGGTCTGTCCAAAATCCACCAGGAAAACACATAGTTCTCCGTCCAGTCCCTGGCTCAGGGAGATGCTTCGGAAGCAACGTACTTTTCTTCGTTCCGCCGAAAGAAAATGGCGTAAGTCTGGTCTGTCTTAGAAACATACCAGTCCTCACTTGCCACTTTCTCCAAGGATGTAACTGCTGCTAAATCCTTGTTCTTCCAGTCCAAGGTAACATGCATCTCAGATGCCTGCACCTTATTCAGTACTTTCAACTCCCTACTAACTCCTCCCTCTCCCCCTCCTAACACTTCTCTGTCAGCAACTCTGTCTTTGCAACTTTTTTCACAGAAAAAATTGAGGGCATCAGCAAACTCTTTCATACTCACCATTTCCACAACACTACATCTTACACATCCAGCCATCCAACCCTCTCCTCCTTCTCCCCTGTCACAGAATCTGACATCTGCAAAATTCTTCTTGCCAGTAACCCAACTACTTGCCCCCTTGATTCCATCCCATCCAACCTTCTTCAATCCATTGCCTCCTCCATCACACCAGCTCTAACACACATCATTAACTCCTCTCTCACGTCTGGGACTTTTCCCAAATTGTTTTAAACAGGCCAAAGTCAAACCCCTACTCAAAAACCTACACTCAAACCCAAATTTGGTCGAGAGATACAGACCTGTTTCTCTTTTACCTTTCCTGTCTAAAAAACTTGAACGGGTGGTATCCACACAGGTCTCCAAATTTCTTAATCAGAATAATCTCCTTAATCCCAATCAATCCGGTTTTAGATGTGGTCACTCCACGGAGACAGCATTGCTCTCTGTAATTGACTCACTTAAATCTGCCAAAGCCAAATCTCAATCCTCGTTCCTCATTTTGTTAGACCTTTCTGCAGCTTTTGATACAGTAAATCATCAGATTCTACTGTCCACTCTAGCTGAATTAGGCTTTTCTTGCACGACACTTGAATGGTTTTCGATCCTATCTCACAGGAAGGACCTTCAAAGTGTCATGGAATGGGGAGATCTCTAACTCTCACCAAGTACGCACTGGTGTGCCTCAGGGCTCTGTACTTGGTCCTCTCCTCTTCTCACTTTACATGACATCACTGAGCACAGTCATCCAGGCGCATGGTTTCTCTTACCACTGCTATGCTGATGACACTCAACTTCATCTGTCTTTTGCCCCTGATGACACCACCATCTCAAATCGGGTATCTGCGTGCCTCACCGACATATCTGTCTAGATGAAGGCCCGTCATCTCAAATTAAACTTAGAAAAAACAGAGCTTCTCATTATCCCAGCTAAACCCTCAATCCATCACAACCTGACCTTCCAAATTAATGGCTCCACAATCTCCCCAACCGATTCGGTCCGGAACCTTGGGTTCACAATAGACTCCCACCTTAAACTCTCTGATCATGTTATCAAAACCGCCCGTTCTTGTAGATTCCTTCTTTACAACATAAGGAATCCACAGATCCACCAAGTTCTGCAAAAACTGATTCAGCCGCATCCGGCCAGCGGAGAGTCTTGGAATTACCCTTCAGTAGGGATGTCAAGGGTGCAGCCGCTGAGCTATAGTTCCGAATGAACCAACGATAGAAATTTGCAAACCCAAGGAATCGTTGAAGATCCTTAATCGTGGTGGGACGTGGCCATTCAACTACAGCAGTGATTTTCCTCTTGTCCATGTTCACTCCCTCATGACTTATAACATACACACGTGGACAAAATTGTTAGTACCCCTTGGTTAATGACAGAAAAACCCACAATGGTAACAGAAATATCTTTAATCTGATAAAAGTAATAATAAATAAAAATTCTATGAAAATGTACAAATGAAAGTCAGACATTGCTTTTCAACCATGCTTTAACAGAATTACTTAAAAAAATAAACTCATGAAACAGGCCTGGACAGAAATGATGGTACCCCTGAAAATAATGTGACCAAATGGACATGTTAAATCAAGGTGTGTTCACTAATTAGTATCACAGGTGTCTACAATATTGTAATCAGTCAGTGGGCCTACATATAGGCCTGGACAGAAATGATGGTACCCTTAACTTAATATTTTGTTGCACAACCTTTTGAGGAAATCACTGCAATCAAACAATTCCTGTATCTGTCAGTGAGACTTCTGCACCTCTCAGCAGGTATTTTGGCCCACTCTTCATGTGCAAATTGCTCCAGTTGTCTCAGGTTTGAAGGGTGCCTTTTCCAGACGGCATGTTTCAGCTCCTTCCAAAGATGCTCAATAGGATTTAGGTCAGGGCTCATACTGGACTCTTCTGAAGTGGCCTTCTGTTTTCCTCTTAGCCATTCTTGAGTGTTTTTAGATGTGTGCTTTGGGTCATTATCCTGTTGTAAGACCTACGACCTACGACTGAGACCAAGCTTTCTGACCCTGGGCAGCACATTTCTCTCTAGAATCCCTTGATAGTCTTGAGATTTCATTATACCCTGCACAGATTCAAGACACCCTGTGCCAGATGCAGCAAAGCGGCCCCAGAACATAACAGAGCCTCCTCCATGTTTCACAGTAGGGACAGTGTTCTTTTCTTGATATCCTTCATTTTTCCGTCTGTGAACATAGAGCTGATGTGCCTTGCCAAAAAGTTCCATTTTTGTCTCATCTGTCCATAGGACATTCTCCCAGAAGCTTTGTGGCTTGTCAACATGAAGTTTGGCAAATTCCAGTCTGGCTTTTTTTTATGTTTTGTTTTCAACAATGGTGTCCTCCTAGGTCGTCTCCCATGAAGTCCACTTTGGCTCAAACATCGACGGATAGTTCGATCTGAGACTGATGTTCCTTGAGCTTGAAGTTCACCTTGAATCTCTTTAGATGTTTTTCTTGACTCTTTTGTTACCATTCGTGTTATCCATCTCTTTGATTTGTCATCAATTTTCCTCCTGCGTCCAGGGAGGTTGGCTACAGTCCCATGGATCTTAAATTTCTGAATCACATGTGCAACTGTAGTCACAGAAACATCAAGCTGCTTGGAGATGGTCTTATAACCTTTACCTTTAACATGCTTGTCTATTATTTTCTTACTAATGTCCTGAGACAACTCTTTTCTTTGCTTCCTCTGGTTCATGTTGAGAGAGGTACACACCTTGTCACCAAACAGCACAGTGACCACCTGTAGCCCTATATGTAGGCCCACTGACTGATTACAATATTGTAGACACCTGTGATACTAATTAGTGAACACACCTTGATTTAACATGTCCATTTGGTCACATTATTTTCAGGGGTACCATCATTTCTGTCCAGGCCTGTTTCATGAGTTTATTTTTTTAAATAATTCTGTTAAAGCATGGTTGAAAAGCAATGTCTGACTTTCATTTGTAAATTTTCATAGAATTTTTATTTATTATTACTTTTAACAGATTAAAGTTATTTCTGTTACCATTGTGGGTTTTTCTGTCATTAACCAAGTGGTACCAACAATTTTGTCCACATGTGTAGCCCAAAAAAGAAGTACTGGTCACGTGAAATTCACATTTCTCGATTTTTTACAAACAGTTCATTCTCCAATAATCTAGAGAGCACTTTCTGCATATATTGTGAATAAATCAAGATGTCGTCAATATTCACCATGACAAATTGACCCAACATATCCCTCAGAACATCATTAATGAACGCCTAGAAGACTGATAGAGCATTGCGGAGCCCGAATGGCATCACCAGGTATTCGTAGTACCCGCGAGAGGCGTGAAAAGCGGTCTTCCATTCGTCCCTCAATTCTAATGAAGTTGTAGACGTTTCTGAGGTCAAGTTTAGTGAATATGCGTGCTTCACAAAGCTGTTCGAGTGCTGCTGGTACCAGTGGTAGAGGATATGTGTAAGCCCTGGTGATGGAGTTTAATCCGGGATAGTCTATGCAGCGGCCAAGCCCTCCATCTTTCTTCTGTACGAAAAAGAATCTGGCCACAGCCGGCGACATGGAAGAACGGATCCACATCCCTTATCCAGTGCCTCCTGGATATTTTCCTCCATTACGCATTCCTCTTTCTGCGTCAGAGGATAGATATGGGATTTGGGTGGAGTGACTTGATCGACAACATCCTGCCACGCAAATGCGTATGTGTGCTGTCCAG
This sequence comes from Corydoras sp. C115, assembly GCA_019802505.1. Classification (NCBI taxonomy): domain Eukaryota; kingdom Metazoa; phylum Chordata; class Actinopteri; order Siluriformes; family Callichthyidae; genus Corydoras; species Corydoras sp. C115. The sequence goes on from JAFMOC010000468.1 coordinate 11,080, forward strand.
CTCTGTTAAGCTTAACTACTAAATTAAGTGTTATTTAGTTATTTAGTTACTTTTTTACTTTCTCTTTACTATTCAGCTACTTCATCGTTATTACATAGCATTTATTCCGCTTCTTGTCCCTCACTACTCACCAAATCGCTAGCTATCGCTTGTTGCTAGCATTTTTAGCCGCTAACGCTAGCACTTACTGCTTACTATCGCGGTCGTTACTGCCAACACTGCTGTATTTATTACCCACTTCTTTTATAAATAATAGCCTATATTCATAAAAGAGCCATCTACTGATCTGTGTCACCGAATTCAACTGTTTGGATCTTCGGATCAGATTTTATTTGTCTCAACGCTGACCTTCACACACCGAATTGTGAGAATCTCCAGGACTCAACCTCCACCCGACGCTAATACAGCCAGATTTACTAGAGTTGGATCTCCACCAGCTACTGCCGCTGCTTTGTTTAATCATCAGCAGGAACTAACCTTACATCTCTACCCACCCAAAGCTAAGTTTACTTCTTCATTTATATATAAACTTTACAATGGCACTTTCCCCTCTAGTTGCGTGCCCTCACATGTATGTATAGACAGTCTTCCTCCGTCATTACTGATTATTCAGCCTGTGAGAATTGTAGCCTAGTTATTAGTCTGATGGAGAAGATTTCAGTGCTAGAAGAGCGCATTCCGGTTTTAGAACAGGGTCATGTTAGTAAAGGTGTGTCAGGGACCAGTTTAGCAAGCCCGAATGCCACAGGATCAGGTGCTAAATCTCCGGCTTTAGAGCCCTTGCAGTAGGGCGAGTGGGTGATGACCAGGCGACATACACGTAGAACTGAGCATCACTCTTTTAGGATCCACGTGTCTAATCGGTTTTCCCCACTCAGAGACTGGTTGCTAAAAGTGCTCTGGTTATTGGCGACTCCCAGCTCAGACACGTGCGAATAGGGCTCCAGACATCAGGGACACCTCTTCCACACCCTGATTCACCGGAGTGGTGATTGCCTGTACCTGGGTCTACTACTATATATACTTCTGGGTTCCTGTGTATAGTTGCGAAGTATTGTTTTCCCGTGAGACATACCGCCTTACACGCAGTGAGCAAAAAACAAAAAGAGTCCAAAAAGTGTGCCAAAAAACTTCTCATTAATATCAATACAATTAGTAAAGTAGTGTAGTGTAAAGTAGTGTAAAGTAGTGTAAGAGACACTTTTAAGTTAAAACTTGGGTTAATTAAACATTAGGTCACTTTCATCAAAATCAGCTCTAGTTCAAGAAATAATAACTGATAACTTCCTAAATGTCTTTTGTCTCACAGAGACTAGGGCTAATGAATACATAGCATTAAATGATGCCTCTCCACCTGTTTATAATTATGCTCATAAACCATGTCTTAGTGAACGAGAGGTGGAGGAGGCTATGATCTATAAAGAAATCATAAATGTAACACTTAATAATAAATATGTACTCAACATAAGCAGCTCATCTACTTTGAAGAATAAATACAATCTAATGCAACTTATTACCGTATACCGCCCTCCCAGCCCATATACAGAGTTTATTAAAGAATTTGCTGAATTTGTCATTAGCTCTAACTGCCTTCCTTGTCTGTTTCTTTTGAGGTGTGACCGGCTTCCTGGAGGTGTAGTCAGACCTTCATCCATGGCTCTGCCGATGAATACTGGATGGAACCTGAATATTAATTGGACTGGCGGTCCTGCAGGATGTTACGACGGGGCGCGCCGCCCGGAAAATGGCGGTGCAGCGCGGCGTGGTGGAGATTCACAGAGCCAGGAGACCAGGTAAACAAACACAAACGCTCTTTTAATGGCTGATCGCGGGAACGCCGCTAGAACGAGCCGAGAGCTCAATACAGAAGAATCGGTGCAGCGGGGACGCCGCTGCCGAACCGAATACACGTAGTAGAAATACGTGGAGTGGGGCAACCGCGGAAAAGCCGCAGGAAGCCGAACAACCGTTAAATAAATACCACCGTGCGAACACCCGACGTGACGATATACATACACAATGTATATCGACCCAAAACACAGAAATGCTGACCTACTGGCAGCTCAGCCGAGATTCCTTAAATCTGCCAGTAGGTCGCCCGTGATTAGGTAGGGCCCAATCCCTGCTCAAGGGGGTGGGTCCTACCTACGGAAGCCCGATACGGCCGAAAACCGAAACACGGGAGGCAGGTGGGAGGGGCCCAACCCTCCCAACCCTCCCAACCTGACATATCGCCCCCCCAAAACAACCGGGGGGCAAAGGCACCCGGGGACGCCGAAAAGGGAACCGAAAGGGGGCTCGAGGGCAGCGTGGAGACCCCTGGAGTGTGCGGGGACGCCGTGCCAAAGAGTGCGGCGGCACCGTGACCCCGTGTGAGGGTGAGGTCGGCGTGCCCTCGTGGACTGACGAGGAGCACGTGATCCTTTGAGGAGATACGGCCGTCGAGAGACCCGAAGGGTATGAAAACCCTGTAACCCCGTGTAGTAGAGAAGGGGAAGTAGGCCCTTGTGTCGGCGGTGAGAAAATGACCCCCTGTGAATGCGCGGGAGGTATGCCCTCTTAAGGGTACGGGAACGCCGTGACCCTATGAGAAAGGAAGGGCGATGTGACCTTAGGCGAGTGTGGTGCCAAGCCGACCTGAGGGCACGAGAGTGAAGGAACCCCTTAAGTCTGAGGAGGCGCCGTGACCCCTGGTGTGTGCGCGGAGGACCTGGCTCCCGGTGGGCACGAGGTGAGCCAAAGTCTTTGAGGGTACGGGAGCACCGTGACCCTCTGCGCGCACTAGGGGTGCGGTAATGCCCTAACCCGTTGAGAACCCGAGGAACCGGAGAGACAGGAGGAACCCGGGTCCACACGACCGCTGAAGAGGAACGGGGGAACACCGAATAGACCCGAGTGGACGGAGAACAAAACCCGAGTGTACGGAGAGAAAAAACCCGAGTGGACGCGGAAGTGACCCGAGTGAACGCATATGTGGCCCGAGTGAACGCACATGTGACCCGAGTGAACGCATATGTGACCCGAGTGAACGCCAAACTGACCCGAGTGGACGAATAAGTGACCCGAGTGGACGCCACGGTGAGTCCGGGTGGCTCCATGATCCGTGCAGCCGGTCCAGGGTCCCAAGAGAACATGTCCACCCCAAAAGCTCCTGGTCCGGCGGATCCCTTGTCCAGAGCAGAAGGCCAAGTGTCCTTAGCGGGTGGCAGGTTGTCCACTTTACGGGGCACATAGTCCAGCGCTTTGGTCATATTGATAGAAGCAGGGGTCACACGATCCTGTGCAGAGACCACAGGACTCCACTGCTTCTTCATCCGACCTCTGGACTGACCACGGGCGAATACGCCGAGCGTCATGACACGACTCCCAGTCTCCCCTTTCTCTGCCACCTGGAAACACAAAGGGAGAACCAGTACCTTGTCCCCACAGCGCATATTAATGTCCTGGATAACCGAGACGGAGTCCGAATCCAAGACGCGTGGCGGGGCGAGCGGCGGCACGGCGCGGGGCGCGGCGAGAGACGGCACGGACCGGGGCGCGGCGAGAGGCGGCACGACCCGAGGCGCGGCGAGAGGCTGCACGGCGCGGGGCGCGGCGAGAGGCGGCCCGGCCCGGGGCGTGGCGAGAGGCTGCACGACCCTGGGCGTGGCGAGAGGCGGCTCGGCCCGGGGCGCGGCGAGAGGCTGCAACGGCCCGAGGCGCGGCGAGAGACGGCACGGACCGGGGCGCGGCGAGAGGCTGCACGGCCCGGGGCGTGGCGAAAGGCGGCACGACCCTGGGCGTAGCGAGAGACGGCACGACCCTGGGCGTAGCGAGAGACGGCACGGCCCGGGGCGTGGCGAAAGGCGGCACGACCCTGGGCGTAGCGAGAGACGGCACGGCCCGGGGCGCGGCGAGAGGCTGCACGGCCCGGGGCGTGGCGAAAGGCGGCACGACCCGGGGCGCGGCGAGCGGCGGCACGGGCCGGGGCGCGGCGAGAGGCTGCACGGCCCGGGGCGCGGCGAGAGGCTGCACGGCCCGGGGCGCGGCGAGAGGCTGCACGGCCCGGGGCGTGGCGAAAGGCGGCACGGACCGGGGCGCGGCGAGAGACGGCACGGCGCGGGGCGCGGCGAGAGGCGGCACGGCGCGAGGCGCGGCGAGAGGCTGCACGGACCGGGGCGTGGCGAAAGGCGGCACGGACCGGGGCGTGGCGAAAGGCGGCACGGCCCGGGGCGTGGCACGAGGCAGATCCCGGGCAGCGAGGGAAAACTCACTGAGCGGGACCTCCGTGGAGTAATGAGACTCGCACGGAGGAACGTGAGGCGGGGCCCGAGTAGCGAGAGAGGGCTCGCCGAATGCGTCCTCCGTGGAGATAAGTGACTCGCACGGAGGAGCAAGGCGCGAGGTGCAGCGCAAGGCCGCGCAGCACGAGGCGGCGCAGCGCGAGGTGCAATAGCGCGGGGTGCGGCCCGAGGCGGCACGGCGCGGGGTGCGGCGCGAGGCGGCACGGCGCGGGGTGCGGCGCGAGGCGGCACGGCGCGGGGTGCGGCGCGAGGCGGCACGGCGCGGGGTGCGGCGCGAGGCGGCACGGCGCGGGGTGCGGCGAGAGGCAGTACCCGAGTAGTGAGGGGGAACTCACTTAACGCGTCCTCCGACTCACACGGAGGAACGCGAACGCGGCGTGAGGCGCGAGGTGCAGCGCGAGACGTCGCAGCACGAGGCGGCGCAGCACGAGATGCAGCTGCGCGGGGTGCGATGAGTGGCGGCACGGCGCGAGACGTGGCACGCGGCAAATCCCGGGCAGCGAGGGAGAACTCGCTGAACGCGTCCTCCGTGGAGAACGAAGACTCGCACTGAGGAAGGCGAACGCGGCGCGAGGCGCGAGCTGCAGCGCGAGACGACGCAGCGCGAGACGACGCAGCGCGAGGTGCAGCTGCGCGCGGGCCGACGAGAGGCGACCGGGCACGGGACGCGGAACGAGACAAATCCCGGGCAGCGAGGGGGAACTCGCTGAACGCGTCCTCCGTGGAGACAGGGGACTCACCCGGGGGAACGCGAGCGCGGCGCGAGGCGCGAGGGGCAGCGCGAGACGACGCAGCGCGAGGTGCAGCTGCGCGGGATGCGGTGCTACGCGGGCCGGTGCGGGGTGAGACGCTAGGCAGCCCGGAGCGGGGCGACCCCGCGCGGCGCGCGGACCGAGACGACGCAGGACGGGGCACCCGACGAATCGCGGCGCGCGGCCAGATCCGAGCAGTGGGAAAAAACTCCGTGGGGTCACGAGGCTCCGTGGAGTCACGAGGCTCACACGGAGAGGTGCGCACCGCGGTCCGCTCGGCGAGAGGGCACTCGTAGAACGGGTCCTCCGCGAAAAAGGGGTCCAAAGGGGGGACCGACGACGGAGTCCGCGAGACCCTGAAGAACTCGCCGAGCGGATCCTCCGTGGAGAAAGGCTCCGACGGAGGACCGGGCGCAGGGACCTGCGCAGCCCACCCCAGCTCGTCGAAGGCGTCCTCCGTGGAGTCCAGAAACTCGCACGGAGGAGTGTACGACGACTCCCTGGCGGCGCGAAAAAACTCGCTTAGCGGGTGGACCGTGGGGTAGGGAATCTCCCACGGCGGGAGACGCGCGTCAAACGGGTCCTCCGTGGAAAAAGGGTCCAACGGAGGAGCCGAAGACGAGGTCTGCGAGACCCGGAAAAACTCGCCGAGGAAATCCTCCGTGGAGAAAGGCTCCGACGGAGGACCGGGGGATGGGGCCCGGGCACTGCCCCTCCTCGCTCCAACCTCCAAGGAGCGAGTACTGCGGCGCGAACTAGACGGCGTGGCCGGCGCCAGGCTAAGAAAGCCGATCGCCACAGACGGGGCACCTCTTGGCATGGCTAGTGCCAGATTAAATAGCTTAACGGCTGCAGTGAGGGGCACGGCTAAAGGCAGGGCTAATGCCAAGTTAAGAAAGCCGATGCTGCAGCTGGAGGATGCGGCTATTGGCGTGGCTAGCGCCGATTTAAATAAGCCGGGTGCTGCTGCTTAAATGCGGCTATTGGCGTGGCTCGCGCCGATCTAAAAAGCCGAGTGTAGCAGCTTGAAGCACGGCTAAACGCGGTTAGCACCGACGCTAACGCGGCACGCGCTAATAAACAAAACAAAACACGCCAGGGGAGGAAGCCGGGAAATGCGGCTGCACGCGGACGCGCTGAAATATAATAAAAGGGTTTGCTTACCCGGAGAAGGAATCCTGGACTCTGCTACAGATGTTGGGGGTCAGCATTACTGTTACGACGGGGCGCGCCGCCCGGAAAATGGCGGTGCAGCGCGGCGTGGTGGAGATTCACAGAGCCAGGAGACCAGGTAAACAAACACAAACGCTCTTTTAATGGCTGATCGCGGGAACGCCGCTAGAACGAGCCGAGAGCTCAATACAGAAGAATCGGTGCAGCGGGGACGCCGCTGCCGAACCGAATACACGTAGTAGAAATACGTGGAGTGGAGCAACCGCGGAAAAGCCACAGGAAGCCGAACAACCGTTAAATAAATACCACCGTGCGAACACCCGACGTGACGATATACATACACAATGTATATCGACCCAAAACACAGAAATGCTGACCTACTGGCAGCTCAGCCGAGATTCCTTAAATCTGCCAGTAGGTCGCCCGTGATTAGGTAGGGCCCAATCCCTGCTCAAGGGGGTGGGTCCTACCTACGGAAGCCCGATACGGCTGAAAACCGAAACACGGGAGGCAGGTGGGAGGGGCCCAACCCTCCCAACCTGACACAGGACCCCCTTAATTCACATTTAGTTGTTTGAGTTTTTCCATTTGTTAAATTTCTGTACATGGCTGTCCTACACTGTGGTTGCTGTCTGGCCACTCAAGGAGGATGAGTCCCCCACTGAGTCTTGGTCCTCCCAAGGTTTCTTCCTTAAATAACAACATAACAGGGAGTTTTTTTCTTGCCACTGTCGCTTCTGCTAGCTCTTTTAAAGGCTTTTCTTTTAAAGGGGGTTTAAAGGGGTTTAAAGGCTTTTCATTCTGTAAAGCTGCTTTGTGACAATGTACTGTTGTAAAAAGCGCTAAATAAATAAACTACTTGAACTCGATACAGCAGTCATAATGACGATGATCAGGTAGACGAGTAGCTAGGCCATCACTGAAGACCTCTTAATGGTCTAAATATGCAGCGGGAATTAAAACATGGTGAAGATCATCAGTTTTGGTCATGGCAGTGGTTCGTAATCTCAGGGAGGTTGCAAACACTGCTCCCATACAGTAGTCAGTCCATGCCACGATCTGTTGATCTGCCCAGGAAATGACCGGGTTGTCTTAAACCAGGGAGCACCTAATATGAGCTCATAAGCTGAGGAGTTCAAAATGAAGAGGCGTAGAGTGAAGAGCACTCATGTACATATGAACAGAGTCTGTTTGTTCAGCTATAACTCCAGAGGCCACGGGATCACCATCTACGGCAGACAGGTGGAGGAGAACAGGAAGAGTGCTCACTGGAATGTTTAACTGTCTGGCGTCATCCCGATGAATGAAGTTCCCCTCTGCACCGGAGTTAATTAACGCTGAAAGCACAAAAGGTTTCTTTTAACAGTAAATAGTCACAGGTAAAATGAGAGAACATGGGAGTAGAGGTGGCACTCACTCGTTTAGTGCGCAGATGAGTGCCCTAGATGGGCATATAGAACACTCTTGCACAGTATGCCCACCATGAATGCAGTACAGGCACAGACCCTCCCGGAGTCTCTGCTGGCGCTCACGGCATGGGCTCCTCAGAGGAGATGCTGTTGTCAAATTGGCGATACGATCTTTCCTCACGATCATCGCAGTGATGTCGGTGCCATAAATGATCCAAACAAGGCTCAGAAAGGATTCCCCTGCACACCGACCCTCGTGAGGGTGATTGAACACCAGACAGAGTTTGCCCATTCTAATGCTTTACCCGTTAAACACGTGATGATAAATGCTATACGGGCCTGATCCGAACTGGGAGGCGAATTACTAAAAAACAGGGAAGCAGAAACCCTGCACATTGTTTTCGGAGACCCATCATATTTATCAGGCTTTTACTCACTGGTAAATGATGCAAAGTAAATGTAAATGGTGTGAGAAATAAGTGAGAGTCTAGTGTATGTAGTATGTGTCTGTGAGTATGTGTGTGGTGTAGGCTGTATATTGTGCTGTGAGTGTGTTAAATTTAATGTGTGTGGTTAAAAGTCTGTCTGTAGTGTATGTTGTCTATATGTGCTTGCGAATGCATATGTATATGGCTTGTGAGATGAGTGTGTGGTGTACATGGTGTGAGATGAATGTGAGAGTCTGGCTGTACTTTATGTAATGTGTGAGAATGTATTATGTGGTGCAAGTTTCTTTAAGTGTGACTTAAGGTGGGCTCTTGAATGTGTGTGGTTTATGCAGTGCGTGCGAGTGTCTTGCGAGTACCGTAAAGCTATGTTTGGGTGTATTTATATGAGGTAAATCTGAAATTGTTTGTAGTATACAAATAACTAGAAATAGCCAACTAAGAAAATGTCACGGTTTGTGTTGTCACGTGGTGTTTTGTGTCACGCCCCCATAATCACGCGCACCTGGGATCAATCACCATTTCCTTATAAATATCCTACACGCCCGTCACTCTCCGCCAGTTTGTCTCGTGCCGTGCCATTGTCTGCCTTGACACTACTAGCCGTCCACGTTTTGTTTAGCCCTGATTACCTCGTCTCGTGTATTGACTGTCTATGTGCTGTTCGCCTCGCCTAGTGCACTTCGTTCCGGTACCCTGTTTGTTTGTATCACTCCCGTTGACGTCATCACTCCTCGCCTCACCCGCTCCTCGTCCTGTGCTTTGTGTTTGCCGTGTTTGGACTCAATAAACCTCTTTGTGACTGTACCTGTACTCAGCTCGTTGTCTCCGAGTAGCGGATCCGCCTCGCTCGATCGTAAGATCGTCACATTACAAACTGGCCAACATGGATCCCTCGGAGCGACGCGCTGTCGGAGCGGAGCCGGCATCACCACCACCAGCCGGACAGCAGCTCGTCTCGCGGCTAGAGCTGCTGTATGGTCGCCAGGAGGAACTGGCGGATCTGGTGAGCCAGTTATCCCTCCAGCTGCAGACTGCGCTCTCTGCGCCGCCCGCAGCGCCAGCACCGGTGACCACACCTCCGAACCAGGTACTGAATCTGCCGCCCGCGGTTGCCCCACAGTACGACGGTGCCGCTGTTCCCCCGGAGCCTTATGGGGGGGAGCTCCAACGTTGTCGGGGGTTTATATTCCAGTGCCAACTGTATTTCAACATCCGTCCCACGTGCTTCCCCACGGACGCCCATAAAATCGCGTTTGTCATCGGGTTGCTACGTGGACGCGCGCTCAGTTGGGCGGAGGCGGCACAGGGACTGATGTCACCCCTGGGCTCCTCGTTTGCCTCGTTCTTGGAGAGATTTCGTGCGGTTTTTGATCGGCCGGACTATTCTGAGGACATTGAGACGCGTATACTCACAGTACGAAAGGGGGCTCGTTCTGTGGCTGAGTTTGCTGTGGAGTTTCAGACCCTCGCCGCGGAGTCGGGATGGTGTGAGCGCTCGCTCCGCGGCGTGTTCCGCCACGCACTCAATGACCGCATGCGGGATGAACTCGCTATCCGCGACCGCCCGGACTCTCTCCAAGAGCTTATTAACCTAGCCATACGTATAGACGGGCGTATGAATCTTCGCCGCCACGAACGCCAGGTCCGCGCCCCCGCTCCGTCTCAAGGACCACCGACACCTTCTAGGGACTCCGAGCAGTCGGAGGGGGTTGAACCGATGCAGCTGGGACGTGCCGCTCTGGCCCCTGAAGTCCGGAACCATCGCAAGGACCAGGGGCTCTGCTTCTATTGTGGTGGAGGGGACCACCAGCTACGAGACTGCACGGTGCGCCCTAAGAGACCTGACGCGGCAGTTGGACTTGGGGTGTTGTCAAGTCCCCCACTACAACACCAAGCACGCCGTCTCAGCTTACCTGCGGTGCTCACCATCCAGGAGAAACAGGTGACCGTAAACGTGCTATTAGATTCTGGGGCAGAGGAGAATCTGATAGACGTGGGGTTTGCTAATCGCTGTGGTCTGACTGTTTCTCCCCTAGCGAATCCTCTCCGCACCCTGGCGCTGGAAGGCAGACGGTTGTCCCCCATCACCCACCGCACCTCACCTACGCGGCTGACGTTGGAGGGCAACCACCAGGAGAGGATATGCTTTGCGGTGTTCCAGTCTCCCGAGACCCCCGTCATCTTGGGATTCCCCTGGCTCCGAAAGCATAATCCCCATATAGACTGGGTCTGCGTCCGCATCCTGACCTGGGGAACAGGATGCCACTCGTCCTGTTTGCTCGCCGCCGCCGCCTCTTGTGACCCTCCGGTCTCGACCAGTCCCGGCCCTGTGGACCTCTCCTCGGTGCCCAAGGAGTACCATGACCTTGGGGAGGTCTTCAGTAAGAACAAGGCATGCCAGCTCCCGCCTCACAGGGTCTACGACTGCGCCATCGACCTCCTGCCCGGGGCTCCTCTTCCTTCCAGCCGGATCTACCCACTATCCCGCCCGGAGAGGGAAGCTATGGAGAGGTACGTGTCGGAGTGTCTCGCCACCGGACTTATTCAACCCTCGACCTTCCCCGTAGGGGCCGGGTTCTTCTTTGTCGCCAAGAAGGATGGTACCCTGCATCCCTGCATCGACTACAGGGGACTAAATGCCATCACGGTCCCCTACAAATACCCTCTGCCATTAACATCATCCGTATCGGCGCCAGTTCTGGTGGCCCACCTTGGCCGCCGACGTCCGACAGTTTCTCTCCATACCTGAGCGTCCCTGGTCCCACATCGCTCTGGACTTCGTAACCGGCCTACCCAACTCTAGAGGTAAATCGGTTATTCTTACCATAGTAGACCGGTTCTCCAAGTCCGTGCGTCTAATTGCTCTGGCCAAGCTTCCCTCCGCCCTTGATACGGCCAAAGTCTGTTTTGAGCAGGTGTTTCGGATATCCGGCATCCCCAGGGACATCGTGTCGGACCGGGGACCCCAGTTCGTTTCCCAGGTGTGGAGAGCGTTCCATAAGTTCTTTGGAACCGATGTGTCGCTGACATCGGGGGGTCACCCACAAGCCAACGGACAAGCCGAGAGGGCCAACCAGCTGGTAGAGACCACCCTGCGCTGTATGTCTGCCCAACACCCAGAGCGCTGGAGTGAGAACCTGGCGTGGGCGGAATACGCGATCAACACCGCGCGCAGCTCCGCCACGGGGAAATCGCCTTTTGAGGTAGCACTGGGCTACCAACCCCCCCTGTTCCCCGAGGACCAGATCGAGACCAGTGTGCCTTCAGTGAACCAGCACATCCGCCGCTGCCACCGCACTTGGAGGAACACCTTGATCGCGCTCCGCCAAGCCCAGCGCTCCTACGCCGCCTCGGCCAACAGGAGACGCCGCCTGGCCCCCAGTTACAAGGTGGGGCAGCTCGTGTGGCTGTCCAGTAAGAACATCCCTCTCAGGACAGAGTCACAGAAATTGTCTCCCCGTTACATCGGCCCCTTTCCCATCTCCCGCATTATCAACCCTACTGCCGTCCGCCTTCAGCTACCCCGTTCTATGCGTATCCACCCCACCTTCCACGTTTCCCATGTTAAACCCGTCACGCACTCCCCGCTCAACCCCCCACCCCGCCCAGCCCCAGCCCCCCGCCTGATTGATGGACAGCCCGCATACACTGTCCACCGACTGCTGGACTCCCGTCGCCGTGGCCGGGGAATCCAGTTCCTGGTGGACTGGAAGGGCTACGGCCCGGAGGAGCGTTCCTGGGTTCCCCGAGTGGCCATCCTGGACCCGTCCCTCATAGACAATTTCCACCGCCGCTTCCCGGACAAGCCATTTAGGGCGCCGGGAGGCACCCGTTGAGGGGGGGGGTAATGTCACGGTTTGTGTTGTCACGTGGTGTTTTGTGTCACGCCCCCATAATCACGCGCACCTGGGATCAGTCACCATTTCCTTATAAATATCCTACACGCCCGTCACTCTCCGCCAGTTTGTCTCGTGCCATGCCATTGTCTGCCTTGACACTACTAGCCGTCCACGTTTTGTTTAGCCCTGATTACCTCGTCTCGTGTATTGACTGTCTATGTGCTGTTCGCCTCGCCTAGTGCACTTCGTTCCGGTACCCTGTTTGTTTGTATCACTCCCGTTGACGTCATCACTCCTCGCCTCACCCGCTCCTCGTCCTGTGCTTTGTGTTTGCCGTGTTTGGACTCAATAAACCTCTTTGTGACTGTACCTGTACTCAGCTCGTTGTCTCCGAGTAGCGGATCCGCCTCGCTCGATCGTAAGATCGTCACAGAAAAACTAAAAAAAGAGCAGTGTTCAGGATTTTAAGTATAGAATAGTTATACTCACAAATTACTGTTTGCAAAGTTAAAGTAACTCCTCAGAAATGGCAGTGCATAGAAATGATTGCTCTGCATCAGTCATCTTTAGATTGAAGGAAGAAAGACACCAGTTTTCAATATTAGAAATGAAATATATCATTAAAAAAAATTGGTCAACTGACACAACAAGAGATATGTCTACTCTGAGTATATTTCAATGAGGACTTATAATTTCTCTGCATCTAAAATGGGGAAACTGCAGTCATTTTTGTATTTTTCCAAATAGTGTTTTATCATTTTTTTAAAGAGCACATGCCGAATTTCTACGACTGCTAAACCACAGTGGATAAAGTAATGTTTATTTAGGCAGCACACTGTGTTTCAGGGGAATTACTTGGTTAGTACTAACAATATATGATGTTAATGGATAAAAATCTACCAAGTCATTAGTGTTAAGACATTGCAAACTTGAATTCCCTTCTGTCTCTGTGTACAGACAGTATTCAGAAAGATAGTCAATGTTGGATCTTTTGATCTTTGAAAAGGCACGAAGAACGAGCCGATGCAAAATAGTCGTCTCAACTCATTTATTGAGAACAAAGAAGACTCCGTCAGTACACCGTCAGTAACTCACACCGGCCAGCGGGTCTGACTCCCTAATCATTCAGGTGCTTTGAATTCGAGTGTGAGAGAGACCCCCCTAAGGTTTAACCTGTGTATATATTAATCCCTGGTGGGAGACTGTAGTTTTTACAGATGCCCTTATAAACAAAGACAAAGAAAAAATATATAAATACTAAAATTAAAAATATAATTTTACTTGAAAGTTACAAGTAAGTTTACTTACAAAGTATACATAAAAGGTAGGTTTTAATAATAATGAAAATAATAAGGTTAAAGTAAAAAAAAAAAATCCAGTGCATGTCCAATCAGAACATTTCAGTTATCTCTTCCATTTTGATAAACCATATATATGACTGAATCCATTCATCTGCTACATGAACATCTGTAAACAAGTTAATTAATTAATTAATCATGTTATATTTATTTATGTAAGAATTCTGTTCTTTGATATTTAATGTGTATTTGTTTGTGTAATAAAGCTGTATTTATGATTTGACACTGAACATAATGCCTTTCATTTTGCAGTAAATCCAAAACCTCTGGCTAGAGCTCATCTCTCAGCTAGAGCTCATCTTTCAGATTTACTGCAACACTTCAGTTACTTCATTATAAAAGGAACCTATTATTATGGGCTGTTTAGTGTATATTCCTGATCATGTCATATTTAATTTAAGTTCATCATGACTAAAATAAATAGAATCTAATTTTAGAAATATCTTTTATAGAAACTTAGACATGATTGTGTTTGATTCTCTTCTTTTTTATATGGTTTTATATTAATAATAAAGTATAGAATGTGAATGTGAGCTACAAAATGCAGCTTCATGTGTCTCTTCAGCTTTTAGAATCTTACATTTTAGAACTGGGCTGGATTTCCCGAAAACGAACGTACTTAGCAATTTACAATTTAAATAACTTTAAGAACGACGTAACTTTAAGAACGCGAATTTTACTGTGCTTTCCCAAAAGCCTTCTTAAGTCTCCTAGACTAAGAGAGACTTTTAAGTCATTCTTTGTAGACTCCGCCCCTGAAAAGGCAACATCAGTCAAAAACTGAATCACAGATTACAACACAATCTCTCATTATAATGCACTAAAAATAAACAATTAATTTAGAAAAAAAACTATATAAACAATAATCATATGTAAATAGGCTGTTGTTATAAAACAGCCTATATAAAACAGCCTATTGAAGCACGAGATATATAGAGTGTGTATGTGTGCGTGAGTGTGTGCCCAGCGATGGATTGGTGCCCTGTCCTGGGTGTATCTGCCCAGCACCCAAGTTCTCCCCTGGATGGGCACGTCCAGCGACTAATATAGGATAAAGCAAAAGATAATGGATTGATGGATTGTTTATATAATTTAAGGATATCTATAAAATAATGATAATGTATAAAATAATACGTGAATAAATTACTGAATTCCAGGTGATAATATTAGTGCTTATTTTATTTCTGTGCGATTTAAACAACCAGTGTGTCTGTGAGTCTTTGTGCGCTGCCAGATACAAACTTCTTAATGAGTTACGAGTGGGTCTGAGTACTCGTAAGTTACGAGCGATTTTAAGAACGACTTAAGTTACGCATGCATTCGGGAAAGGCTCGTAAATTTAAGAATGTTCTTAAGTACAAAGTTACGAAGTACACTGAAATCCAGCCATGAACTTTTTATTACATTTTACTTTTATTCACTTACTGAGTTCATTAAGTTAAAAGACATCTTATCATTTCTCTCCCAGGCTATGTGACTGTAAACTGTAATCTGATATTTAGAATAAATCTAAATCTACTGTAAAATGAATCAATGTTTAAAAGTTTCAATAGAATGATGAATGTGAGATTATTAAGGACACTGGTTTTGTGTCAGTCTTCTTGTTCCAGCATGTTTTCTGTAGCTCTTATTAGATCTTCTGTTCTTCTCTCTGCAGGTTGGATGGCTGCAGCATCACCGATAGAGGTTGTCTTTCTCTGGTTTCAGCTCTGAGATCAAATCCAGCATCAAACCTGAAAGAATTGAATCTGAACTCTAATCCAATTACATGGTTAGGATTCAGATTGATGTTTGCTCTACTGATGGATCCAAAATGTAGTCTTAAGTTTCACACACACACACAAACACACACACCACACACATGCTACAAAGAGCTGTTTTTGATATGTCACAGTATTTATATTTCTATGTGATTAGTGCAGTCCTTCTCAAATAGTGGGCCCATAACAAGATATCACAGAGCAAGTAATATTAAGTGTATTGAACAAACCCTCAAGAGATAACATGGGAAAATATTTAACAGGGATGGAGGAGAGAAAGACGAAGAGAGATGAGACCAACAAAAGTCAACCGAAAGCTAAAATGAGGAAATATGATGAAGCGTATGTAGCACTTTGGCTTCACTGTAACTAAGGTGAGAGACGAAGAAAGACCGGTGTGTCTTAAAATGTTGGCAGCGGACAGCATTTAGCCAAATAAATGAAGGCGTCACTTACACCCCAATCACGCTGATAAGCCACTTGAGTTTTTTAATGGAAAACGTGACGAGTATAGCTAGCAATCATCCCGCTTATGAAAGCTACTCCAGAAAATCTGTGCGCTGCAAAACAGGCGCATTGTAGCCATTAGTTCTGACTTCCTCATTTTGATTAAAAAAATAAAAAAAACAGCACAAATTGTTGTTATTGTGCCCCTGAATTAATCCATCCATCCATTATCTTCCGCTTTATCCTATATTAGGGTCGCAGGGGGGGAGGGGCTCCCCATGCACATCCACGGAAGAACGTTTCAACTGCTGGGTGGATACACCCAGGACAGGGCACCAATCTATCGCTGGGCACACACTCATTCACACAGACACACACTCTATATGGAATTTGGAGAACTCAATTGATTTGATCCATGTTTTTGGACTGTTGGAGGAAACCGGAGAACCCGGAGGAAACCCACACAGACGCGGGGAGAACATGGAAACTCCACCCAGATGGGGATTTGAATCAGGAATCCCTAGCGCTGAGAGGAGAACATGCTAAACCACTAAGCAACCGTGCCGCCCTCCTGAACGTTTCTAGTTTAAATAAGGGTTTTATTTGTTTCTGTTACAAACAAAGTTACTAAAATTATTCTTTGTTCTTAGTTGATCTATATTTCTTTTTTCTTTTCTTTACTGTTAATAAGGATACATTGGCTTTACAAAGGCTTTGTTCAACAAACAGTTGTACAATATAAATGTATACAATACTGTCCCTATATATTTGGCACCTGTCCGCATAAAATATTTGCAATAAAAAGTGTGACATTTCAAAAAGGAGAATGTATTTAGTAAACTAATGCAACTGTAATTCACCATTTTCCCCACACTACTAAAACAGCAGTTAAAATGAAAATGTAAAAAGATATTAAATGATCTATTTTAAGCAGTTTCAAAAGGAAAAATAGTTAAAGCATAGGCAATGTTCTGAAAATCACAAATATTCTATGGATCTTCATCCTGATGTATATAACAACCAATAGTATTCATTAAGGAAGCATGAC
Source organism: Corydoras sp. C115 (assembly GCA_019802505.1). Classification (NCBI taxonomy): domain Eukaryota; kingdom Metazoa; phylum Chordata; class Actinopteri; order Siluriformes; family Callichthyidae; genus Corydoras; species Corydoras sp. C115. Next base: position 27,598 of record JAFMOC010000468.1, read on the forward strand.
AATTCCTAATTGTCACGATCTGTACTGAAAGAGCAGTCAGGAAACGTGTATGCAGAACAATCGGGATTTATTGAAAAGCAAGGCAGACGCAGGGTAATGCAGGAGGAGCAAGGGTTATCTGGTTTAGAGCCAACTGGACCCAGGATGGGGACTGGCACCTGTAACGAGATCCTGGGCAGAGCACAACACCGAGCAGATCAGAGATGGTCTTTAGTAGACAAAATAACAAACTCTAATACAGAACAGGATAGCGTGAAAAGGAGAGTGCAAGATAACACACAGAAGGAAGAAAACGAGATGAATGTGAGAGAGGAGAGGGAGAGAGTCGGTGAACTGAACAGGACGTCGAGCGGAATGAAAACAAAACTGAAACGAACAAGGGGAGGGGAGACAGTGAGAGGGTCAATACACAAGGGAGAAGAAGACGTTAGTTCACAGATAGCGAGAGGGTTAGTAAACAGGTGCGAAACGTTAGTAAACAGAGTGAACACGGATACACTGACAAGCAGAGGTGGTGAGGTGGGGCGGGCTAGGGTGAGAGCGAACTCCGCCCCAGCCGGCCGAAACCGAACCACCTGTGCGGACTGACAATAAATAATAATGCTCCCGGGACACAGAAAACTAGGGACAGGGGAAATGGTGGAAATAGAAAGAGAGTAACTCAAAATAACGTTGGGAGCGACAACAAAAGCACACAGACGTTCACTCATGCACGCACACACACGCTACGCTAAACACAGAAGTGAGTACACAGACGCTACACGCTAAACAAACAAATGCGCACTCACCCAATTGAGAGAAACCACAAACAGAAGCGGACAGAGACAGATCGTAGGATAACAGCAAAAAACGCTTGGTAAGTATGGCAAAAACCAGGGACAATACTTCGTGTCTGTTCAGCCTGAAAACAGAGTTTAAATAGAGATAAACGACCCATCAGAATAATCAGCCGCACCTGGTGACGGAGAGAAAGCAGAACTAGAAGGCGGGGCTGAGAGAGCGAGTGACAGATCGAGATGGAGAGACAGAGACAGAACCTGGATTTCTTACACTAATATAAAAATATAAATATTTCTAGCTGCTACAAAATAGGTTTTAAAGCACAAATATGTGTACATGTTACCACAAAAATTTTACTTTGATAAGTTTGCTTAACAACCTCTTTTAAAACCATAAGATATTAGTAAGGCTAGAACTGGCTACCGTACTATCAATATATTGGGATAAACTAAATTAATAAATCAGAATTTCTAAACACCGTGGATTTTGGCAGTACACTGACAAATTAGGGTGTGCCATTATCATATCGTTCACGATAATAACAGTATATATAAAACAAACATTGTGATAGTAATATTCCCACTTGTTAGACCAATGACATCATGCAGTTATGCATGGTATACCTTCATTACCCAAGTCATTAAGCATGACAGAGCAGTATGTCATAAAGCAGCACAGTGTCTCAAAGAGAAGAAACAAGTGTGTGTGTGTGAGACACAGCATTTCTCAAAGTGTTTGGTGTGCCCCACTGGTGAGTGCAGAGGGTAAAACAGTAGTGTGTTTTTGAGTAAAATAAGTGTTTTGTCATATCGCCAAGAATATGGTTATAGCAAAAAATACCCTAAAATATAGTTTACTCACTACCTTCCACCTAATTCTCTACTAAATTTGCATGGGGGTTCTTTATGCCCATCACAGGGAGAAAGTTTCAGGCGCTGGGCAGATACACCCAGGACAGAGCACCAATCTATCACTGGGCACACACTCACGCACACACTCACACACACTTTATATGGGGCAGATTGAAAACCAACTAATTTATCTATTTTTGATTAAAAAACAAAGCAAAGATCAAAATGTGTGAAAATGAAATTATTTCAAACCAAATTAGCGGAACCCAGAGAAGCTTTTTCTAAATAATTTCCATAAGAATTCTGAATATGCAAATTTATGGTGAAATAATAAGCATACATAAAGCACTAAATTCAACCACCTGTTAAATCAGACTGTAAACCTGTAGGTGAGGATAAGTCCATGGACCTCAGGGGAATCACAATACATTTGTTCTGCAATTTTAAATCTCATTAGTATCAGGGTTGGGAGGGCTAAGCCACTCCCCCCAATTTCCTTAGTTCGGGTTTGTCCATTCGGGGTTCTCGTAGGTAGGGCCCATTCCCGAGACTTTCCCGAGGCTGCATCAAATACAACAATACTACCAGAGGTGCCAATAACTGAAATGTGTTTATCTTGTCACGAAACTTGTCACCATGTGAGTTTACAGTTACAGTGCAAAACATTTTATATTTTAAGGTTTTATATGCAGTCGTCATAGTAATTGTGTTTAACTCATCCATAACTATGTTTAAATGGTAACTGGGTATTTGCAAAGACAATGGTGTGTTACTGCCTTTTCCCATTGTTTATAATGCAAACTATGAATTTCCACCACATCACATCACCTAACTGCCCTTCATTACATTTCTGCTGCTTCCAGCTGATATAACCAGCTGATATAAGCTGGTGAAACACTTTCTTGAAAAGTTTCATCAGCTTATATCAGCTCTCTTAAGAGCTGGCAAGGATGTTAAACTATAAGTTACAGGGTATATCCTTAAGAATATCCCATACATCCTCTTTTATGCTTGAAATCTTTCCTTCCTTTCAAACCTCTTCTACCATTTCAATCAATATTCACCTCCTTTTACCTTCTAATCTAGCTATTACCCCTACTTCACCCAAACACAGCATATTACCTGCTGTGTACTATTCAAATTTCAACACCCACACTTAACACCCTTCACTTAATGGTGGCAATTTAGTCATTCATCCCTCTTTATGGCTTCATGGCAATTTCTATGGTAATTAAAGGATATTGACCACTTTCCCCATACTGTCCAGTGTACATGTATTGTTTTACCAAGATACTGTAATATGTTAAATAGTTGCTTTCAACAGCTTTACCCCATCCAACATGGAGTTTAATTCCACACTTGCAGTACCTTAATTGATAAAATTTATCAGTTATCAGTCAAGCTTCTACCTTCTCAGGTGGATTGAAAACTGTATCAATGGTAACTTTCAACTATGTCCTTCTGATAAACTCCTCTATCCCAAATATACTACTCAACTCTAGGTTCTAGCAACCAAATATATTACCATGTGAGGTCGTAGCATGCATATCAACCACATGGTTCTATATTAGAGCTGAGGATTTATATAAAATACACTTTAATGACCATACTATACCTCTTAGCATAATATCTGATCCAGTGTACAGATGTCGTCACATTTGTCTTAATCAGCAGTAATACAGGCTTAATATATTATCTGGGATCCCAACATTAAAATACATAAAAATAATAAAAAACTAACCTCTATGTTGCTTCGGACAAAAACGACCAAATGTAAATTTACACAAACCACCAACAAATCAGGAAGCCATCAAACCACATTAATCCAGATCCCAAAAAATAAAAACAGCCAACAGTTATTCTGAAGAAGCTGAAGAGATGCACATTCAAGATGGAAAAACTGTACACAGAACAATTTTAATAAAGGGCCGTGGGCATTTCAGACATATCAATCCATGAATCGAACTAGCGCTCATCATGTCTTAAGGCTGGTTTCTTAACCACAAGCCAACTAAACCTTAGAGAGAGCTATACGAGCAGGTGCTAATAACTGCAGCTGTTTAGCGTGATTATATTTGAAGGACTGTTTTTGCTAGAAATGAAGCCAGCACCATGTTATACTGTAGTTCTGAATACTTTCTTAAAGAGGAAAATATCACATCTGCATCAGTCCTTAAGTATAGAAAACTACTATTTTTAAAGTGTGCATGATGAACACAGCTGAATGTCCTTCATGGGTTCATCGGGCAGGTTGAACTTCCTCAGCTGACGCAGGAAGTACAGCCTCTGCTGAGCCTTCTTGATGATGGTGCTGATGTTATGGTCCCATTTCAAGTCCTTTGAGATTATTGTTCCCAGGAACTTGTAGGACTCCACCGCCATTATAGTACTGTTGAGGATGGTGAGTGCTGGAAGGGTTGGAGGGCTTCTCCTGAAGTCTACTCTCATCTCCACTGTTTTGGCTGTGTTCAGCTCCAGGTTGTTGTGGTTGCTCCAGAGTACCACCTGCTCCACAACCCGTCTGTAGGCAGACTCGTCACTGTCCCGGATGAGACCAATGACTGTCAGATCATCTGCAAAATTTAGGATTTTGACAGAGGGATCCGTGGAGGTACACTCGTTTGTGTACAGTGACAAGAGCAGCAGGGAGAGAACACAGCCTTGTGGAGCTCCTGTGCTGATGGTCCTGGTACCTGATGTTATCTTTCCCAGCCTCACTTGCTGCTCTCTGCCAGTGAGGAAGTTTGTAATCCACTGGCAGGTGGAGGCTGGTACACTGAGGTGGGTCAGTTTGGAGTGTAGGTGTCCGGGCATGATTGTATTAAAGGCAGAGCTTAAAACAAGTCCAAGAACAGAACTCTTGCATATGAGCATGGATGGTTAAGGTGCTGGAGGATGTGATGTAATCCCATGTTCACGGCGTCATCCACAGACCTGTTGGCCCGGTACGCAAACTGCAGTGGGTCTAGTTGGGGGTTAGTGATGTCCAAATGAGTGAGAACCAGCCTCTCGAATGATTTCATGACCACAGAGGTCGATGCGTCAGGTCTGTAGTCATTCAGTCTAGAGATGGTTGGCTTTTTGGGTACAGGAATGATTGTGGAGCGTTTGAAGCACGCCGGTACGACACACTGCTCCAGTGATTTGTTGAAGATCTTGGTGAAGACAGGAGCAAGCTGGTCTGCACAGTTCTTCAGGCAGGAGGGTGACACTCCGTCTGGACCTGGTGCTTTCCTCACTCTTTGTTTGTTGAAGAGTCGGTGCACAGGGCAGGGCAGGCTGAATGGGTGATTGAGAGTCAGAAGGGTGTGAAGTGGTGTTGTGTTGTTGATTTGACCTGGGCTTTTCAAACCTGCAGTAGAATGTGTTTAGACCCCATTGTCTGGTGTGCGGGTCGTTTGTAGCTTGATAGATTGTGCAGGGTTTTCCAGACGGCTGAAGGCTCGTTTGTGGACATCAGTCTGCTCAGCTTGGCGGAGTAGCTCTTCTTAGCAGCTCTGATCTCTCTATTGAGTGTGTTCCTGGTTTTATTGTAAAGCGCACGGTCCCCACTCCTAAAAGCGTTTTCCTTGGACTGCCACAGATGCTTAAGTTTGGCGTTAAACCAGGGCTTGTCATTATTGTATCTAATGCGAGTCCTGGTCGGAACACAGATGTCCTCACAGAAGCTGATGTAGGATGTCACCGTGTCAGTATATTCGTCCAGGCCACTTGTAGACACACACCAGTCTGTTAACTCCATACAATCCTGGAGCCTCTCTTTAGCCTCACTGGTTCACTTGTTCACTGTACTGACCACAGGTTTGACTCGCTTGAGCTTTTGTCTGTAGGTTGGGAGAAGATGGACCATAGAGTGGTCAGATATTTCCAGAGCAGCTCGGGGAACAGAGCTATATGCACCAGTATAGCAGTGGTCTAGTATATTACTCTCCTTGGTGGGGCAGGTAACATGCTGTCTGTATTTGGGCAGCTCGCTGGTGAGTTTAGCTCTGTTGAAGTCCCCAAGAATGATGAAAACAGACTCGGCGTGTTTGTGCTCTGCGCTGGTGATTTGGTCTGAGAGAGCGCGCAGTGCGTCACGCACGCACGCGCTAGGTGGAATGTAAACTCGTAGTCCGCGCTGACGGAGTTTGACGAGCGCTCCGCCGCGTTTCCCACGTTTGCGTGTACGCCTGCGTCTGCGCAGCTGCTCCACTCACTAAAATGTCCAAAAAACAGTCCGAGAATGGAAAATTTGGAGTAATGCCATGTCGCATGGAATGCCTGATGCTGAGAAGATCCTCAGCGCTGTATGTGAGAGTGTTAGATTCGCATGTGACAACAAAAACAAACAAAAACAAACAAAGCACAATGGAGCTACTTACCAGAGTCGCCGTCTGCGGCGCCATCTTGGAAAGAAGAATCCAGTGCCAGAGCCCGCTTTAGTCTGACCAGCGCCAGAGCCTGCTGAAGTCCTTCCAGCGCCAGAGCCCGCTGTAATCCCTCCAGCACCAGAGTCCACCGTAGTCCCTCTGAAAAGGCCCCTGCGCCGTTTTCATCCTCTGAAAAGGCCCCACGCCGTCGTCGTTTTCTGAAAAGGCCACGTCGCTTCAGCGCCCTGAAAAGGCCAAGTCGCCTCCGCGCCCTGCAAAGGCCACGCTGCCTCCAAGCCCTGAAAAGGCAATGCCGCCTCCGCCAGAGCCCGCTGTAGTCCCTCCAGTGCCAGAGCCCACTGTAGTCCCTCCAATGCCAGAACCCACTGTAGTCCCTCCAGCACCAGAGCCCGCTGTAGTCCCTCCAGCGCCAGAGCCCACTGTAGTCCCTCCAATGCCAGAACCCACTGTAGTCCCTCCAGCGCCAGAGCCCGCTGTAGTCCCTCTGAAAAGGCCCCCGCACTGTCTTCGTCCTCTAAAAAAGGCCCCTGCGCCGTCTTTGTCCTCTGAAAAGGCCACGTCGCCTCCGCGCCCTGCAAAGGCCATGCCACCTCCGCGCCCTGAAAAGTCCACGCCGCCTATGTGCCCTGAAAAGGCCACGCCGCCTCCACTCCCTGAAAAGGCCACGGCGCCTCCGCGCCCTGAAAAGGCCATGTCGCCGCCGCGCCCTGAAAAGGCCACGTCTCCTCCGCGCGCTGAAAAGGCCACGTCTCCGCGCCCTGAAAAGGCCTCCGCACCCTGAAACGGCCCCCGCGCCGTCACGCCCTGAAACGGCCCCTGCGGTCATATAAGCCCCATGGGCCCGTCAGCACACACCAGGACCTAAAAAACAATGAGGTTCATTTGTATGAATTCTACAATGCAACACATGCCTCCATAAAGACTCAAGTGATTTGCTACAAAAACGGCAGGTGATCATTTTAGCAAACTAACAATAACCCTCATTTTATAATTTCTGTCTCACGTAACGGTTGGATTTATATGAATGGAAATTAAACACTGGTTCATTAAATATACGCTAGTACCATTCTGAGAACAAATAGTCAAAACAACAAAAGCCAGAATAAGTGAACTATTTGTCAACACATGTCAACACATTCACACTCCACTCACTGACGAAATGGGCGCACTTTCAGCAATGACGGGTGAACTTTTCTGAGTTTAATTATCCCGCGAGACTGAATTGATGCAATAACTAGTAGTCCAATGAAAGAACAGCAACAAACACTACAGCACAGTGATTTGAAGAGAGGGAGTTCTTCTTGTTTGAAATCCAAACAGATGTTTATTTTCGTGGGAATGTAAACTTTAAGTTAAAAGTCATTATAATTACTTTTATAACATTACACAGATCAGGGATGCCCACACTTTTCTGGCTCGAGATCTACTTTTCCATTGGACAGGTCATCGAGATCTACCGCGGTTAATCTTTTTATTTTAGGCATTTATATTGAAACCTGTTTACACACATCATGTTAGTATTGTTGAATCAGCATAGAAAAGGCAAGACGGCTTTGGATTACTATTTTAACAGAACTTGCTCTTTTATTAAACACATACCAACAAAGAAAAAAAGAAAAAAAGAAAACTTGGTTTTAGTAAACCCATATGACCAAATACATAGTATACAGCACAATTGTACAAAAATCACTAACCCGTATTTCCCCAAACAGAACATAAACATTAATAAAAGCACAAAAACACATATAACTCAGCTGCAAGGCATGCTGGGAAGTGACATAAAGCCTTGTTCCCTACTACTCTAGTGACAGCTGCCAAGCAATTCACAAAATAATCTTTATTTTCCCGATGATTTGCACTGAATGCTGTCAGCCAGGTGTGAGTAGTCTAGACAGTAGCTGCTGATGCCAATTCTCAAGCAGGCTTCCAAATGTTCATCAGATAGGGTGGACCGATATCTGGAGTTAACTATTTTCATGTGGGAAAAGGCTGATTCACATAAGAATGTTGACCCAAAAAAAGCTGTCAAATATAAGGCGCATTTTCTTATGTTTGGATATTTTTCATCTGCCAGCAATTTCCAATACTGCCCAACAGAGACCCTTGACTTTATCTGAATTTTACTTTGCAGGACTAAAATTTCGTCTTCCAATGCTGACTGGTCCAAGCGGAACATTGACGCAATTTTGGAAGCCAGCACATCAACTTCATTTGTGTTGTCAAACGGAAAACACATGTATGTTGCAACCGGCTCAAGCTATTTTAAATCTTTAAAGTGATGTTCAAAGTCTGATGGCACATTCTGAATTTGCCCAATGTATCGCACACTATTCAATTGCGTGCAAGATGTTCCTTGCTTTTCCAGCTCCGATGACATGTTTTGGAAATTTCCTAAGTCGTGACGTTGTAACTTTGAGGACAGTAACTCCAATTTTCATTTAAAAGCGTTTACAGAGCTGATCATATCCACCACACATTTGTCTCTTCCTTGCAGCTCTAAATAAAGCTCATTCAGCATGTTGGTTAGATCTGTCATAAATGCCAAATGTAGGAGCCACTGTTTGTCGTCAAGTTGATCATATTGAAACGTGAAGAAACTCTTTGATGTCAGGTAAAAGGTCCCGAAGAAATTTGCCTCTACTGAGCCATCTGACATCTGTATGTAGCAGAAGATCAGAAAGATTCTCCTTAAACTTCTTCCACAAATGCACGGAACAACCGTTTCTGCAGAGGTCTTGCCCGAATTGAACAAGCAATTTTTGTTGACACGTCCATAACTTCAGGCATGTTTAACATTTTAGCACACAGTGCTTGTTGGTGGACTATACAATGATAATTAAGGAAGTCAGGAAATGCGTCATCCTCTCTGCATTTGGCGATAAATTCTTTTGTACGACCCACCATTGCAGGAGCTCCATCAGTAGTGACTGATACAAATTTAAACACTGGCAGCTGGAATTTGTCAATAAACTCCTTGAATGCATGAAAAATATCTTCTCCTCTTGTGTGCTCTTTCAAAGGTAAAAAAGCAAGAAGTTCCTCTTTAGAAGTCATATCATTAAACACCATTCTAATGAAAATACATAACTGTGCTATATCAATGACATCTGTTGACTCATCAAATTGGAGCGAAAAGCAAAAACAGTTTGTTGTGTTGTGCTATTATATTGAAAGGACTGAAGGGGGAGTTGTAATTGTATGATTAAGATGTTATGTATGAAAGGGATGAAGAAGAATAAAGAAACGAAGTAATGGAGTTGAGATACATCTGATGCCTCGTGTCATCATTTCTGCTAATATAACTACACCACAAAATTGGCGACGAGGATGTCGATTTCTGTGCCTTTACCTGCTCCATTCATGCCATGCCCAGGGGAACCAGCAATACCATTTCCAACATGGATAAAGATGTTTGATAACTACATGCTAGTAATAGCTGCATCTGGAGATGGTTGGCCCGATGTCAGAAAACGTGCGGTTCTACTTCATGCTCTGGGAACAGAGGGACAGAGGCTTTTCTACACCCTGCCGAATACCGGAGACACGTTTGCTGCTGCTATCGCTGCCCTGAAAGAACATTTTGTGCCGAAGGTGAACGTTATTGCCGAGCGTCACAAGTTTCGTCAAAGAGCGCAAAGACCGGACGAGACGGTAAACCAATTCTTAGCTTCATTACGGGAGTTGGCTGCTGCATGTGATTTTGGGGACATGGAGGACCAAATGCTACGCGACCAGTTGATTGAACGTGTTGCTAATACTCGTATAAGAGACAGATTATTACTCGAACCGGACCTAACTCTAACTAAAGCAACTACTCTGGCATTACAAATTGAAAGTGGACTTAGAGATGCTAACGTCCTGTCGGATACTACTACTACTGGCGTTTCCGCTCCAGTGAGGGTCATACAACGTCAATTTAAAACAAGTCGCCGCGGAGACACGAAGAAAAAGCCACAGAATCCTGCACCTGCTACAAACACTGGCAATCGCCGTTCCTGCTTCCGCTGTGGATCTTCCAACCACCTTGCCAACAAACCTTCCTGCCCTGCTGCTGGAGTGAACTGCAACAAGTGTGGTAAAGTGGGACACTTTTCACGTGTATGTCGTTCAACACAAAAGGAGGTGCGTGAAGTTGTAATTAATGAGCCAACAGTTCTCTACATGAACAATGCAGTACAAGATAAGATCATCTGCACGGTTCAAGTTACTGCTAATGGACAATGTAGAGATGTTGAACTGATCGTAGATACAGGTTCATCAGTATCCATTATTCCGGAGAACATTTATCACAATTGCTTTCCAGGTGGCATGTTAAATGAACCTACATTTGCTCTTGTTACATATGCAAAAGAGAAAATTCCTGTAAAAGGGTGCTTAAAAGCAATTGTTTCTCATGACAATCACACTACTGCAGGTACTTTTGTTGTGGTCGGGTAAGGCGCTGCTCTCCTTGGCTTAGATTTATTTCAGGCATTACAAATGAGACTTGTAGGGCGAAAAGTTGTCACTACTAATACTGCTAACACTCCTTCTACCTCTACTATGCAACCAGCTGCGTCAGAAACTGTACAAGAAAGTGCTGCTACAGATAGGTACGTTCAGGAAATAGGCTATGCTAAAAATTTCATTCACAAAGTGCATGTACTACCGAATGCTGTTCCAGTACAACAAAAACTAAGGAGACTTCCAATTGCAGTAAGACAAGCTGTTTCAGAGGAACTCAAAGATCTCCTGGATAAGGGCATCATTGAACGTATTGACGCTTCTCCTTGGGTTTCTCCAATAGTCGTGACACACAAAAGAGATGGGGGAAAACCACGTATGTGTGTTGACTTAAGGGAGCCAAATAAAGTAATTGTGGCCGACTGCCATCCGTTACCACACATGGATGGACTTTTCTCGAACTTAAGAGGGGCTACTGTCTTTTCTACCATTGATTTAGCTTCTGCTTACCATCAAATGCCTCTGCATCCCGACAGCCGTGATATTACTGCGTTCATCACGCATGAGGGACTTTTTCGTTTCTGCAGGGTTCCATTTGGTTTAGCTTCAGCTCCCTCTGCCTTCCAGAAGATGATGTCAATCATTCTTGCAGACTTACCAGGTGTGCAGGCATATCTGGACGACGTCATATGCTATGGCACCACACAAAGAAACCATGATGAAAACCTTCGGAGAGTGCTTCAAGCCCTGACTGATGCTGGACTTAAACTAAATATGCACAAGTGCAAGTTCAATCGACCTTCACTTAATTATCTAGGTCACACCATTTCGAAAGAAGGCCTACTACCGGACCAGGACAGAGTCACTGCTGTGATTCATGCCCCAGCTCCACATGACACGTCTTCTCTAAGATCTTTCCTTGGCCTTGCATCATGGTATAGTAAGTTTATTCCAGATTTTGCAACGGTTAGTGAGCCACTGCGAGCAGTGCTCAGGGACTGCACAGATTTGAACTTTAAGTGGACAACTGAAGCACAAGCTAGCTTCACTTTGCTTAAAGAGCTGGTAGTCAATAGTCTGGCTTTAGCTCTTTATGACCCTGAGTTAATAACATATGTGACTACTGACGCTTCAGATTACGGACTGGGTGCGGTATTGACACAACTACATTCTGATCAAGGCGAAAGGGTTGTCGCTTTTGCATCTAGAACACTTTCTCCAGCTGAGCGCAAATATTCTACAGTAGAACGCGAAGCTCTTGCCTGTGTTTGGGCTGTGGAGAGGTGGAGAACATACCTCTGGGGTCGACGATTTGTCCTTCGAACAGATCACCGTGCGCTTACAACTTTGCTTACCTCTAAAGGTTCCAGTCGCGCTGGACTGAGAATTGCCAGATGGTCTGCTCGACTGCTCTGCTTCACGTATGATGTTACTTATCGTCCAGGACACCAAAATGTCACTGCCGACTGCCTGTCCAGATTGCCATTAACCACTACAAATGAAACAACAGAGGAGCCTGACATGATTGCAACGGTCTTTAAAGCTGCTCTGTGTGCCATTTCTCTTCCAGAGTTCACGTCTGCCAGTGAAATCTGCCCAGAACTGTCTCTACTGCGCAATCAAATCCAAAAAGGCTGGCCCAAAGGAAAAAAAGGTCTGCATGAAAGCCTTGTTGCATACTTTCAGATACGACATGAACTTTCAGTCCATGGATCACTGATAATGAGGGGGCCAGACCGAGTGGTTGTTCCTGTTTCACTACGTGCTAGAGTGGTTAATTTAGCACATGAAGGACACCAAGGCATAGTTCGGACAAAGCAAAGGTTACGTGAATTTTACTGGTGGCCTCAATTGGATAAATTAGTGTACTCTTTAATTACTTCCTGTGTGGACTGTCAATACAGTGATAAGGTAACCAAAACTGCTCCTGCTCCACTTACACCAGTCGAAATGCCTAGTGCTCAATGGGAAAAGGTTGCAATAGACATCACGGGTCCATTTGTAACTGCTACATGGGACTGCCGTTACGCTATTGTACTTACAGACTACTATAGCAAATGGCCTGAGGTTGCATTTGCCTCCGCTGTCACTACAGACACCATCATTAGCTTTCTAGCAACTGTTTTCAGTAGGGAGGGTAATCCAATGTACCTTGTCTCAGACAATGGTTGTCAGTTTACTTCCCATGCTTTCAGTCAATTTCTGAAAGAGAGAGAGATAAAACACCTAAGATCTAGCGTCTATTATCCACAAGCTAATGGCGCTGTAGAAAGATTTAATAGAGTTCTTAAGGACTGCTTACAAACATGTGAGAGAAGTCAATACTCGTGGAAAGAAGCTGTAACAGAGTTCTTGCACAGCTACAGAGCTACTCCTCATGCTACTACTGGTGCCACCCCATTTGAGCTACTGAGAAACAGAATGATGCGTACCAAATTAAACATACTTCCAGTGGCACTTAAAAGCAAAACACATACACAAATAAAGAAGAGGGTGATACAAAAGCAAAATAAAATGAAAGAATACACAGACAAGAAAAGGGGTGCTAAAACAACAACAGTAAAATCGGGCGACACTGTTCGTGTTCGCAAACCGGAACATGTACATAAAGGATTTTCAAGATTCACTGAACCAAGAACTGTCGTTAGAAAAGTGGGACAAAATACATTCTCACTAAGTGACGGACGCAAGTGGAATGTTTCAAAACTTGCACGCTTTCCAACACAAGCTTTGACTGGTTCAGAACAAACCGAGGACACTGTATTAGATACGGTTACAGTCACTGAAAACGCGAATGAACCTATTGAAGTACTTAGAAGGAGTCAGAGGTCTAGAAATACACCAAGATGGTTAAATAACTATGTGAGATAAAAAAAATTTGGTGAATATTTACTGTTCAGTTTACATGTGTTCGTAAAACAATTGAAGTACAACTGTTCTACTGAGGTACAATATAAAATATTGATTCTGTTGATTCTTTAAGTTGTTAAGGTCACAAATCGAGTTTGACTGAGTTATTCAGTACAAAGTTTACATGTAAGTAATTGCTTCAGGAAAAGGGAAAATGTTGTGTTGTGCTATTATATTGAAAGGACTGAAGGGGGAGTTGTAATTGTATGATTAAGATGTTATGTATGAAAGGGATGAAGAAGAATAAAGAAACGAAGTAATGGAGTTGAGATACATCTGATGCCTCGTGTCATATTTCTGCTAATATAACTACACCACAAAACAGTTGTTTGTCTTTTTTAAGCTGCTGCACCAAATCCTCTGCCATCATTTCGCAGTGTTGCATTACTGTACTTCTAGACAACTGAATGGCTTTAATTGTGAAACTATTTCTGTTTTGTTTTTAAAATCCTGAAACAAGGAGTTGGCTGCCTCCACTAAAGCCTCTTTGATCATGCCCCCATCTTGAAATGATTGTTTGTGCTTCACTATAGTTCGACTCACCCGGAATGATGCTACAGTCGTAGCTTTTGCTTTTGAGCTGGGCTTTGTAAATACAGACTATTGAGAAATTAGCTGAGATTTTAATTCCTTCACCTTCATCCTCCTGAGTTCACTTTTGGGTGGAAATTGCTCATCATATTTTGTGTGCATAGTTCGAAAATGCCTCTCAACTCCCTTTTTTGGAATTGCAATGGCTTTGCAAATCAAACAAATGGATTTTAAGTTTGAGAGAGTAAAAAAAATAATAATCCTCCCACTCTAAATGGAAGTGGTACATTTTACTTTTTTTTTTGGAACAAAACAGCGGTAGAGATTGCAATTCAGAATGAATCACATTTTGTTTGTAAATGTGTGCGCGTGTGTGTATAAGTGCTTCCGATACTCCTGATACCGAAAAAAGCGCTGATGCGTGATGAACGCTGATGAGCGCTTTTTTCTACAAACCTGTTCATGATTGACCTGACACCCCTCCGGTCGATCGTGATCAATGTATTGAGCACCCCTGATATAGATCATAATCAAAATTTAATATTCTTTAATAATAATACAAATTTATTATTTTTAAAATCACAATGTAAAGCTGGGCGGCACGGTGGCTTAGTGGTTAGCACGTTCGCCTCTCAGCACTAGGGATTCCCGGTTCGAATTCCCATCTGGGTGGAGTTTCCATGTTCTCCTTGTGTCTGCATGGGTTTCCTCCGGGTTCTCCGGTTTACTCCCACAGTCCAAAAACATGGATCAAGTCAATTTGAATTCTCAAAATTGCCCCATATAGAGTGTGCTTGTGTGAGTGAGTGTGTGCCCAGCGATGGATTGGCGCCCTGTCCTGGGTCTATCTGCCCAGCGCCCAAGACGTTCTCCCCTGGATGGGCATGGGGAACCCCACCGCGACCCTAATAGAGGATAAAGCGGGAGACAATGAATGAATGAATGTAAAGGTGATGCAAAATAATATACAGGAGCAGATTATCAGTAACTGTCCGTTTTGAAGACCAAGTACAAATGAAGGCAATTACAATTATACTATTTGTAATTACTCTCTAGGCATTTTCGTGTCCTGAAGGCAAACAAAGAGAGGATGAGGAGGAGCTTCTTCCCAACGGCGATTCAGACCCTGAACCAGGACTAAACGGACATAATCCCACCCACAACACTTTCATAACTAATACAACTTGTAACCCTGCACTACATTATTTGCACATAAAAGCACAACCCACTTTGATTATAACTTTTAACTTATAAAACCATTTTAGTTCATATCTGTTATCTGTCCATAATTGTACAGTTGTCTATTTTTTATTATTCCATTTGCACAGTGTAAATACATAGTGTAATGGTCTCACGACCAAGCGAGGCGGATCCGCTACTCGGAGACAACGAGCTGAACGCAGGTACAGTCAACAGTGGAGTTTATTAAGTCCAAACACGGCAAACACAAAGCACAGGACGAGGAGCGGGTGAGACGAGGAGTGATGACGTCAACGGGAGTGATACAAAGAAACAGGATACCGGAACGAAGTGCACTAGGCGAGGCGAACAGCACATAGGCAGTCAATACACGAGACGAGGTAATCAGGGCTAAACAAAACGTGGACGGCTAGTAGTGTCAAGGCAGACAATGGCATGGCACGAGACAAACTGGCGGTGAGTGACGGGCGTGTAGGGTATTTATAAGGAATTGGTGATTAATCCCAGGTGCGCGTGATTACGGGGGCGTGACACAAAACACCACGTGACAACACAAACCATGACATTACCCCCCCCTCAACGGGTGCCTCCCGGGGCCCTAAATGGCTTGTCCGGGAAGCGGCGGTGGAAATCGTCAATGAGGGAGGGGTCCAGGATGGCCGCCCGGGAAACCCAGGAGCGCTCCTCCGGGCCGTACCCCTTCCAGTCCACTAGGAACTGGATTCCCCGGCCACGGCGTCGGGAGTCCAGCAGTCGGTGGACCGTGTAGGCGGGCTGTCCATCAATCAGGCGGGGCGCTGGGGCTTGGCGGGGTGGGGGGTTGAGCGGGGAGTGCACGACGGGCTTGACATGGGAAACGTGGAATGTGGGGTGGATGCGCATCGATCGTGGGAGCTGAAGACGGACGGCAGTAGGGTTGATGATGCGGGAGATGGGGAAGGGGCCGATGTAACAGGGAAAAAGTTTCCGGGAGTCGGTCCTGAGGGGAATGTTTTTGCTGGACAGCCACACGAGTTGCCCCACCTTGTAACTGGGGGCCAGGCGGCGCCTCCTATTGGCCTCGGTGGTGTAGGTAGACTGGGCTTGACGGAGTGCTATTAGCGTGTTTTTCCAGGTGCGGTGGCAGCGGCGGATGTGCAGGTTTACCGAAGGCACGCAGGTCTCGCTCTGGTCCTCGGGAAACAGGGGGGGTTGGTAGCCCAGTGCTACCTCAAACGGCGATTTCCCCGTGGCGGAGCTACGCGCGGTGTTGATAGCGTATTCGGCCCACGCCAGGTTCTCGCTCCAGCGCTCCGGGTGTTGGGCGGACATGCAGCGCAGGGCGGTCTCCACCACCTGGTTAGCCCTCTCAGCTTGCCCATTGGCTTGAGGGTGACCTCCCGACGTCAGCGACACAGCGGTCCCGAAGAACTTGTGGAACGCTCTCCACACCTGGGAAATGAACTGGGGTCCCCGATCTGAGACAATGTCCATGGGGATGCCAGATATTCTGAAAACCTGCTCGAAACAAATCCTTGCAGTCTCAAGGGCAGAGGGAAGCTTGGCCAGAGCAATCAGACGGACAGACTTGGAAAAACGGTCTACAATGGTGAGTATAACCGTCTTACCTCTGGAGTTGGGTAAGCCGGTTATGAAGTCCAGAGCGATGTGTGACCAGGGATGAGTTCCTCCGTGCGGACTACCCCAGGGTGGCAGGCCCAGCGAGACTCATGCCCCCACTTGAGCACTGCGACGCGGGCAGCTGAGGGCACGAAGGTCCGGTTGGGGGGCCCCAGCCCAGGGTCCGGATCCTTCGCTAGCTCGCGCTCGATGATGCGACGGACCTCCCAAGATACCCCTGCAACGACACGGCTTGGGGGGAGAATAGTGTCAGTGCTGGGTTCCTCCTTACCGTCGGCGAAGAGGCGTGACAAGGCGTCGGGCTTGGCGTTTCTAGTGCCGGGACGGTAGGACATGATGAAGTGGAACCGACCAAAGAACAAGGCCCACCGAGCCTGACGGGAGTTCAGGCGCTTGGCCGACTGAATGTAGGCCAAGTTTTTGTGGTCGGTCCAAACCACGAACGGCTGGGCTGCCCCCTCCAGCCAGTGTCGCCATTCCTCCAACGCGAGCTTCACCGCCAAAAGCTCACGATTCCCCACGTCATAATTCCTCTCCGCTGCAGTCAGCTTCCTGGAGAAGAAAGCACATGGGTGAAGCCTACCTTCCTCCGACTTCTGGGAAAGAACGGCCCCCACTCCGGCGCCCGACGCGTCGACCTCCACAATAAACTGCTTGGACGGGTCCGGTTGGATTGGGATGGGGGCCGTGGTGAACCGGTTCTTCAGGATGTCCATGGCGTCTTGGGCCTCCTGGGTCCAATGAAATTTCACCTTAGTGGAGGTGAGAGCAGTGAGTGGGGCTGTGATGCTGCTGTAGTTGCCGATGAACCGCCTATAGAAGTTGGCGAACCCCAGGAAGCGCTGTAGCTCAGTCCTTGAAGAAGGGGTTGGCCAGTCGGCGATGGCCCTCACCTTCTCGGGGTCCGGTCGCACAGCTCCCGGTGAGAGGATGAACCCCAGGAAGGGCACTGAGCGCTGGTGGAAACTGCACTTCTCAGCTTTCGCGAATAGGCGGTTCTGCAGCAAGCGGTTCAGGACAAGTCGCACGTGCCGGGTGTGCTCGCCGGGTGTCCTGGAGAAGATCAGGATGTCGTCCAGATAAACGAAGACGAATCTGTCCAGGAAGTCCCGCAACACATCATTCACCAAGGACTGGAACACGGCCGGGGCGTTCTTGAGGCCGAAGGGGACCACGCGGTATTCGTAGTGGCCGCTGGGGGTGTTGAACGCCGTCTTCCATTCGTCCCCCTTCCTTATACGGACGAGATGGTAGGCGTTCCGCAGGTCCAGCTTGGTGAAGATGGTCGCTCCCTGCAAAGACTCAAATACGGATGATGTTAAAGGCAGAGGGTATTTGTAGGGGACCGTGATGGCATTTAGTCCCCTGTAGTCTATGCAGGGACGTAGGGTGCCGTCCTTCTTGGCGACAAAGAAGAACCCGGCCCCTACGGGGGAGGTCGAGGGTTGAATCAGTCCGGTGGCGAGACACTCCGACACGTACCTCTCCATAGCCTCCCTCTCCGGGCGGGATAGCGGGTAGATCCGGCTGGACGGAAGAGGAGCCCCAGGCAGGAGGTCAATGGCGCAGTCGTAGACCCTGTGAGGCGGGAGCTGGCATGCCTTGTCCTTACTGAAGACCTCCCCAAGGTCATGGTACTCCGTAGGCACCGAGGAGAGGTCCACAGGGCCGGGGCTGGTTGAGACCAGAGGGTTGCAGGGGGCGGCGGCGGCGAGCAGACAAGACGAGTGGCATCCTGTTCCCCAGGTCAGGATGCGGCCGCAGACCCAGTCTATGTGGGGATTATGCTTACGGAGCCAGGGGTATCCCAGGATGACGGGGGCCCCGGGAGACTGGAACACCGCAAAGCATATCCTCTCTTGGTGGTTGCCCTCCAACGTCAGCCGCGTAGGTGAGGTGCGGTAGGTGATGGGGGACAACCGTCTGCCATCCAGCGCCAGGATGTGGAGAGGATTTGCTAGGGGAGAAACAGACAGACCACAGCGCTTAGCAAACCCCACGTCTATCAGATTCTCCTCTGCCCCAGAATCTAATAGCACGTTTACGGTCACCTGTTTCTCCTGGATGGTGAGTATCGCCAGTACGTTGAGTCGCTGTGCCTGGTGTTGTAGTGGGGGACTCGACAACACCCCAAGCCCAACTGCCGCATCTGGTCTCTTAGGGCGCACCTTGCAGTCACGTAGCTGGTGGTCCCCTCCACCACAATAGAAGCAGAGACCCTTGTCCTTGCGACGGTTCCGGACTTCAGGGGCCAGAGCGGCACGTCCCAGCTGCATCGATTCGACCCCCTCCGACTGTTCGGGCTGGGGGAAGTCCCTTGACGGTGTCGGAGATGCACGGGACGAAGCGGTGGTGCGGACTTGGCATTCATGGTAACGCCGACTCATACGTCCGTCCATACGGATGGCGAGGTTGATGAGTTCTTGGAGAGATTCTGGGCGATCGCGGGTGGCAAGTTTGTCCCGCATGCGGTCGCTGAGTGCGTGGCGGAACACGCCGCGGAGCGAGCGCTCACACCATCCCGACTCCGCGGCGAGGGTCTGAAACTCCACGGCAAACTCAGCTACAGAACGAACCCCCTGCCGTACTGAGAGAAGACGCGTGTCGATGTCCTCTGAATAGTCCGGACGATCGAATACCGCACGAAATCTCTCCAAGAACGATGCAAACGACGAACCCAGGGGTGACGTCAGACCCTGGGCCGCCTCGGCCCAGCTGAGAGCGCGTCCACGTAGCAACCTGATGACGAACGCGATTTTATGGGCGTCCGTGGGGAAGCACGTGGGGCGGATGCTGAAGTACAGCTGGCACTGGAACAAAAACCCCCGACAGCATTGGAGCTCTCCACCATAAGGCTCCGGGAGAACAGCGGCGCCGTCGGGGCGAGATGCAACCGCGGGCGGCGGGTTCTGTACCTGGTTCGGAGGTGTGGTCACCGGTGCTGGCGCTGCGGGCAGCGCGGGGAGCGCAGTCTGCAGCTGGAGGGATAACTGGCTCACCAGATCCGCCAGTTCCTCCTGGCGACCATACAGCAGCTCTAGCCGTGAATCGGGCTGCTGTCCGGCTGGTGGTGGTGATGCCGGCTTCGCTCCGACAGCGCGTCGCTCCGAGGGATCCATGTTGGCCAGTTTGTAATGTAATGGTCTCACGACCAAGCGAGGCGGATCCGCTACTTGGAGACAACGAGCTGAATGCAGGTACAGTCAACAGTGGAGTTTATTAAGTCCAAACATGGCAAACACAAAGCACAGGACGAGGAGCGGGTGAGACGAGGAGTGATGACGTCAACGGGAGTGATACAAACAAACAGGGTACCGGAACGAAGTGCACTAGGCGAGGCGAACAGCACATAGACAGTCAATACACGAGACGAGGTAATCAGGGCTAAACAAAACGTGGATGGCTAGTAGTGTCAAGGCAGACAATGGCATGGCACGAGACAAACTGGCGGTGAGTGACGGGCGTGTAGGGTATTTATAAGGAATTGGTGATTAATCCCAGGTGCGCGTGATTACGGGGGCGTGACACAAAACACCACGTGACAACACAAACCATGACACATAGTTAATTTTTTTTTATTTTATCTTTATTCTATTTTTCTTATCTTTTTAAACTAATTTAACTTTATGTGGAGAAGTCAGGAAAGAATTTCACTGCTGGCTGTACCATGTATATCTACGTATGTGACAAAAAAACCTGATTCTGATTCTGATTCTAATTGATGCCTCTATTTAAGGTTCACAGGTACTGGGTTAGGCGCATTGGATTGTCAAAGTTAGTATGCTACTCTGTATGAGTCAGTCTGTCTTCATCCAAGCTGCTGTTTTTTCTAGCCTTCAGTCTTGTCTTCATCACGCTATGTTCTCGCGGCTGCTCCGGACACTCACCTGCATCCCGGAACTGGAGCCGCCGCACTCCAGCTCAGTCAGCTGTCCCATCAGAGTCTGGATCGCTCGGGTCACCTCACAGAGTCCGCTCTGGAGCTCCATCAGGGCGCGTCCCTGCGCCTGCAGAACCTCCTCCGTGGGCTCCATCCGCAGCTTATTGTTCGGCAGAGTTTTATGTCAAAGTTCAGTCCCGCTGCCAAAGGAAATGAGGGAGCATGGTACTTTGAACAAAAACACAGAGTTTATTGACACACTCGTCAGAGTAGTGGGGGAATACCCCAATGCTGAATAAAGTCCCAAAAAATAACAAAAGGATAGTTCTGATGTCACCAGGCGCCATGGCTCTCGTCCAAACCGGTCCGGGCGAAGCAAGTCGTAAGAGTCGGGGATGCCGAGGTCTCTTACGTCACCCAAGGTTCACGTTCCTGGAGAGAGGCAGCGGAACCGGAACCGGAACAAAAAAAACTCTGCGCTGAGGAGTCTGGGACGGCAGCTTAAGTAGCTGCTCCAGCCGACGGGACACACCTGAAACTAATAATCTGGAGAGGGTGATCGGTGATGTGTGGAACGAGCTGCAGGTGTGGAGGTAGGTGTGTGTGTAGCGGATCACTGAGGCGAGGGGCGTGTACGTGAAGTGGGTGTGTGTGCGGAGCAGTGAGAGGAAAAGTGGAGTGTGAATGAGGAGGTGTGACACACTTACTGGTATTGAGTAAAGGCAGAAAACTTTGTGTTATACATAAAGTGTTTTGGAATGTTTTGATGATGTGAGATTATTATGAATCTGGCTCAGAGAGAACAGAGGAGATGTTGATGCAAAACAACTGTGATTTATTAAACCAATCAAACAGCAGCGACTGAGTGACACGTGACTGAGTAGGTGATCGGCAGCAGGTTCACTGGAGCACACGCTGGATGTCACGTGCGTAGCTTGAGTACCAGGACTGGCAGCGAACCTGGTATCACGTCATGGGGGAGCCAACGGGGACAACAGCAGGCGGCCACGTGGAACTGGCTAGAGGAGGACAGGAACAGCAGCTACGGTTCACTCTACTGGGACGGGAGGACTCTTCGGGAGGAGGCAGGGGTGGAGGAGGAGGTACGTCAGGGGCCGGATGGGACGGTGGGAGAGGTACCTCTGAGGGGGGCTGGGAGCGGGGACGACACTTAGGTCTACCGGACAGGGAATGGGGACAACCCCTTGGCCTACCGGACAGGGAACGGGAAGGTCTACCTCTCTGGGAAGAGGAACGGGAAGGTCTACCTCTTTTGGTCTGCCTTGGGGTCGGGAAGCAGGGCATTGGCGGTGCGTCAGGTGGAATTGGTCGAGGGGAGTCTTGTCCAGTATGTCAGTCCGCTTAGTCCAAGATCTTTCCTCAGGGCCGTAACCCTCCAAATCTACAAGATATTCTAGTCTGGAGTCAGTCCTGCGTGAGTCCAGTATCTTGTCAATGGTGTAAAGGGGCCGATCATGGGGAAGTTCTTGGTTAAGATGCTGGTGGGGTTGAGAGTCAAGGGGGCCGGGAGTGAAGGGTTTGAGGAGGGAGACGTGAAATGACGTGGAGATTCTGAGTCGGGGAGGGAGCTGTAGGGTAAAAGTCACGTCATTGATCTTCTTTATGATAGTGTAGGGAGCAATAAATCTTGCATTGAGTTTTTTACAGCCCGGGATTCATAAGTCCTTGGTGGACAGCCAGACTTGGTCCCCGATCTGATAGTCAGGACCAGCACTCCTTCTACGGTCGGCAAAACATTTCGAGCGGGCATTGCCCTCTGTGATCCGCTGGTGTACCGTTTCCCATATGTCCTCGCTCTTCTGGAATCATTCATCTACCCCTGGATGACCTGAGCTGGTGTTAGTGTGAACCCAGGAGTGTTAGAGTTGCTGCCGGAACTGTAGGGGAACATAGATCTTGTTGGGGGTGATCTTAAACCTATTGGGTGGGGGTTCCCTCTGGTTCATCTCCTGGATCTCACCATCCAGCTCCCAGGAAATGGTCTGTGTGAACACATTGGGTGGCAAAATGGATTTGACAGGGGATTCCGCCTTGTCCTGGTCCTCGAACTTGCGAGAGAGGATGACCGCCTTAGCGTTTTCCTTGCCCGGCCGGTAAGTAACAGTGAAATCAAACCGGTTAAAGAATAGGGACCACCTATTGTCGGGCATTGATGCGATGTGCGGACTTTAGAAACTCAAGATTGCGGTGGTCCGTGATGAACTGAACGGGGAACTTAGCACCCATCAGCCAGTGTCTCCACTCTTCAAAGGTGAGTTTTATGGTGAGGAGTTCCCGGTCTCCCACGTGGTAGTTTTGTTCGGCGGGTGTGAGTTTGCGTGAAAAGTATGCAATGGGGTGTAGTCTCGGAGGTTCACCTTGTCGCTGGGAGAGGATGCCGCCGACATCCAGGGAGGAAGCGTCGACCTCAATGATGAACAGAGACTCAGGATCCGGGTGGGCAAGCACTGGTGCCGTGGTGAATGCCCTCTTAAATCTCCCGAACGCTGCTTCGGCCTTCTCCGACCACGCAAGTTTCCTAGGTTTACCCTTAAGTAGACCGGTGAGGGGCAGTACAGTTTGGCTAAATGACCTTATGAATCGGCGGAAGAAATTGACAAATCCAAGGAAGCTTTGGAGTTCTTTCATGGTGCTGGGTGTCTTCCACTCGAGAATAGCTTTGACCTTGCTGGGGTCCATTAGGATGCCATGATCATTTATGATATATCCCTGGAACACGATCTCTTTCAGGTTGAACTCGCACTTCTCTGCCTTGACGTACAACCCCTGCTCCAGTAGCCGTTTGAGAATCCTTCTGGTGATATCGACATGGGACTTGGGATCAGGGGAATAAATGAGGATGTCATCCAAGTAGACGACAGCACATCTCCCCATGAACTCCTTCAGAACTTCATTCACCAGGCACTGGAAGCCCGAACGGCATGACCAGGTACTCATAATGTCAGTCGTGCTGAAGGCCGTCTTCCACTCGTCCCCTCCTTGATCCTCACCAGGTTGTAAGCGTTGCGGAGGTCAAGTTTGGTGAAAATCTTTGCATTCCATAGCTGCTCCAGTGCTGATGGAACGAGGGTAGGTGTACCTCTTAGAGATCTTATTGAGCTTCTGGTAATTGATACAAGGGCGGAGAGTGCCATCCTTCCTGGGCACGAAGAAGAAGCTGGAGCTGACCGGGGACTTGGAAGGCTGGATGAATCCCTGCGCAAGTGCCTCAGTGATGTACTCCTTCATAACGGCCGTTTCCTTGACGGAGAGTGGATAAGGCTTAGCGCGCGGGAATTTGGCGCCAGGTAGGAGCTCAATGGCGCAGTCATACTCATGATGTGGGGGCAGAAGACAGGCGTGACCCTTGCTGAACACCGTAGCGAGGTCCTGGAACTCAGGAGGGATGTTAGCAGGTAGTCCGTCTGCAGTAGACTTGGTAGCTGCCACCGTCTGTACCTTGGTGGGCGGTGTCAGACAGCGGGTGTGGCAGCGCGATGACCAGGTCAGGATATCCAGGGGATCCCAAGTCAGGGAGGGATTGTGGTCTCGCAGCCACGGTTGACCCAGGATGAGGGGAGATATAGCGCCGGGCATGCCGAAGAGGCTCCGCCTCTCCCTGTGGAGCATCCCTAGGCGTAAAGATATGGGGGCGGTGCGGTGGGTGATGCTCCCCACATTCTTGCCATTGTCCCCCTCCGAATCCAAGTCAATCAATGCCGCTACCGAGCACACATTACACTCGTGAGCAAGTATGATAGAAATGCGTGAACTAACTTTGTGGGTGGGCTGGAGTGTGCTCACCTGAGGGGGCTTGGGGCTTCTGGGGGACTCTTTGGACCTCTTCTCCTCTCTAAGGGTTTTAGCCTGCCTTACCGGCCTCACGGGGCACTCCGGACATTGGTGTCCCTTCTCTCCACAGTACAGGCATAACTGGTGCCGGAGACAGAGGACTGGATGGGGACGAGGGAAAGGAAGAGAGGGAGGATGAGAGGTCGGTAGAAGTGGGGAACAGAGAGAGGAACACGCTACTACTAGAACACACTCTAAATCGCTCTAACCCAACGGAGACCAAAACACGGAAGTACACAGAGAAAGAATGCAGGTAATATCACTTGGATAGCGCTCGGTATGACGTGGAACGACCAATACTTCGTGCCCGACCAGCGAAACAGGAAGCCTTATAAAGGAAAGAAAGAACCCGGAAACAATGAACCTCACCTGGTGCATGGAGAACGCGCGCTGATTAGAAGGCGGGGCTAGGGGAATGCACCGCAGCGCTGCGGTCTCTGACAGAGATGTATTTTCTAACGCGCTTTCTCTCTCCTGCTGCCATTTTGTCTGCTCCAGTAACCACTTCAGCCATTTTTTTTCATTTGTGGAACTTGTTTACAAAAAAATGTGTTTAACAGTGGCATTTTCTTAGGTACACATTGCATTTTTTTAAAGATGTAGCCAAGGAGAATGGTTATGTAAAATTTGTTCAAATAAATGTTATTAATGAACATAAGTTGTTTGATTAATTAATTCCATGAGATATTTATAATTAGCTAAAAAAACATAAGCATTGTTAACTTAAACTGATGTTATATGAATTTTGCTGAAGTTGTATTAACTTGAAACTATGTGTTAAAACAGTGAGTAATTGTCAGTTTATTTAACTTAATAGTTCATTTTTATAAATGGATAAACTGAATATTGTAAGTTGTTCTGACTTACTGCATCAAGTTAAAACAATAAATAATCAGTATTTTAACAACTTGTTTAACTTGACATCTTGAGTTGATACAAAGATCTTCTTTAAGTTGAGTTTACTTAGCTTTTTAAGGCAGCAGGTGAACTTAGGAGTTTAAACAACTTGAAATGTTTTACAGTGTAGACATGTATGTATGTATGTATGTATATAAATAAATATATATATATATATATATATATATATATATATATATATATATATATATATATATATACACACACAAAGGGGAAATAAAACATTAACTATAAGCACAGTAAAATTAAACTAAAAGTACTAAAAATACAGAATAACGTAAAAGTAAAATGGCATAGTAAGTGAAAGTAAAGTGGCATGTGTATAGTATGTAATATCTGTGTATTTAAAGATGCACAGGCGTCACAAGTGTATCCTTATTCCTTCTCAGGTCCACCAACAGCTCCTTTTTCTTTGCCACGTTGAGCTGCAGATGGTTCAGCTCGCACCATGTGACAAAGTCCTTCACCGTAGCCCTGTATTCATTCTCATCACCTTTGCTGACACATCCAACTATCGCTAAGTCATCAGAAAACTTCTGAAGGTGGCAGGTCTCAGTCAGATAGCTGATGTCTGTGGTGTAGAGAGTGAACAGTATATAACAATACTATAAAATATTGTAAAAAAAAAAAAAAGTGCAAAGAAATAAAAGGCAAAAGGAACAAAGATTAAGAACTGATTTATAAAATAATTAAGTAAAAGCATAAAGGATAAAATGACGGCTTTAGAAGATGAATAAAAATCACGGAAGAGCAAAAATTTAAAGGAAAAATACTAAGAAGTAAAGCAAAACTGCAAAGGGAGAGTGAAGTACGAAGTTCTTTTTTGATTTGGAAAAAAGTAGTCAAAAAGCTGAAACTATTAAAGAAATATCAAACAAAAATGGAGAATTATCAAAAGGGATCAAAAATATTTCTAAAAGAAGTAACAAATTTTTACAGGGCTATGTTTAAGAGTAGAAGAATAGATGAAAAAGCTGAATTTTTGTTGGATAAGATTAAAACAAATCACAGAAGAAGATCAAAATATATGTAATAAAGAAATAACTGAAAACGAAATAGAACTTGCAGTTGATCAGATTAATGCAAAGAAAAGTCCAGTGATTAATGGACTAACAAAAGAATTTTTAGCTCAGATTTTTTAAATTATTATATGATAACATATTTGAAAATATAAAAGTAGGTATGATAAAACTTTTTTTTTATTGACAAATTACATTGCTAACACAGATTTTAAGATTTTGGCAAAGATATTGGCAAATACACTTAAAAAAACATTACCAAAATGAATTAGGACAACTCAAGCATACAGAATACAGGGATGAGACATACAGAGACATAGTATTAGTATTAGACATACAGTTTTATTCATGAAAGAATGCAATAGACCAGGATATTTAATAAACATAGATATAGAGAAAGGATTCCAGTCACACACAAATATTTATACAGAAATTTGGGCTGGGAAATATATTATTTAAATGGATTAAAATTTTATACTATGACATTTCAACATGTGTGAAATGTAATGGTTTTAAATGGATCAGATCAATAGGACAAGGATGTCCATTATTGGCCCTACTATTTATAGTGGAAGCAGAACCATTGAGTTGTTGATAGCGAAACCTCCCCCCAGAAGAACGTGTGCTATGGAGTCCTGATACATAGAACTGTTCCAGGAACAAATGCTGTGTCATCTGCGAACTGAACACACAGTGCACCCTTCCCCCTCCCCCTCACACCTCCACGGCTTTACCCTATTGGTCTGGCATGAGAGGACTGAGTGCTGCTAAGTGGCAGCTGGTCCATAAAACCGTGTCTATGTTGTTATATACTGTATGTGCTTACTTAAGGTGTATTATTTTTTCCCGGGTTCCCAAACTGTGCTCCTCTAGGATCATAGTTTGGCGCGGGATGTTTTTATCATCGCTCTCTTTCTTTCCCTATGTATTACATCTGATTTTTCTGATTTTAAGATGGTGGTGTGCGGAGGTGGTATGCTCCCAGATCTGTAAATGACAATAAAATTTTAAATATTGAGAATACATATAGGAGAGGACACTCAAAAACAATTGAAATCATATGGGATACATTAAGCACTTTAATGTTTTTTAATACTTAATAGTGTATTTTTGTCTAAAATTCTGTATGTTTTAAGTGGTAAACATTTGTTTTTAGGAGGTAATAAAAAAAGAAAAAAAAGATTTTAGATTTTTATGGGAAAATGAAAACGCAAAAAAAAACACGTGTTTTGCCTCCTACACAAGTTGTGCCTTTACTGGCAGATCACTCATCTCGCTCTTCCCAGCAGGCGGAAAACTGATGCCCGCTGAGCTGCAGAGCCACACCTCAGAGGAGGTGTCTTTAGGTTCAAGATCAGGAACAATGGCCATACTTATTTCTTCTTGTCCAGTGATAAATGTCTCTCTTGGAGGTGTTTTGGTCTCTTGCCTGGTAGATACCAGTTCCATGGTGTCGACAGTAACAGAGTTTTCTCTCAAGGCAATTTAATCCATGGGGTTCTGAGCATCTACAATCCTGTCATTGGTTACAGATCTGGGCCGCTAATGGGGTTGACATCCCATATATAGGTTATTTGAAGTTGGATGTGGTGCTGTGCGGTAAACTGATGCCTTGTTGTGGGGTTCTGGTGGTGAAGAATCCCCCAGGCACATCATCTGCAGTCCCAGGGGTCTTAGGGATGAATATTTTTAGCTGGTGTTATCAGGAACTTTTTGGGTCTCATGGTCTGTCTCTTTTTGATTTTCCTTCAGTGACACAGGCTCCTATTACTGTTATTGAGCTCTACAGTGATGTCTTCAGGGCAAGGACCAAGCTAATAAAGACCCAATGGGGGTCGTAAGTATGAGGTCCTAGGGTGGTGCATATACCTGGGGGTGTGATGAAAATGGTGCCTAGAACCAAGCCATTTTGTGATGTTTGAGCCCACTGAGGCTGGATTACCGGCAGGCTTGCTGACATCCCCTTGTTGTATTCGGGGAACAGCTTACGTTCCCATTGTGAATGTGGGGATTACTGAGATTCTGAGGTTTCCACATACCCGTCTTGGCTCTCTGCGCGGGGCTCAGGTTGTTAGTTCACCCTCTGGGGTTATGGAGATAAGGTCTACAGCTGCTACTGTGTCATCAAGTAACTGCGAGCCCAGGGCTGAGTGGAATAGAGGCTGTGGATTTATCCAGATTGACTGATCAAGAACAAAAGAGGTTAGATATCTCTTACAGAAGTACAGTTCAGGACTCCGGTGCTGGAAAGCACAAAGCGGACTCAGGTGTTGTAGCGGTTAACGCGGACTCAGCTGCTGAAGCTGCAAATGCGGACTCTGGCACTGGAGGGACTACAGCGGGTCCTGCTGCGGACGGGAACACGACCGCAGGGGCAACCGGGGCACACGCGACCGCAGGGATGACCCGAGTGAACGCCGTCACGATGATCATTTAGCTTTGCAAATGCTTTAATTTTTACATGTGTACAAGTGTGTGTCTTGTCTTGTTTGAATTGCTGTTATATAATGTTATATAAGTATATATTGTGTAATTATATGGATCCACATGATCTGATATGATGATAAGACTATGAAATTGCTTAGCAATAGATTTGGTCATAAGACTTAGAGGGATAAAATAGATTATGTATGAATAAAGTAAGTGGTAATTATAGAGTCTGAAGCAGGAATTAATATAAAACTGCAGTATTGTTAAGTTAAAGTGTACACTAAATAAATATTAATTAGAATATTGTATTTCAATAGTTAGTTAATTCTTGGTGTTGGTTTGTGTGGGGTACCATGTTATGTTATATGTTAGTCTTGTGAGTGCTCTCTGGCATATTTTGTTGTTTCTGTGAATTAAGTGTATTGTGTGGTGAGTGTAAAAACTAAACCTCTATTCATTTTTACTCTACACTTTTTTGCATCTTATATTCTATGTGAAAATAATACATTTTTTAAATAATAAGCTAGCATGACCACAAGCAATTGACAAAATAAAATAGTTTTGATACAGAGAGACATATAATACAAATGATTTATTACTTAAGGGAAATCAGCAAGATCACTTTGGCTGGTAACATGCCTCTCCCAGACATACCGCCTTGGACAATTTACATCCAGACCATAAATAATTATGAACCATGTTTTTTGACACAAAAGTAGTTTTGTTTTAAAAAAGGGGAGGAGGTTAAAAGTATGTTTTGATATACTAAAATTTTGCTTAGGTTAAAGAGGTCATCTGCTGGTAATAAACACTGGTAATAAACGATGGAGGGGTAATGGAAATGGATGTAGACTGAACAGAACAAGGGAGATGGGAGGATTAAAGTTAATCAAAACATCAAAATTAGAAGGAGCTGATTTAAAAAAAAAAAAAAACATTTGGTTTAAATTGAATTGGATCTTGATGTTGATCTTATGCTACAGCATGGGACTAACATTATCACAGCAATCTGGCTCATAGTAGCTGAAATTTTTTTTCAGTTTCAGTTTATTTTAGTTAAGAATCAATTGGTTAAAAATAATGTTTGGAAATTGGAAATGCCTATGCCTATGCTATGCCTTGACCCTTCTAGCTCTCGCCTCGTTTGGACCTTGTTTTCGCCTCGTCTGGATTGCCTTTGTGTTGTGTGTACCCCGATACTCATCCTGTTTGTGTTTGTGTGTGCAGCTCACCACTTACCGCCACTACCACGTTCAAGCCGCCTACCATGTTCAAGCCACCTACTTACAGTTGTATTCCAGATTGGGACACGGCGCCGTTGACGTCAGGCTTCGACGTATGTCACAACGTCACCACTCTCACTTCCCTTGTGTTACCGCCAGCATCATGTCTCAACCCAGTACCGTTACCTTCTGTGTGTGGCTAATAAACCCTGGTTATCACATCATCTATGCCTACAGAATGTGTTTTGCTCCGAGTAGCGGATCCACTACGCTCTGGTCACATTGCCATCTGACCATATGGATCCCTCGGAGCGACTCACCGCTGGAGCGGAGCCAGCACCTCCTCCACCCACCGGACAACAAACCGATCCACGGTTTGATTTGCTCTTCAGCCGCCAGGAAGTAATGGCAGATATGGTCACCAACCTTGCTCCCCAGGTGCAGATTGTGCTCGCTTCCCTGCCTGCATCGCCCGCTACTCCTGGACGGGTGAGCGCCCTCGACCTTGAACGGCAATAACCAGTTACCGAATCTTTCTCCCGCGTTGGCGATGTGCCCTGACGGAGCCACGGTACACCCGGACCCTTACGACGGGGATTTAGAAAAGTGCAGGGGGTTCCTGTTTCAATGCGAACTATATTTTAGCATTCGTCCCTCGTGCTTCCCCACTGATGCGCACAAGATCTCCTTTATCATCGAGTTGCTGCGCTGCCGTGTGCTGAAATGGGCAGATGCTTCCCAGGGGGTCATCTCTCCGCTCGTGACTACGTACGCCACGTTCATAGATCGTTTTCGTTCTGTGTTCAACAGACCCGACTATTCAGACAACATTGACATTCGACTGCTCACGGTGTGACAGGGGGCACGTTCTGTGGCTGAATTTGGTGTCGAATTCCAAACACTAGCCGCGCAGTCGGGCTGGTGTGAGCGCTCGTTGTGCGGCATGTTCCATCATGCGCTGAACAATCGGGTTCGCGAAGAGCTGGCAAAGCGCGACAGACCCAACACTCTCCAAGAACTCATTGACCTCGCTATACGGTAAGACGGTTGCATCAATGATGCAATGATGCAACCGTAATATTTTCCTTTGTTGTGTACACTTTTATGAAAATGCGAGGTGTATGTGACAGAGCATAGTTGATCTTCTTGGTCTTGGAGACCGTCCATGTCTCCTACCAGACTGTTCCTCATCTACGCTCTCCCCTCCGAACTGTCGGCTGTGCCCGAACCCATGCAGTTGGGGCGTACCGCGCTAACACACGACGTACGTAGCACCCGTAGGGACCTGGGGCTTTGTTTTTACTGCGGCAAGGCGAATCACCAGGTGAGGGAGTGCCTGGTTTGCCAAAAAGAGTCGACTCGGCAGTAGGACTTGGGGTCCTGTCGAGTCCTACTCAAAAACCCCAAGTCCATCGACTCAGCCTCCCCGCAGTGTTCTCCCTTCTTGAGAAGAGGTTACCCGGGGGAGGTGTTTAGCAAGGACAAGGCCTGCCAGCTTCCCCCTCACAGAGTGTATGACTGCACCAATGACTTCCTTCCAGGGGCTCCCCTCCCGTCCAGCCGGCTTTTCACCATTTCACACCTGGAGAGGGAGGCAATGGAGAAATACGTTTCGGAATGTCTCGCCATGGGTTTGATCCGACCCTCGACATCGCCCGTAGGGGCCAGGTTTTTCTTTGTGTCTAAAAAGGACGGATCGTTACGACCCTGCATTGACTATTGCGGACTTAACATCACAGTTCCCTACAAATACCCTCTGCCACTTACATCTTCCATATTTGAGTCTTTGCAGGGGGCAACTATCTTCACTATATTAGACCTGCAAAACGCCTTAGGGAGGGGGACGAGAGGAAGACCGCTTTCAACACCCCTAGCCACCCCTCAAGAATGGCCCGGCCGTGTTTCATGCCATGGTGAACGATGTATTGTGGGATTTTCTGGACCGTTTTGCCTTCATCTATCTGGATGATATTCAGATTTTTTCGAAATCCTCTAATGAGCACATCCAACACGTCCAGCTAGTTTTAAACCGCCTCCTTCAAAATCGGCTATTTTTAAAGGCCAAGAATTGCTGCTTCCATCAGAAGACATTTCTGGGATTCATCTTGTCATTTCTGGGATTCATCATGTCCCCAGGGGCAGTCCGACCTGACCCTGAGAAGATTCAACATTCACATCATTCCAGATCATTCACTGGCTTACACCCACCGTTCTCAATTGGGGCCATCAATCCCGTTTGGCATGTCATCCTGAAGCCACTCGGACTGAGGAAATCATCAGGCGCCGCTTCTGGTGGCCCTCTCTGTCTGCCAACGTACAGCAGTTCACCAACGCCTATGCCGTGTACGCCCGCAACAAGGCTTCTCATCAGCCACCCTCTGGACTGCTCCTGCCGCTTCCTGCCCCCTTCAGTGGTATGAATTTATGACATGTCCCTATTGACTATCCCATTATTCAAATCTTATACGTTCAAGCCGCCTACCCACAGATGGAGGACTGCTTAGAGATCATGGTTAAGCAAAGGTGGTAGGGTCTTGTACAGGTTGTGGTTTGGGAACCTTATTGAGAACTACTCTCCAAGAAACCTAATTAAAGTTAGATCATCTGAAACCCTGGTCTACACCCTGGTCTACACAGTAAAGTGGATTACTTCATGGACCAGTGAATTGAGTCCAAGTAGCTGCATGGTAGGAAATAGCGATTTCCTACCTGGTTCTTAAAAGTGAATGAAAAGTGACACAATGATTGATTATATTAAATGTTATAGCCAAAAGAAATAATTAACACCCAGAAATAATTAATAGAATTATGACATATCTTTTGCGATTTTTGCATCGCACAAGATGTACTCCTCCTGTACTTATGGTAGCAAAGACACACTGATAACCTTAAACCTTAAATCTGCAGGCCAGGTTACCAAAATAGTTTTTTTTAATAAAGTTGGAATATTTTTGAAAAATTCATCATTCATTTATTATCTTTTTATCTATATCTTTAGAATTATCTATTATGTGTTAGCGATTGTCCGTTCTTCCCCGGAGGAGGGCGGCTAACGCGGAGTTGCTGCGTTCAGCCGCTCGCGCCTAGTGAGCGCTCCCGGGATACCGACCACGGTGGGAAAAATGCGTCCGTTGGTCCACGAAAAACGCACCCACGGAATACGACCTACACGGAGAAGATGTGTAGCGCCGTAACGTGGTTGAACGCGGAAGGAGAGAAAAGAGACACCGGGATAAAAACCAAAACATCGAATTTAATAAAAATTGGTGTAGGGACACCAACGAAAAGGGGGAACAAACAAACAAAGCAACATCGGGTATACAAAACCACAAACAAAGACGTGCGCGAAGAGAAGGAAAACTCAGAATAAATACAAAAGGAACTAAACATGTGAACAAAACAAACTAATCATCCAACTGAAACAATTAAGGACACAAACAAGGGACATTATGCGACATTAAACTGTGACATTATGCCCTTTTTGAAAACCTTTTTTTATTTTACTTCCTTTTTATGTAAAGTTTAGGAAATAATTAACTTAATAATTAATAAATAACTAAAGTAATGTATTACTTCATTGCTTGTTTTAATATAACTGAGTAGATACATTTTTGTTTATTATTATGACAAAAAGGAACACAGAAGAAAAATAACTGCATGATTGTAACACAACAATTATCAAACTTAATAGCTGTATATTATTGCAACACTCAGTAGTAAGTTAAATATAACTTAATTAATACATTTTATCTGCCATTCAGTCTGGGCTTGTAACTTTAATGCAAAGAAAACTCAGAAGAGGTTTGAAGTTGAAAACATTGACATTTATTTTAGGATTTGGAGCTTATACATTTTTCTGATATCTCTGAATTTTATTACATCATTGGCAAAGTACTATAACCGCCTTTCTATAGATAAATAGAAAATCTGAGGTAGGGCCTCAATCACATTTAAAATAAACCTTCACATACAGGCTTTTTTTTCTGGCACAGGATTAATAACTTAGAGATTTATTTATACTTGTATTTTTTATTCTTTATATAGGTGTATATATTTTTAACGCAAAGATGTTGGAGGTACATATCTGTATCCATAGGCAGATATCCCTCTTCCTAATAACACACAGGAATATTACATAAGTAATTAGACATTTGACCTACACAAAGATAGGTTTATGATAAAGTGCCAAGAGACACACCAGACATTATATTAGATCTATATGGATATCAATGACTAGACTACAATCCTTATATATATACATAAGGCCTCAACAAACATCACTAAATGGAAATGAGTGGCAGTATCTTTGTCTCCTAAACACAAAGCTTAATATAATCACTTCTTCATACACACACATAATGAGATATATACTTTATAGCTTTGTATATCATAAATATTTCACAAAATTCTCCCTCTTTGGTTAGCCTACTGCACCTTGTTGCACCGTAGGCATATATTTAAACATATTTTTTAAGAAGGGAAAGAAAGTACTTAAAATTAGAGGTCTGTGAGTGAGGAAGCATGCAGGAACTCGACAGGGTAAAAATAACACATGCATACACATCACTCTGCCTGGAAGCATTCATTCTTATTTTAATTGTTTTTGTGGTTTATAAACCATAATCCTAATGAAAGACATTGCAGGGAATTTTAGATTTTTTTTTGTTGTATTGGTGCTAAACATGAGGAGAGCAGGCTCCCCCTAGATATTTCATCTTATGACAGGTAAATAAACAGTATACAAATCGGCCAGGTAATGAAACCACAACTGCACTTGTAAATAAAAGCTAGTTTAATAAAAATATAGCCTATCAACATCGTTTAGACATTACAGTTTATAGGACCAAGGCCCTTTTAGTTGTTACATTCCTTTTTGTTTCTATTCAATTAAAAGATTTAGCGCATTTAGTATTCCATTTTTATAACTACATATTTTTTATTTGTGTGTGTTTACCTACTGTTTCACTTCTCACTGCACTTGAAAGCTTACTTTGTATTGCAGCATGCCAGCATTTTTACAAAGACTCACAATAAATGCTTATTTAACCGAAAATATTTGTAAAAGTTGGTAAAGGTTGTACATAATAAACTAGATTATAAAAGTTGTATTAGGATTAATTAAACCACCTTTAATAATCAGATTAAATAAAATTAACCTCAATCAATTAAGAAGTGTGCAGATAACATAGCTTTTTATTGGTACACTGTCACTTACCTATTAAGTGACTACAGTGAAAAGCTATTATACATAGATTCATTTTTCAGGTATAATTATTTGAGTAAAATATAAGAAGCACATCTTTTAAACTTTGTAGTACATTGTTAATTGTACTTTACAATGATATAATTAAAAAAAAATTATAATCATTACAGTCACCCAAGTTTGGTTAATGTTATAGTAAATTAAATTTGACATGATTAGCATTAACACATCTCACATACAAGTGTATTTAGTGCATTTATTTTTATTGTTCTTACCAGTTATATGACTATAGATTTGTAAATGTATACATTTATATTTTTAGGTGTAGATTTGTTCTGTAAACATCTAGAAATTCATGTACGTATATTAAGTTTATATGTTCCAAAAGATGATGCTTTGAGTTTTCATTACAATAATAATTGGCAGGTCACTGCACCTCAGAACTCACATTTAAATATCACCTGCAGCAATTTAACCAAAAAAATGTTTATTGTCTTTTAAAAAGTGGTAAGCTAATATGCACCCAGAGGTAATTTACCACATCAGATAACTGTTGGAAGAGCCAATTTGCTGAACTGTGCATGTGCACAAACATTTTATTATCAAATGTTACTCTTTTAAACTTAATTATATTTAATTATGTAGTTCATTTTTCTAGATTTTGACTTCCTGTTACAAAACAAATAAGAAATCTCAGAATTTCATATTCGCTTATTGTATTTACTAAAAGACAATGAGCTGCAGAAACAAATCCCTGGAAGCTGTAATATTGTCTGTGCTTGTAATATAGTCTTTATGTTTACAGTGCCTTATTAATGTGATAAATGTTGTGCTGAAGGGATATAAATACAGAAATGCTGTTTTACTCTTACCCTATTTGGTGCTTCGTAAATAGACATTATTTAATCGGAGTACATCACAGTACATTTGCAATATATAAAATTAAATAGAATTAATTATAAAATTTAAAAATATTCTTTATTCACATTGACCTTGGCCGGATATGCACTGATTGAATTGTAGCTCTGTCTATGTTTAGAGCTGAAGTATACTGTAGAATTTTTTTTCTCAAATTCAGAAAATCTTTCTAGTTCTCTTCATTCAGTCTGAAATCACTTTTGAAAGCCTGGTCTTTGCACATTTTAAATAAATATAAATTCTGTAACATGCACAGGCTAATGGAAAACTTCTTCATGTATGTATTGCACATCCCTAATAAGGATATAGTCTCTATGGCTTCTTTTAAATAGAACATTCATTATTAATTAATACTGTAATGTCGATATATAACAACTTTTTA
The DNA here is from genome assembly GCA_019802505.1 of Corydoras sp. C115. Classification (NCBI taxonomy): domain Eukaryota; kingdom Metazoa; phylum Chordata; class Actinopteri; order Siluriformes; family Callichthyidae; genus Corydoras; species Corydoras sp. C115. The sequence goes on from JAFMOC010000468.1 coordinate 64,131, forward strand.
CATACTGTAGATAATCATGATAAATACTTTGATTTATCTTGAGTAAATATACATGTAACATGTAATACTAACTGAGTCCAGTGATATACTTCAAAACTGTTCCTGCAGGCCAGGTTACAAACACTGAAATGTAATGACAATGTGTTACAATTAGCACGCACACACAAGTGGACACAGAAACACACAAATGGATTCTCTAATGCAGTGTATGATCTTTACGAAGTACTCAGAAAGAGTAACAATCTTAGTAATGATCTATATATCTGCAGTTGAATGTTATAAAAGTATTTTTAAGATTTAAGTGCACTCTGGGTTTGTGTGCATGTGTGTGTGTGTGTGTGTGTGTTTTCTGTATGAAGTGCTGAACATGATTGTACTACAAATTTAAATGTACCATAAACACAGATGACAGTGTAGAAAATAAGCTTTTGGTACCCGTGCGTGAATGCTAGAGCTTTTTTAATCCCAGCACAGCTAATCATTAGCCAACATGCTATTGGACTATAATAGTGCGTTGATGTAGCTATTCTACAAACATCATTTCCAGATGAAGTAGGACAGTTTTTAAAAAGGGAATGCAAACTAAAATCTAAATAGCTTACTTACAGACAAAAGGGCAATGTAAAACATTTAGGGTTTTAAATGGTTCAGTGAAAAAGTCTTTTACTTATATTTTTTTATTATTTGGAAACTAAAAACACTAGTGCCATTTTATCAGGATTCCCATGCCCATCCAGGGGATAAAGTTTCAGGCACTGGGCAGATACACCCAGGAAAAGGTGCCTATTTATCGCTCACTCACATAGACACACACACAAACACACATTATATAGGGTAATTTAGAGCATTCAATTTACTTTGAATCGATGTTTTTGGACTGTGGAAGAAAACTGGAAAACCTGGAGGAAATCTTCCCGGACATGGGGAGAACATGGAAACTCCAACCAAATTTGGATTCGAACCTGGAATCACCAGCGCAGAGAGGTGAACATGCTAGTCACTAAGTTACAATGCCACACTTGTTGAATATTAATACAACATAATCAAAATATTAAAGTTTTTTTTTATGTTAACATTCCCATTTGAAAGAAAACTAGTTGTAAGGACAAAGCAAACTACTGGCATAATACATATTTTCCTTTTGAATGTTGTCATGACAATGTTGTTTATTTGTCTCATCCCTTTTGTTCCATCTTACTGACTTTTGCTCAAAATATGGGTGTCATTTTCACTTTGCATAATATCATTTCATTTTGCATTACTTAATTTGTGTTAAGTGACATTAATTCATTTTCTTCTGCTTGATTCTCTATTAAGGTCGCGAAGGGGTTCCCCATGTCCATCCAGTGGAGAACTTTTTAGGCGCTGGGAAGAGACAACAATCTATTGCTGGGCACACTCACTCACACAAACACACACTATACGGGGCAATTTAGAGCATTCAATTGAACTTGAATCCATGTTTTTGAACTTTGGGAGGAAACTAGAGAACCCGGAGGAAACCGAGGAGAACACGGAAGATTTTTTTTCCCAGTTTGGGATTCGAACCTGGATCCCCAGCGCTGAGAGTAAAACATCTCATGAAAAAATTACTCCTGAGTTTGTTTGTTTGTTTGTTTTGTTTGCTTATTGTTATATTAGCAATATATTGGCTATTTTATGGCATAGACAGATATTCAGACTGAAACATTTGTTTTGATTTGTTGTAGATTTAACATATTTGTTTAAAAAAAAATTAAGTTAAGGATCTAAGCCGCAGGTATATTTTTAAACAATTGATTTATATTTATAACCTTGTAAAATTATTTCTTATAGGTAAAATTGTGAGGCATTCAACTATAATGTGTTTGTTGGTTAGGGGTATAACACAGGATTGACAGGCTTGGGGCATGCTCACCAACCAGAGAAGGTACTATAACCAATTTGGCACCTGGTTAGAATTGTCTGATATCTTTATTCATATATTCTTAATTGTCAGAAATCTTTATTCTGAATATAATTGGTGAGAGATTTCATACAATTTGTTTTGTGGATTGCTAGAAATCCCCCCACTGCAATTTCTATCCCTGGGGATTAATAAAGTATTTGATTTTTCTCTACAGTAGTCTTTGGTTATTGGGTAGGAATAATTTTTTGAAAACTCCTGAGTTCATGTATCCGTCACAGAATCATGACTGTTTCTGAAACAATACTGTTTAAATGTCAGTGGTCATGCACATTCAGCAACTGTTTCCAACATTTATTGTGTGAGATTTTTACTGACACCCTGAATCATTTTGAGATTAAAAACATTCAGGGTGTAAGATTATTTGCAGTCTGACAGTTTTGGGTCCTGTTATTTGTCATAAATAATCTGGGGCAGCGGTGTGTTTTGTTATGTGACCAACCCTTACATGTTTAAAAGTCTTTCTTTCCCTGGTATTAATGTTTATGCTATGTTTATGCTATGTTCATGTCAAGTTGCGGCTGTGCTTGTTTCCACCTGGTGTCTTCTGCACTTTTGAACCACCTTCAGGTCTAGACTCTGTCCTTTCAAGCCATGGCATCGGCAGATCGTAACATCAACATAATTAAATTTGTAGTTTTTAAAACTTCATAAATGTTTCTTTGTCCTTTTGTCTGTTATATCAAAGTTCAAATGTGTTAGCAAATCACAGTTTTTAATTCGTATTACTCTTTTCATCGTGTGCTAACTGTAATGGAAATGGACATTGTGGAAGACCCATACACAATAACAACTATTCTTTTGTCTCTATACCGCTTATATAATAAGATAAGAGTTACTATTTTAATGACTAGAACCACTTCATTAATATTTACAAATCTTAAAGGGAAACATGCGTGCAGATACCTCCTTGACTTAGCAAGGAGAAAGACAACGTACTGTGATTGAGTTTTAGCAAACACACATTATTATAATTATTATAAATAGAATTATAGGGTCCTGTTCGGTCAGAGATGTTTTTCTCCCCTGCTTTTCATAAAGTCAAAGCAAACATCTCAATCCACCTGGAGAAAATAAGGCTGATGAAATTATACCTGAGACCCTGTTTTATGGCAAGTCATCTACAAGAGATGAAAATTAAAAAACTAAATAAAAAAACATTCAAAGATTCAAAGAAGGAGAAACATCCCCAAACATTTGACACAAACTACAGTTATCAGAAGACGACGACAACACATGACGCACAGTGTAACTAGCTACAAGTTTCTAAAATATATAAATATGTTATTGAATCTGTTAAACAGCTAGCGAGACAGGGTTAGCACACGCCTCTCATTCAAGGTATTAATATACCGTACATAGATATGTATATTTATTTTAGGGACTCTCCTTCTTTGTGCACAGCAAGACACATACACCCACAGCATTAAATAGATACAAGGAGCTTCTCTCCACACTATAAATGTTATATGGCTGAGATTAATGCATTTACATTTAAAGATTACAGAATGACGAGCTTTTTGCTTCTATATATATATATATATATATATATATATATATATATATATATATATATATATATATATATATATATATATATATATATATATATATATATATATATATAAAGCAACATTGACCAGAGAAACCTTGTGAGACAGGCTATAGCATTTGTTTTTAACAATAACTATTATTTTAAATATAATAAGGAAGTCAGAGGCACAAAGTTATATATTAATCAGCAGTACAATGTATGAACATGAATATAAATAGAGATTACTGCAAAGCTACAGGGCAGTCCTTGATAATTTTCATTATTAATGGATCATAACTTTATAAGTAAATCATATTCAGGGATACAGTGAAAGTCATCCATTAAAAATACCTTTTTGGGGTTTTTAACTCAGACATTAGTATTGTCAAGATATTATTTGATATGTATTTTTAAAGGCAACAACTGGATTGCATTTTTATGATCCATAAAACACCTTAGATGCCCTGAGGGAATTAATATTAGTTATATTATTAGTTTAAAAGCATAGTCAGACATAGACATTGCCTTAAAGCATAGACATTTTAATCTGTAACCAAATTGGTCATAATTGGATTTATTTTTGTATTAAAAGTCTAACTGAATACTTTATATGATAATGTTATTAAAGCATCACAATTAGGAAGTAGCCAGGTTATGGAATCAGGTTTGAAATCTGAATGGTTTTTACGTGTTCATTCAAAATATTAAAACCTAAAACAGAAATGATGTTTTTTTTCTAAAAACTTCGCTTTGTATAATTAGTGTGGTGGGGGTACTACAAATGCTTTTGAATTAATGACTTAAGAGTACAAATCAAAAAGGTCACTATAACTGATTTCTAAAACAAGTTGAATTCATGTGATTATTTTGTATTTCATTTTGTAGAATAAACATAACATTTGTTTATGGATTCATTAAATTATCTTCCTGCCATGATCACATTGTTAGTTTAGTCAGGAATTATCTTTAAATGTTTACATCACTGCGGTGGTTGGAGATGTTTGAAATTAAAATAATAAATGAATCACAGGAAGTGAGGAAATATTTGGAAAGGCTAATATTCCAATGCTTTCTAGAGGAAGGAGGACTAGGACAGAGGTTAGGAGTCAGAGAGCTGAAAGTCTTTAGTAGGGAGTTTGAGACCCAGCGAGTTCGTTCCAAGGGGATCGATCATGTTTTTATAACGCTCACCACGATGCTTCATGAGGAACGGTCCCCAGTCCGGCTGAGGAGAACAAACTAGCTTCAAACGCTGCAGAAATAATAAGACAGACAGAAATAAAGTGAGAAAGAGAGAGGCTAAAATAGTCCACGGTGCATCACTCAACCATTAGAAGATGTCAAAACTTTTACTATGGATGGTTACCATGCAACTACCTTACCATGGAGATTTGATTAGGCATAGATGTGGCCACAATTGATGATGATATTGGGTAGCATCTTTATGTTTAGTGCCGGAATGTTTAGAACGCTTAGTGCTAGAACATTGCAGATGCTGGCATACAACCAGCATCTAATTTGATAAGCTATTTGAAGTACAATATGTTTTTGCTTTAGCAGAAGAACACTAACGACAAACTCCAGTTACACTACAAAAAAAATAATAATAATCTGTCTTTGAGTCATCACATAGACTTGTCCTTGATTAGCACAGTATTAGACAAAATAAAGATACACACGGCTTCAGATAGAAAGGCACTAAAAACATTACAGGGACATTATGTTTTTATACTTGCAGACAAATCTAACTGGAAGTAATCTATTAGTGTATTACTGCTACTACTGCTAATAGAGTGAAATAAAATTTTATTTCACATACCTCAATAAAGGATCCAGGTGCAAGATGCATCTTGATGACGAACATAATGGGAATCCAGATGACGGAGCAAATGACCATGAGCCAGCCAAGCACCATGGACCATGTAGGGTAGGTGTAATCCTCATACGTCATCCCCTTCCACTGGTACAGACTCAGCACTAAAATAAACTACACCACACACACACACAGACAAATATTTATAGATATCTTTGTAGAAATATTCTTAATAACATGAAGGAAAACAAGCTAACTGAGTAATGCTGAGTAACGGAGCGAGTGTGCCCGCCAATGGATTGGCACCCCCCCCCCCGAAAACATAATAGAGGATTAAGTGGAATATAATGAATCAATGATCTAAATGTTGGGCTTTTATAACATTTGAAAATATATTTTCCTGGTTGGTAGGTAAAGGTACTGTTATGTGGGGGTTTTGGAGACAAGATACAGCAGGGCAAGGACAAAAGAGATCGCAAGTCTCACTCAGCAGGCCTCAAACCAGTGAGGTGAGATGTTCCAACCACTGACGCGACGCCATGTCAGTCAGCAGATGGAATGACAATGTGCGAACGCTTTACTTATAGCTCCGCTCAGAAACTGAAATTATAAAGAAATACTAATCATTGACTCTAAACTACAACACGGTTAAAGAACACGGCTGAACACAAACAACACAACCTAAATACCAGAGAGCCAAAGGCTGCCCTTGATAGCGGAAACAGAGTTACCCTCTCAAAGATGCCAATAGGTGGCATTAATAGGAGTACGTGCAACCCGGATTAGGGTAGAGCGCTGCTTTAAATAGACTCTCTAACACCTGATCCGAATTGCCCAAGATTAACGAGCATGGACCAGGTGACACTGCTGCCACCTAGTGGTGACATGGCACAGTTACAGGTACAAAAACACAAAAAAGTAAATGCAGAGAAAATAAGTTTGTAAAAAATCATATATTTGTAAAAAAAAAAAAAAAAAAAGAACTTCACATACTGATAGAATTGTAGGGGTTACAAAAGCCCAACAAATCCTCCAGAACTTGTTCGGCTGGAAACCAATCATCATTTCAATGTCTTCACAAAATCTCTGCAAACCTGTGAATAATGTTTTGAAATAAACAGGAAAAGCCTATTTAGAGACACAAAAGAACTAAAATGAAACCATTTATTATGACAGCAATATGTTTCTTTCCACAAGCAGGTAAGCAATCAACACCTATATTATGTTTTTCCATCTCCCACCTCTTAGATTTAAGCAGCCAAGCTTATTACTACAGACACTCTTTATATATCTCCACATATTTTTTTCTGTTGATGATTTACTATTGCCAGGACACACAAGAAGGAGTTGCACACATCACCTCTTTGCTTCATTGTCTATTTTCTAAACTTGTGATATAAATGGACTTTGTAATTTTACAATGACAGACTATAGTCCATATACAGATACAGTATATTCATTAATAATTGTACATACTTGTCTTTTTAACCGTCTGTGTAACCGGCAAAGAGATTAGCATTATTGTAAATAAACAGTTTATTGCTTTTAAATAAGTTCTGCAAGCAAAATACAACAAGTATTTTTGTTAGTCCTGACCATTGGAGAACATGTATGAGGAGATTACACATCCAGTTATCCATTAACTGTTGTATTTTCAGTTGCTTTATAGAGGACTAATCTGTTAAAATGGTCTTTTTTTATTCACTTTGACTTTTACCCGAGAGAACATGATATAACTTATGATGTAAATGCGAATGTAGTCACTACATGTTCAGGTTTTATTGTGTCAGTTGAAACCAATGTGCGTTGCTCCAAACAAAGCAAGTTATAATTAAATTAATTAGCCAACATCACGGAGCTGGCGGATATTCGAGACTTTGCGCACCTCCACCTTCCACTTGAGGACACCTTAAAGATTCCCGCCACCATGTTTGACTGTAGGCATAACACTTATCTTTGTACTCCCCACCTGATTGCCACCACACATGTTTAAGACCATCTGAACCAAAAAAAATAATCTTGGTCTCATCAGACCATAGGACATGGTTCCAGTAATCCATGGGCGTACAGACTTCAGAATATGCTTCCTTCTGGGGTAGCAGTCATGCTGACCAATTTGATGTAGTGTACGGCGTATGTTCTGAGCACTTACAGGCTGACTCCCCCAACTTCTTTAATTTCTGCAGCAATCTTTCAAAGACGGCATTTGGATACAACGCTAAGCATGTGCACTCAGCTTCTTTGCACAACCAACGTCTATTCTTAGTGGACACTGCTCTTTTAAAACACTGGATGATCTTGGCCACTGTGCCACAGCTCCGTTTCAGGGTGTTGTCAATCTTCATGTAGTCCATGTTCATGTAGTGCATGAAACAATATATCTTTTAGATCCTCAGAGAGTTCTTTGCCATGAGGTGCCATGTTGGAACTTTCAGTGACCAGTATGAGAAAGTGTGAAAGCTGTACTACAAAATTGAACATGCCTGCTCCCTATGCACACATAAGTGTTACTAATGTGACTCATAAGTAACACTAATGATTCACATGACATTTTGGTGAGAAAATGACAAGCAGTGTCAATTTGGACATTTAGGGGTGTACTCACTTTTGTTGTCAGTGGTTTAGACATTAATGGCTGTATATTTAGTTATTTTCAGGGAAGAATAAATTTACATTATACTGTTATATAAGCTGCACACAGACTACTTTTCATTGTGTCAAAGTGTCATTTTGTCAGTGTTGTCCGATGAAAGGATATACTGCAGAAATGTGAGGGGGTGTATCACTTTTGGGATACAATGTATTTAATGAATAAACACAACTAGGAACAAAACTTACTTACAAAACTTTAAAGGCTGCCTAAAACAGCACTAGATTTACCTGTGGTTTTCATGTCATTTATTTTTTGGGTTAATTTCATTTCCTGATCCAATAAATAAATAAATCCTGCATTGCAGTAACTGCTTTCTTCCAGTCATGTGCACAAACGACATCTTCATACAGATGATTTTTGTTTTCCTCTGTAATGTGGCTGAACTAATTCCTACTTTGTCATTCCACTTCCTACTGGAAGTCATCCCGAGACACTATCCTTGTTGTATTTTGCTTACTTGTTGCATTACTTACTTAAAAGCAATAAATTGTTTATTTACCATTACCCTCGTCTCTGAGTTACTGTAAAAAACACAAGTATGTATTGTTTATCTATGAATATACTGTATGTGTATTAGATATGATATATATACAGTATGTGATCATTTACATGGAGATCATAGAGCAGTGACACTAAACTCACCATAGATGTATGAAACTCCAATCAGCTCAAATATAGCTATGATGACCAAAGAATAGGAGGCAGCAAATGTATCAACCAGCTGCAGCATGTACATCCCACTCTGAAAGACACACAGACATGCACACATGCACAGATACACACAAAGTTTACATTATGACTGTATAATTTGCTTATACAGTTTTGGTGGAATAACACATTATGAAATAAAGTTTTGTATTGTACTATTTCTTAAGTATAAATCGATTCATTTCAGTATTCACAAAAAGTGTTTTATTGGCCTTTATAATATCTACAAAAATGTAATTATAATAAAAACAAAGCCCTTTTCGGCACAGTGGCTTAGTGGTTAGCATGTTCGCCTTTTAGCGCTGGGGATTCAGGTTCGAATCCCAATCTGAATGGAGTACCCAGTTCTCCCCATGTCCCATTTCATCCCACAGTTCAAAAACATGGATCAAGGTCAATTGTATTCTCCAAATAGCCCCACATAGAGTGTGTCTGTGTGAGTGAATATGTGCCCAGCGATGGATTAGCGCCCTGTCCTGGGTGTATCTGCCCAGTACCCGAAACGTTGTCCTCTGGATGGGCATGGGGTACCCCCATACGACCCTGCTAGAAGATTAAGCAGAAGATAATTAATCAATGAACAAAGCTCTTTTAATATATTCTCTGGCCAAAATAAAAGGTCATCATCTGCATGTACCCCTGATCTGGGGTCTCTGCAGTTGGTCAGAACTGGATACAGCAACGTTATGTACCCAAAGAATAAAGTCACTGAACTGAATATACTGAACCACCAGGTTATTCACTCTATAGACTTGCTTGATGATATGAACATCCAAGATGACAATGTCAGGATTCCTCAAGCTCAAATTGTGAAAGAGTGGTTCAGAAAGCCTGAAACATCATTCTGATTTTTATGATTGGCCACCACAGATTCCAGACTGGAACCCAATTGAGAATCATTGGGATGTGCTGTAGAAGATGGAGTCGGAGGTTGGCAAATGGATCTGCACTCTGCTCCGGTCGGTTGTGGTAAAGTGGGAGCTGAGGCAGAAGGCAAAGCTTTCAATTTACCATACGGGTCAATCTATCTTTATATCCTCACCTATAGCCACGAACTCTGGGTAGTGACCTAAAGAATGAGGTCCCAAATACAAGCGGCCAAATTAAGTGTTATTCACAAAGTAGCTGGGCATTCCCTTTGAGATAAGGAAAGGAGTTCAATCAATCGGGAGGGGCTTGGAGTGCAGCCTCTTGCTCTTCCATGTCAAGAGGAGCCAGTGAAGGTGCTTTGGGAATCTGGACCCGGATAATGGATGGATGGATGGTAAAAGTTAAATGTATTTAAATCAAGCAACACAAACAAAAAAGATTAATCATCAAAGATTTTGAAAACAGTGGTCAGTTAAAGGAAATAGAGGGTGGGCTCATGAAAAATAGCATTGTTGGTTTGCTTTACTTACATTCTCAGGTGAAATTGAGCATGACATTTAAAAATGCAGAACATCACCATTCATTGTGATTAATTATAATTCATAAGGGTGAATCGTGTATGTTATACAACACCTGTTAGCACTAGTGGAATGTAAGCTCATCAATTAAACATGTGATTAATGACTAAAAACACAATGACTAACGTCTAAAACACATTAGACATAGTTCATATCAGGTATGGTGCACTGTAACACAATAATGAGACCACAGTCTGTCCCTAATAACGAAATTTTATAATCAAAATTCCAAAACCATAAGGGTGTGGCAGTGTTCAGAGTTTGCATTTTAATGCCATATCAATGTGCCAAGATATACAACCTGAAATTAATATACTGAATTATCCATTTAAAATAAAGTAACATGCCAATTTTAAACCTGGACTTTTCTTTGACCGTTTAACATTTTTGGAGACGGATACATTTTTGGATACAAGAATAACAACACATTTCCACAAACAAACTTTAAAATAGGTGGCTTAGTGGTTCACCTTTCAGAGGTGGTTCGATTCCTAATCTGGGTGGAGTTTCCATCTGCTCTCCGTGTCCGTGTGGGTTTTCTCCGGGTTCTCCGGTTTCCTCCCACAATCCAAAAACATTTATTTAAGGTAAGTCAAATGCTCTCAACTGTCCCATTAAGAGTTTGTTTGTTTGTGTGAGTGAATGTGCCTAGAGATAGATTGGTGCCCTGTCCTGGGTGTATCTGCCCAGCGTCCGAAACATTCTCCCCTAGATGGGCATGGGAAACCCTCACTCACAACCCTAGAAGAGGATTAAGCGAAAGATAATGAATGAGTTAATAAACTTTAAATTAAAAGGGAAGCCATTTGCAGAACAGCCTTATTTGTTGATGCCGCAAAAAACGAAACCCTAAATAAAGATCACTGGTGAGATCACTATGTGCTGTTGCCATGTACACACCATATATACTGACTGAAGCCACATTCCCATAAACAATACACTAATAAACTCGAAGATCTGCTATGTATGTGTGGGTAAAGATTCTAACCTCAGTGATCATGGGAAATCCCAGGATGTAGAAAGTAACACAGCAGACCAAGGTGAATAGAGGTTTGTGTTTCCGTAGGTATTTAGGAAATTCATCAGCTACTGAGGTTACAATGGTCTCGATGGTTGCAAACTGCAAAAAACAACAATGTTTGTGTAAGCACATACAGACTCACACACACAGACACACACACACACACACACACACACACACAGTACATTGATGCAAACATGTATGCACACACAACAGCATACCATAGTATCCAGTCCAAGTGTTAGCAGCATTAGGAAGAAGATTATCGCCCAAAAAGGAGACACTGGCAACCTGGTGAGGGCTTCTGGGTAAACTACAAATGCAATACCAGGTCCTATAAACATGCAAACACACACAAAATTATACATTACTGGTAAAAATAAAAACATCCCATTTGTATTCTGTTTCATTATTATAATGAAATCATTCTAAATGCTACATATACACTTTTCGAATGCAATTTAATATTTTATTGTATTTTGTTTTTTGCATTTTATTAAAAATATATTGATTAAACATGTATAATTAAATAACCACACAACATTCCTGAAATTGTGTGAATATGCATTGTGATATTGATTCTTTCAACAATTAAAACACTTTCTTCTTGTAATGTTGTACTGTACCATTTGCATGATGAATTTACATACACAATATATGGTAAAAAAATTTAAAGCAAAAAAACTTTAAAGCTTTTTTACACATTACACTCATTACATTTTACACATTAAACAACATGTGTGAGGCTCTACACATGCAGACGTATCAAGAAGGACTGAGATGCAGGCCAATCTCAACACTGGCTGGAATGTGTTATTAAAGAGATATGGCATAAGAGGACATGGATTATTGTGAATACATCACAGGAAAGGGGTGTTTTTAGGCACTGAGATTTATTCACAATAATACACAACCTGAATGCCTTATTGTGTTTATTAAAGAGGAGAAGTCCGTAAGGGTTTAATCTGTGAGACATGGAACGTAGGGTGAATCCTCATATGCGACGGAAGGACTAGGCGAATAGCCGTGGGACTGATGATCCTGACAATGCGGTAGGCACCGATAAAATGGGGTGCCAGTTTGCGTGATGTAGCGCGAAGAGGTATGTTCTTGGCGGAAAGCCACACTAATTGTCCTGGTTTGTAACGGGGTGCAGGATGGCGATGGTGATTTGCCAGGCGCTCCATTCTTCTTTGAGCCTTTTGAAGAGTGATCTTAGTCAGCCTCCAGATACTTTTGAAGTGACGCATGTGACGAGTTAATGCGGGAACCGCTATCTCACGTTCTTGTTCCGGAAAGAGAGGGGGTTGGTATCCCAGGGAAATTTCGAAAGGAGAGCGTCCAGTAGCCACAGACTGGTGGGAATTGATGGCATATTCCACCCAGGGAAGGTGGGTGCTCCAAGACCTAGGGTTGCGTTCAGAGACTTGTCGCAGGGTGGCCTCAACTTCTTGATTAGCCCTCTCGGACTGGCCATTTGACTGGGGATGGAAGCCGGAGGAGAAGCTGACGGAGGCCCCCAGACTTTCACAGAAAGAATGCCAGACTCTGGAGGTAAACTGGGGACCTCGATCTGAAACAATGTCCAAGGGGATGCCATGGATACGAAACACCTGATCGATAAGGACAAAAGAGGTCTCTAAGGCAGTGGGGAGCTTTGGCAGTGCAGCAAGATGGACGGGCTTGGAGAATCAGTCGACAATGGTGAGTATGGTTGTCTTACCATGGGATTCAGGTAGACCAGTGATAAAGTCCAATGCAATATGGGACCATGGACAGCCGGGTAAGGGAAGAGGATGGATAAGACCGGCAGGAGGCTGATGAGAGGCATTGCATCGGACGCAAGTGGAGCAGGCAGCGACATATCCCTTCTCAACGTGGGCCACCAGAAGCCTCAACCAAGGAGACTTAAGGTCTGTGTGACCCCAGGATGGCCAGAGAATCAGAGCGGCACGGATGGTGTCAAGGATCTTCCAAGTGACACGTGCGATAACCTTTTCCATGGGAAGAATTGGTTCCTTGGCCTGGGGGGCATTATCCTCTTTTTGACTAAAAGGGCGTGAAAGAGCATCAGGCTTGGTGTTACGGGTGCCTGGGCAGTATGGCAGGGTAAAATGAAAACGGGAAAAGAATAGAGCCCACCGGGCCTGGCGAGAGTTAAGCCTCTTGGTGGACTGGATGTAGGCCAGGTTCTCATTATCAGTCCAAACAACAAAGGGATGTTCAGCCCATTCTAGCCAATGATGCCACACTTCGAGTCCCAACTTGACCGCAAGCAGCTAACGATTCCCAATATCATAGTTTACTTCTGTGGGGGACAGTTTGTGGGAGAAGAAGGCGCAAGGATGAAGTTGGTTATCGATCCCGGTCCGCTGAAAGAGGAACGCCAGTACCAGAGGCATCAACTTCCACAATGAACTGAAGTGAGGGGTCGGGTTGGACAAGGACCGGAGTCGTGGTGAACCACTTCTTGAGCTCCTGGAATGCTTCTTCAGATGCAGAGGTTGACAGAGACTTGACAGAAGTGAGACAGGTGAGCACTGTGGCGATCTGACTGTAACCACGGATGAAGCGACGGTAGAAGTTGGCGAACCCCAAGAATCTTTGGAGCTGCTTGCGATCCGAGGGTGTAGGACAATCAATGACAGCACGGATCTTCTCAGGGTCAGGCTTGACCCGGCAAGGTTCCAAAATTAAGCCGAGGAAAGGAACGGACTGAGAATGGAAGATGCATTATTCAGCTTTGACAAATAAACGGTTCTGTAATAGTCGGTTCAGAACCTGTTCCACATGGTGAATGTGTTCTTCCAAATTAGGAGAGATCAAAATGTCATCCAGGTAAATGAAAACAAAATGATCGAGGAAGTCCCAGAGCACATCATTGACAATATTTTGGAAGACAGCAGGAGCATTAGTCAGCCCAAATGGAAGTACGCAGTACTCAAAGTGGCCACTGGGGGTGTTAAAAGCTGTCTTCCATTCATCCCCATCCCGGATCCGGATAAGATGGTATGCATTACGCAAGTCCAGCTTGGTAAACACCTTGGTGCGGTGAATGGCCTCAAACATATTGGAGATAAGAGGAAGAGGATACTTGTTTCTTACTGTTATCTCATTGAGACCGCGGTAATCAATGCAGGGCCTTAGAGTGCCGTCTTTCTTTTCCACAAAGAAGAACCCCGCTCAGAGGGGCAAAGAGGATGGACGAATAAGCCCCGCAGCCAGGCAATCGGTGATGTAAGCCTCCATAGCCTCACGTTCAGGTCTACTGAGTGAATACTGGCGTGTCGAAGGTAGGGGATCAGATCAATGGCGCAATCATATGGTCGATGAGGCGGCAGGGATTTGGAGCGCTCCTTATCGAATACTTCCTGTAGGTGGTGATATTCGGAGGGAACTGTAGTGAGGTTGATATGAGCCAGAACTGAAGCAGCAGGAGATAAGACCTGGGTGCGGGCGTTCACTCCACTGGATTACTGTGTTGTGTCTCCAGTCAAATGTGGGAGAGTGTTGTTGTAGCCATGGAAACCCAAGGACCACTGGAGAACGGGAAGACTGGATGACGGACAATCTGATGGATTCCATATGGTTACCCGCCATAGCCATGTGAATCGGTGAAGTCGTGTGAGTGATGTGAGCTAGGGTTTTACCATCCAAGGGGATAGCTCGAATGGGGCTAGACAGGGCCTCAGAAAACCAGCTTTATGGGCAAAATTCAGGTCGATGAGATTAGTCTCAGTGCCAGAATCCACTAGGGCTGATACCTCGAGAGTGCCACTGGGTAGGTAGAAGGTCACTGGAATGGAGAGACGTGATGGTGGAGAATGTTCCGGACCCGTCAGCGTACTGACTTTGATGAACGGGTACCCCCGTCTTAACCTGAGATTGCATTCTGCTCGTAGATGGTAAGCCCCCCCACAGTAGAGACATAGTCCTGCTCAGATCCGGCGATTGCATTCCTCTGTAGAAAGATGGTAGTGCCCGATCTGCATCGGTTCAGCCGGAGGAGTAACAGGAGGAGAGCCAGTAGAGGTATGACTGGCGGTCTCTGGGTTGAGGTATGAGGCTTGGTTGATGCCTGGAGATCTCTGGCGTTCGTGGAGGCGGTTGTCAATTCGGACAGCCAGGTCTACAAGTCCCTGCAGGCTGGTGGGGTCGTCCCGTGTCGCGAGCTCGTCCTTAAGACGGTCGTTTAGAGCACGACGGAAAACTCCCTTCAAGGCAACATCATTCCAGTCTGACTCACATGCAAGCATGTTAAATTGAATGGCGAACTCTGCCACTGTACGGCTTCCCTGGTGTAGACTGAGCAGGTGGGTGGAAGCATCACCAGCATAATCCATGCGGTCGAAAACAGTCCTGAACAGTCCTGAACCTTCATTTTTCGGCATACAAGTGTGCACAGACATATGTCAGCAGTGTGAACAGAAGGGGGCTCAACACACTGCCTTGAGGGGAGCCAGCGCTGAGAATTATGGTGGAGGTGTTGGTGACCTGTTGGTGAGGAAATCCAAGACCCAGTTTTTTACGTCAGTTATGCTGGAGTCACATGCCGTACTGTGTCAATCAATTACTTATTACTTAAATACTTTGCTTTAAAAGGCTTTTAACTCTGTAAAGGTGCTTTGTGACAATGTACTGATGTAAAAAGCATGATATGAATAAATTACTTGAACTTGAACTTGAAGGTGAAGGTCTCAAGTGAGGAAAGTTTATTGGTCAGGGTCTGAGGAATCATAATGTTGAGAGTGGATGTGAAGTCCATAAAGAACATATGGACATCGGAATTCTTCTGCTCCTGGTGGGTGAGGGCAGTGTGGACCATGGAGGGAATAGCATGTTTTTGTCTGTTTATTATTTTTTTGAGATGTCGCCAGTTTCTTTGAGATGTCATCAGCTCTTTATCCATGGCTCTTGGAGCACTGTGGGGTTGAGGATTACTGGAGAGAACCTGGATTTCTATTGGACTGTTAGCATTGCAGTCCTGCAGGATGCCCTCAACAAACTTATATAGTTTTGCAATTGCAATTTTCAAAAACAGACACCTGATCACTAAATAAGCTGTATATGGCTGTCCTACGCTGTTGATGCTACCTAGCCGCTTAAGGAGGATAAGTCCCCCACCAATCCTTAGTCCCAAGGCTTCTTCCTTAAAAAGGTTTCTTAGTCCTCTCAGGGTTTCTTGTCACTGTCACTTCGGCTTGCTCTTCGGGCTTGCTTTTCGGGTTCAAGCTTATAACACTGTAAAGCTTCTTTGTGACAATGTACTATTGTCTAAATATAAATAAACTAAATATAAATAAATATAAATAAATATATAAACTGCTTGAACTTAATCGGCACGATCCCTTAGCACACGTCTGGGATGTTGCTTTTCGGATCCTCCTAAGGGTCTTTCTTACTTGTGCTGGTGTCATGCTGAGGGGCTCAGGCAGAGTGGGCTTTTTGGGGTTGTGATGCACTTAATGCCCTTTCACATATGGATCCTGGAAAGAAAAGTGTCCCTGGATTTTCTAAACATATGCAGTTTTTGCGCTCTTAACCCTCAGCTCTTTTCTGGCACTTCTGATGAAAGCAGGGATGCTGCCTTCAGATCTGGTGATTCACAGCAACTCAGAACAAAGCTGACAAAAGGGAGTAAGAGGTATATGTATAATGTAGTAGATGTAGTGTCTTTTTTTTTTGGAAAACCTGTTGAAATAACCTTGAACTAAACATCTTTTGGCCATAATTTAGAAGTTCAACACTTAATTATTATTCAACTATAAACAAATCTGAATGGAATAGAATAGATGAGTAAGTGATCGGAGTACCTTCATCTGCTACTTTCTCAATTGGAACCTTCAGCTCATGAGCCATGAATCCAATGACAGAAAAGATCACAAAACCTGCAAAGATGCTTGTGGCACTGTTTGTACATGTCACTATTATAGTGTCCCTATAACAGAAACAGAACATATATTACAAAATAACAGAATACATATATTCAAAAATGACAACATTTTTTAAAACCTATTTATTAAGCTATTATGTTTTCAAATTTTAGATATTAAAATATTAGAACCACTAATAAGAAGGGTTGCCATGGGGGTTTTCTGGCATGCTGTTTGAAAAGGGGACAAAAGTGAGATGTGGTTGGAGTGTTTCAGGTTTCATATGTGTGTGTTTCAGCTTTTTATATGTGCATGCTTATTAAAAAGAAATGTCTTGTGAAATAACCACTCAACTGCATCTCAGTTCTTTGCCAATACCACAGTATTGTTTCATAATAAGCCTAGTAAGACCATTGTGCACATTCCCTGAGTTTTGTGTGGTCACATGCCCACATTACCAACTCTGTTATGTTGGTGTGTTTCATCACATTAACATTTTGCTTCAGGAAAGGTTTATGAAAGGACTTCTATTGGTTTCTCTGTAATGACTGGCCATTCTAAAACAACATTTCTGCTTAGCTTCATAGGTTGTAGCCTTGCTTCATGATTTACAATGTTTTAAGTTGAAGCAAAGTGATGTTGCTGTTAGCAATTAAAATCCATTATTCCATCATTGATGGCAAGCTGTCAAGGCCCAAATGTAGCAAAAGAGATGTTTTTCTACATATTTTTATTTCAAGTATCTTAATTTTATTTTTGTTCTCTCCATCCCAAAAAAAAAACAATTCTTCCAATATCTGGTGTGAGCATGTAATTTTTAGTACAAAGCAGAGGGTTAGCAACTTACAAACATATAACATTGGATAATTTACCTTATTAGCATAAACTAATATCTGTCACATTTATTTGCTTTGTTTTTGTTTATTTTCTTCATTAAGACCTGATAAAGTTCTAGAATTCACAAAATTTTAAGCGCCGCTGTAAACCCTCTTTACCCTTTATTCTTTGTGACATAATTACATTGTCACATTACTTACACAATACTTTGACTTCAAATAAAGAAAGGTTAAACTACCTGTAGCAGTTATTGTGAAATTTATTGTAGGATGAAAGAGTGATTAAACCACCCCATGCAGCAGAGAGTGAAAAAAATATTTGAGTGGCAGCATCCTTCCATACCTGTGTAAGAGAAAGTGAGAAGGAGAAAATCATGTAAAGGTAGAAAATGAAGACAGAATTAGAATTAGAAAAAGGACAAGATAATATCAAAGTAATGCAAAAATAATTATAAAGAGAGTGATACACTGAGATATAAGGTCATAGAGAAGAAGAAAGAAGGGGTAAGTTGATAAAAAAAGCAATACAGCATGAGAGGGCATGCATAATTGTAAATAAATCAAAGGAAAGAGATGTTGTTAGGGCCGACATGAAGCAGAGTGAAGTTACACCTCTTTCTTGTGATTTACAACCTTGAATGCTTTTATAAAATGTTTAAAAACACTTTAAAAATAAATAAATTTAACTTCGAAATGTATTTATAACAATATTATTAATAATCTTGTCTGCCACGATTTGATCTTGTTTGTTTTTTAAAGAGAACATTGATTGCTGAGTAACAGGATACCGGCTTAGTGTCCATTGGGAAATAGCTTGCTGTTCATATTAATCTGTATTTCCATTAATGGTACATCATTTAAAATACTGTTCTACCATGGGCACAAGTTTTACGCATTGATACAAATGTAAACCAGTCATAGGTGTGTATTCTTGTCAATAATATCATGGCAGGATAACCTGAGTCTCCAGACCTTATGCGTACCCACCCTATTACACTTGCATTTCACACATAACAAATCACCAACAATGAGCTCATAAAATTGTACTATTGTTTAGGAAAATAACACTCACCAAAAATAAAATCCTTATTACTTGTTAACCAAATCCATTATATTTTTTCCTTTAAAAGAGTTTAATTAGTACCATTAGGAAGTCCTTTTCTAGTTCCATCAAAGCTAATGCTGAAAGTCAATTCATATTTTTGTACTAAGTAAATTTCTGCTCATCTAATGTACACACTAATCAGAGTACATAAATAACTTGACACTGCTAGAAGGCCCTGTCTTGCCAACTCAAAATGTGAGTGGTTGAAGCAGGTGAACAGGTTGAGTGACACTTATTTAATGCCGCGCTTTCATATTGATGAATGGGGTGAGACAGTAGAATTTGAACCTGGCAACCAATGTGTCATATCACATATCACTACTGGCCGCTAAGCACCCCCTATTGGACACTGGTGCTATTACTGGTAATCTGTAATCAGTGCCTTCTTCTGGACTTGGGTGGTATTAATGGCAAATCTGTGTAATCAGGTGCAGCTGTGTGTGTGACACATCGTAACTCATGCATCCCTTTGAGTCTTTTCTAATAGCATTTTCATGCATTTGTTTGCTATAAGGAAAATCTTAATAATTCAAGTTTTGTGCATTAGGGTAGCATCAGTGCACCTGCAAAACCAAACAAATCCATTCATCAATTATCTTCAACTTAATCCTATACTGATGTTGTGTGGGGTTCCCCATTTCCATCCAGGGGAGACCATTTCTGTAGACAACAATGTATAAAGCTGCTATAATCATACTTTGTATGTCTTACTTTGGCATCATTGAGTTTTTCCCATTTTGGTGTGATGAAATAAAGTATGCCAGAGCCAGCCCCGGGCAGTGTCACCCCTCGAATCAGCAATATCACCAATACCACATAGGGAAATGTGGCTGTGAAGTACACCACCTGTAACAAAGCAAATCATAAATAAGAATAAATTAACCAAAAGCTTTGTTGAGAATAAAATTGAAAAACAATACAACAAATATGAATGTCATCCAATTTGCTGCAGAATGACCAAATAAAATAAAAACCAAATAAGTCCTCAATAAATACAGAAATAGTTAGCAGTTAAGTGATGCCACCAAATGTACATGATTATGTAAATTAAAAGCAAAACTTAGGATGTGAAATCTTAGATTTGTGCGTAATCTGAAAGTTGTGAGTTCAAATCCCAGCTCCACTGAAGTTACCAATGTGGGTCCTTGTTCTGACCCCAACCATTAAGTTAGGATACTTGCAAGTAAGTCGCTTTGGATTAAAGCTTCTGCAAAATGATCTAATGTAATGTAATGTATTGTAACTTGATCGTTTGGTGATCCAAAGCTCCCAAGTGGTCTGAGAAAGACTAAAATGAAGACACAAATGCTGCAACTCATCAAGTTGTAAAGAATCATGTTATTGAAGGATCTTCTGCAAATAGAGCACATTTAAGACAAGACCCTGTTGGATAAGGAAACGACACTGTTTCTAAAACATCTAAATAAGTCCATCATGTTTTCAGTGTTGGGTGGGGTTTTATAATAGTTTTTATGTTTTGTATGTGCTTCTGGATTTTATATTATATTTTAAAGCATTTTTTCAAGTTTATTTAAAATCCTTATATTACTTAATAATTAAAATACTTTAAAAAATATATTTAAATTAAGTCATTAAAATACTACACTAATTGGAGTTATCCATGAAGGTCAGGAATCTGCATATTGGCAGGAAGTTGTGCGGCTGGTGCCCTGGTGCAGTGAGAACAACCTACAGCTAAATATGCTCAAGACTGTGAAGCGCATGTCCCATCACCATTAATAACAGTCCCGTGTCAACTGTGGAGACCTTCGGGTTCCTGGAAACTACATTCACAAAAACTTGTATACTTATATATGGTATACTGTATATTTTCTGTATATTGTTTAATGATTAGTGTTTAAATTATATATAAAAATATATAATATTAAATATATATGTAGTATCATAAATCTGTTTATTGTATATTGTACATATGTAAAATACTAGAGTCAACACCTACCACACTACATTCCTTGTATGTATAACTCACTTGGCCAATAAATCTGATTTTGATTGAACTAAAAAAGTTTTACACAGTGACACAGTTATAGAGTAATCCACTTTACTAATATGGTACTTATTATGTTAGGTCTTTTTATTGACGCTTTTATCCTTAGCAACTTTCCCAAAAACTATAACTTGTCGAAATGAGTCATGCGTAAAAGAACTCCATCCCAAAAAGCCTTGCTCTTTGGCCCACATTAGTAGCCCTTGATGGACTCGGTTTTGTGGTACTATGCACCTCAATGTCTTTAAATAATTTGAAAGTCAAATCCTCACACATGAAAATGTTCTTGTGTTCAGCCCAGCACATCAAGAATTAAGTTTAACAGAAGATTTTTTTTATGAGTTGTGTATCAGCAATTATACTCCAAATTTATTGTTTCAACATAATATTTTATGTTATAGCATCTTTTATTCATGCCATAAAAGTATTATACAGCAGCAAGAACAGCTGTAAAACTAAAAACACTAAAAAAAAAAACAATAAAACAGCTATAAGCTGTTTAAAAAAACAGCTATTAGAAAATGGAAAGAAAGGATAAATTGTTTAAATAAATTTTGATACTACAAAATTTCAAGTGATTGACAATAAAAAACAACAATTAAGAAACTAAAATGAAACAAACCAATAAATTAAGATAATATAATATTTGAAAATAGTGTTTAGTCATTAAAGGACAAGCTGTTAAGTTTACTCATTCATTTATTTTGTTATCTACTTATCTCTATCAGATTTGCCGGTGCAGCTGGAAATTAGTGCAGTAATAATAGAGTAAAAAGCAGGGAAACACCCAGGATAGGTATTTGGTTATCACAGAGTTGATGCGAACAAACATTCATGCACACATTTACATTTACCCCAAGTAGAACTCTGCATACAGATCTTTCAAATCATTTTATTTTAAATAATTATTTTCTTTTTACCTTTCCTGATGATTTGATCCCTTTAGCCAGAGAAGCATAGACAATGAGCCATGCAAGAAAAAGACAGGCAGCAAGTGGCCAGCGGATTTCCCCTGGATACTCAATTCCTTTAGAGATGTGCAATACATTATACCTAATAAAAATACAACAAAAAGATTAGACAGTTGTGAAGAACAGAGTTCATTTTTCAGGTAAATACTAGGATAAATGTATAGTTGCTTTACATGCTATTTAAATAAAAAAAAGTGCTGTACAAGTCAACTTTAAAGTTCGAGTCATGCTTTTTAAGCAGGCACCTAAAAAGGGTGATTACATTAAAACATATGTTAAAATAAATGCAGAATTATTTCACACTTGCTCACTTGAAATATTCTTCACTTGGACTGACATAACTTCTGTTTTCCATTGTGATGTTTACCAGCCTACTCAAACTTTCCCCAACCTTTGCAGATAAACAGAAGCTGGTGTTTCTGATGGAGGTAAAGTTTCTATCCCGAATAATGCAGGATTCTGTTATGCAAGAAAAGCACAACCAATACGAACTATTAGTTGAAATGCAAACTTGTATATATATGTTGGCTCATACACACGTGGACAAAATTGTTGTTACCCCTTGGTTAATGACAGAAAAACCCACAATGGTAACAGAAATAACTTTAATCTGATAAAAGTAATAATAAATAAAAATTCTATGAAAATGTACAAATGAAAGTCAGACATTGCTTTTCAACCATGCTTTAACAGAATTATTTAAAAAAATAAACTCATGAAACAGGCCTGGACAGAAATGATGGTACCCTTAACTTAATATTTTGTTGCACAACCTTTTGAGGCAATCACTGCAATCAAACGATTCCTGTATCTGTCAGTGAGACTTCTGCAACTCTCAGCAGGTATTTTGGCCCACTCTTCATGTGCAAATTGCTCCAGTTGTCTCAGGTTTGAAGGGTGCCTTTTCCAGACGGCATGTTTCAGCTCCTTCCAAAGATGCTCAATAGGATTTAGGTCAGGGCTCATAGAAGGCCACTTCAGAATAGTCCAGTGTTTTCCTCTTAGCCATTCTTGAGTGTTTTTAGATGTGTGTTTTGGGTCATTATCCTGTTGTAAGACCCACGACCTATGACTGAGACCAAGCTTTCTGACACTGGGCAGCACATTTCTCTCTAGAATCCCTTGATAGTATTGAGATTTCATTATACCCTGCACAGCAAAGCAGCCCCAGCAGCCCCAGAACATAACAGAGCCTCCTCCATGTTTCACAGTAGGGACAATGTTCTTTTCTTGATATGCTTCATTTTTCCGTCTGTGAACATAGAGCTGATGTGCCTTGCCAAAAAGTTCCATTTTTGTCTCATCTGTCCATAGGACATTCTCCCAGAAGCTTTGTGGCTTGTCAACATGAAGTTTGGCAAATTCCAGTCTGGCTTTTTTTATGTTTTTTTCAAAAACATCTCGTCTCCCATGAAGTCCACTTTGGCTCAAACATCGACGGATAGTTCGATCTGAGACTGATGTTCCTTGAGCTTGAAGTTCACCTTGAATCTCTTTAGAGGATTTTTCTTGACTCTTTTGTTACCATTCGTGTTATCCATCTCTTTGATTTGTCATCAATTTTCCTCCTGCGTCTATGTCCAGGGAGGTTGGCTACAGTCCCATGGATCTTAAAGTTTTGAATCACATGTGCAACTGTAGTCACAGGAATATCAAGCTGCTTGGAGATGGTCTTATAACCTTTACCTTTAACATGTTTGTCTATTATTTTCTTTCTAATGTCCTGAGACAACTCTTTTCTTTGCTTCCTCTGGTTCATGTTGAGTGTGGTACACACCTTGTCACCAAACAGCACAGTGACTAGCTGTAGCCCTATATATAGGCCCACTGACTAATTACAATATTGTAGACACCTGTGATACTAATTAGTGAACACACCTTGATTTAACATGTCCATTTGGTCACATTATTTTCAGGGGTACCATCAATTCTGTCCAGGCCTGTTTCATGAGTTTATTTTTTTAAATAATTCTGTTAAAGCATGGTTGAAAAGCAATGTCTGACTTTCATTTGTACATTTTCATAGAATTTTTATTTATTATTACTTTTATCAGATTAAAGTTATTTCTGTTACCATTGTGGGTTTTTCTGTCATTAACCAAGGGGTACCAACAATTTTGTCCACGTGTGTATATATCATTCAATGATTTGTAATGTTTATGTGATTACATAAAATAGAGTAAGATAAAATAAATCAGGAGAACACGAACAGATACAATAAAGTATTAGTTAATAATATTATGAGGGAAACAGGGAGGCACAGACAGTATTAGAATGTATTGCCGCCCTCGAGCGGTTCAAGGCGGAGTTACATTTTTAATGTTTTTTTTATTTAATCAGCAAAGCGGTCAGAGGTGTTCATTATTGTCAGTAATGTCACAGCTGGACAAATGGCTCAACCAATTATATTAATGCCTGGAGCTATGCATTTTAAAACTGACAATAAAGAATATGTGCAGTGCTGTAGAGATAACATCTGGTAAGTCTGGTAAAGCCAGATTACAAAATGACACTATTAGAACAAAATTACCTTTCATAATGTCAAAATATTTCATAATAGCATCTTAATGGATGAATTAGAAAACACTGTGGACATTACAGGATCTGTACTCCAGTGGTTTAAATCAAATCTGACAGATCGATATCAGATCACTTGTGTTAACAATCAATGTTCTTCTACAATGTTTAATATTGCAAATGTTAAATATGGTGTTCTGCAAGGGTCAGTTCTGGGACCACTCCTATTTGCCCTATATATATCATTCCACTGGGATAAATTATTCATAAACATGAAATTAGTTTCCACTTTTATGCAAATGATACACAGTTCACATTTCAGCTAACCCTGATAATGTTCATTCAATCAGTAAGTATGAAGACTATATCAAAGATGTGGATGTCAAAAAAAATTCCTACTGCTAAATTCTGATAAAACTGAGGTACTAATAGTTGGACCCAAGTATAAAATTAATAAAGCTTCTAACACGGTGTTTAACCTTGATAACTCCTTAATTAGACTTTAGGTCGTCTGTAAATAATTTCAGTGTCATTATTGATTCAGGTATTTCCTTTACAAAGCACATTATCAATATTACTAGAATTGCTCTTTTTTCACCTTCGCAACATTTTGAAGCTAAGAAACAGCCTCTCCTTCCAAGATGCAGGGAATCTAATTAATGTTTTTATTACCTAAAGTTTAGATTATTTTAATTCACATCTGGCAATATGTTCTAATAAACCTTTACATAAACTACAACTTGTGCAAAATGCTGCAGCTAGAGTTTTAACTAGAACCAGAAAGAGCTAGAACTAGAACCACTGAGCCTTGATCCTCCCAAGGTTTCGTCCTTAAAATAACAACATAAGCGTTTTTTCTTGCCACTGTCACTTCAGCTTGCTCTTTGGGAGTTTAAATGCTTTAAACGCTGTAAAGCTGCTTTTTGACAATGTACTCTAGTAAAAATCGCTATATAAATAAATTACTTGAACTACCGGTTACTGGTCATATTACCGGTAATCCGAAATAGTACATCAGCACCACCTATTGGGTATTATTTTTTAGTTTGTGTAATCTGGTGCAACTGTGAGTATATATTATTTAATTCTCATTTACTGATTATGTATTTATATTAGATTTAGTTGTGTGTGGTGTCACAACTTCACCATTTGTAGTTTTACAAGTCCTTCCCTCAGTGTTTAAAGGGTTGGAAATTAGCCTTATTGTGTTTTTTAGTTTGTCATTAATGCAATGTGTTACATTCCTGTCATGTCTTGTGTTGTAGTCTGATTTCAACAAGTGTCTTTTGCACAGATCATGACATATATCATTATATAATGTGCACTTGACATTTACTTTTAATCACTTGGTATAACTTTTACAGAAACAAATTACAGGTTAGAGAACAAACAAATTTATTATGTTAAGTAAAAACCAGCTGAACTGTCGCTCTTAGAAGCTTAATTAACTATGATATGGTACTATGATAGGATGCCACCTTTTGCTAATGTTTTGGTTTTAGGTCTTTTTTAGGCTTATTTCCTATGTCCTTAAAAGCCTCCATGCTAACCCTTTAGCTTCAGCAGTCTCAAAGCTAACTAATTAGCTACAGTATATTTCACAAGGGCTTAGTGGTGGCATAGTGGTTAGCACGTTCGCCTCACAGCACTAGGGATTCCCGGTTCGAATCCCCATCTGGGTGGAGTTTCCATGTTCTTCCCGTGTCTGCGTGGGTTTCCTCTGGGTTCTCCGGTTTCCTCCCACAGTCCAAAAACATGGATCAAGTCAACTGAGTTGCCCAAAATTTGCCCCATATAGAGTGTGTATGCGTGCATGTCTGTGTGAGTGAGTGTGTGCCCAGGGATAGATTGGCGCCCTGTCCTGGGTGTATCTGCCCAGCGCGCGAAACGTTCGCCCCTGGATGGGCATGGGGAGCCCCACTGCAACCCTAAAATAGGATAAAGTGGAAGATGAAATATTTGAATGAAATATTTCACATGACTGCACTGCGTCATTCCTGAATTATCGTCATTCCTGAAAACTTGCAGTTTACTTCTTAGCTATTACACCTCATTTTTAATTTCCATTTATTTTAGTGTCCATAAGACTCTGTGCTATGTATTTTATAAACCTTTAGCCTTGTTCACTAGCTCTCTTGGGTTTGGCAAGCGTCTTCTGTGCAGTAGTGCCTCTTCTAAGTTAATGTTTCTGTTTAAACCAGATTGTTTGGTTTAACCTGCCAAATATCTGGGTAGTTAATTGGTTAATGAGTGTCTATCCCATCTGTTCACAATGACCAGTGAACATAAGAGTGCATACATTGCTTAAAATAGGAAGAGAGAGACCTGGCATCTATGTGTGAACACCTTTGTCTGTAGTTTATATTAGAAATTCGGGATTTAAGCTTTATTATAAAACAGGTAGTTCCTGTCCTTAAATCTGATTGGCTGAGCCGTTTCTCCAGTCGTGACATTATTGACAATAACACACAACTCTGACCACATTCATATAAATGTGTAATCTACAATACATTATAATGAACTGTGATCTGTAATTTTGCCGCTAGATGGCAGTACTTGATCGTTAGAAAAAAGGGAATGGGGTCAATCAGGCTCATTGTTCAATTTAAAAACTGGACTATATTATTGGAAGACCAGTTTATTAACAATTTTGCTTTCAATAAATAATTTATGAAACAAACCATAGTATAGTGTGTTTGTAACCATTTCATAAAAGCAACAATGCACCAAAGGTTGTGACTTATTGGGAATAAATCATGAGATAGAGGTGTAAGGGCACTAATGACACCGCTTTCTTGTGACTTATTCACAATAATACATGCCAAAACATTTCCTACCTCACCCTATCCACATACTTAATTAATTTGCAAAAGTTTTGTATTTTGATTGTAGTGTTAAATGAAGGTTGGTTTTATTATTTTACTACAGAAAAAAAAAACATTGTGCTGCGCTGGATGTTTGAGAGAACTCCCAGTCCATCGATTTCAGCTTGGTATTATAGCAGTTTGATTTATGATACTGCAGTTTAGCTGGTTTCTCATTAACTCATTAAATCGTGTTGGTCTCTCACTTGAAAGACCATCCATCCATCCATCCATTATCTTCCACTTTATCTTATATTAGGGTCGCGGGGGTGTTCCCCATTCCCATCCAGGGGAGAAAGTCTCAGGCGCGGGTCAAATACACCCAGGACAGGGTGCCAACTGATCGCTGGGCACACACTCTTTCACACATACACACTCTTTATGGGGCAATTGGGAGAATTATATTAACTTCATCCATGTTTTTGGACTGTGGGAGGAAACCAGAGAACCCAGAAGAAACCACCGCAGACACGGGGAGAACATGGAAACTCCACCCAGATGGGGAATCGAACCGGGAATCCCTAGCGCTGAGAGGCGAACGTGCTAACCACTAAGCCACCGTGCCACCCACTTGAAAGTCACCTTAGATAAAAGCATCTACTAAATGACTGAATTTAATGTAGTGTCAAAAATAGTAATCCTTAATCTTCCGCCACTAATTTTTTGGGACAATGCAGTAAGGAGGATAGCATTCTCCTGGTCTTTGCCAATCTGCCCATGTAACAGAATATAAGACACTCAGAAATGAACAACTTTAAAGACACAATTCTTTCATATCTGGAGATCCAGATAGCATTGAGGAAACTGTATAAAAAAAGTTAAGAAATTTAAGTCATGTTCAGGGTGTTGTCAACAGCTCTTAAAAATCAGTAGTTGTGTCAGATGTGGCTGTGTTTTCATCGCAGGCTAATGTAAAGTAATCAAATGCCACTCCTCTACTCAGAGAACCCAGAGGAAACCCACGCGGACACAGGAAGAACACGGAAACTCCACCCAGATTGTGATTCGAACTGGGAATCCCCAGCGCTGAGAGGTGAACGTGCCTGAGTTCCACTCAGGATATAAACATATATAATGAAAAAAAAAAACAATGAAGCTAATGTAAAATTGATTATTCAGCATTTACAGTGCTATAAAAGATTTCATTTAAATTCAAAAGCAAATCATCAAAGGCACACTAGGTGCTGCCAACTTGTAATAAATTTATTTATTAAAACTTGACAATGGGTGGCACGGTGGCTTAGTGGTTAGTATGTTCACATCTCAGTGCTTGTGATCCCAATCTAAGTTTACATGTTCTCCCTGTGATTTTGTGGGTTTTCTTTCAGTTCTCCCGTTTCCTCGGACAGTCCAGAAACCATGGATTCAAGGTAAATTGACTGCTCTAAATTGTCCAAAATAGTGTAGTGTGTGTGTGTGTGTGTGTGTGTGTGTGTGTGTGTGCGCCCAGTGATAGATTGGCATGCTGTCCTGGGTATCTGCCCAGAGCCCAAAACATTCTCCCCTGGATGGACATTGGAAAAAGCCTTCAACCACAAAAACCCCTGTAAAATCCAATATGTGCACTTGATTCATATCTTACCCAGCTGCAGCATGTCTTTGTCTGTGCAGTCAACTGTATTCCATTCATTTCTGCAGTAGGTCCATGGTAATAAGCCCTTCAACGAAGTGAAGGAAGCGAACAGGTAGTACAGAGTCCAGCACATTATTATATTATAGTATATGGCTATCAAGACTGAAATAATCAACATGGCAATCCCGCAACCTAAAATAAACCAAATAAGATTAAATAAGTGTACATTACTTTTAATCAGAACAACATCAGAATGACTGTAATTAGAGTATTAAAACATCTACTTAAAAATGAAGCTGAAAAGACTTGTAGAGCCACCAAAAACACATTACTTTCATATTTTTCAGGTAAACTGTAAATGTTTTTGGTGTTAAAGTTCAAGGTGCTTGTTTACCTTGTAAAGCAGGAATAGCCTTCCACACAGAAACTGGACCCTGACTAGCAAACTGACCCAAAGAAACCTCCAACAAGAAGATGGGAATTCCAGCCAAACCCAGCATAATCAGGTACGGGATTAAAAATGCACCTGTACAACAGATACAAGCATATATATATATATATATATATATATATATATATATATATTATATATATATATATATATATATATATATATAAGAAAACCTGAAATTTATTTAGAAAATCTAAATAAAAACCTTACCGCCTCCATTCTGAAAGGCAAGATATGGAAACCTCCAAACGTTTCCCAAGCCAACAGCATACCCAACCATGGAGAGAATAAAGTCCAGCTTACTGGACCAGTTTCCTCTTGCTTTATTCTCATCTCCATCATCATTGTCCTCTTCATCCTGTAACGAGGACAACATACATGAGAATTTGAACTGTCATTACAGTCGTCACCTTCACAATAAATAGAATTTAACTTTTGATTATTTTTATCACAAATAAATAAATTGCCACTAAAATTAACATCATTGTACTATCAACAACAGTATAAGATCAATATCAATCACAATCACCACCATTATGTCATTATCTTTCAGAAATTATCATTTGTACTTTAAAAGATGAAAAAAAGAGTAGAATTTTAAAAACATCTGCAACTAGAGCAGTGCATTTCCTGAAAAAATGTTTGATTGCAATGTGAGTGTGATTGCAGCGTGGCCGTAAGAGGCACAGTGCATACGTTTATCCAAGAAATACAGCAAACGAGATACAAAATGGGTGTGGCCAGGTAATATGGTGTCTCTCGATCACTCTGCGATTTTACATGACCGGTCTGCCTGCAGCCATCTCCGACTCCAGCGAATTTCATCTTTGTTGCTCAAAAATAGGCAGCATTACAGGAATGCAAATATTACCACAATGCAATATGAATGGGAATTTTGATTTGGAAAAACGGGAATATCAGGACTGGTTCGACCGATTACTTAGCTGTATACAAACACTCATCTCACTAATGAGTTAAAAATGTCTGCCAAAATGTGTCAATAGTTAGAAAGTCTGCACTTCAAAAAACAAATACAAATCAAGAAAAAAATGTACATGAATCAAGTAAAACCATGTAGTCAGTAAATTTATCTTAAGATTTTTTAAAATATAAAATTTCTCAATCATTTCTTAAAATGATTAAGTCTTCAATAATCCCATGCAAAAAAAACACCCATCTGGAACAATCCTGACATCCTACAACAAAATGCTATGTTAAACTTCCCAAATTGGAGAAGTAACGGAATTGAATACCTGGAACATATTTTTGAGGGTATAGATTTTATACCATTTGACAGATTAATAACACAATATGGCATAAACAAAAAACAATTTTTAGAATATCAGCAAATTAAATCTATAATAAAAAATAAATTTAAGCTCAATAACACTAGATTAGAAACACCATTAGCTGTTTCAGAATTTATTAATCTTAAACCCCCCAAATTACTATCGCAAATTTACAAGTTAATATCTAAAATAGACTGCTCAATATCACTTCCTATTGGGAAATGGGAATCAGACTTGGCAGTTAACTATGAACAAGACACTTGGTCTCAAATATGTTTAAGAACTTTTAAAATGACTAGAAACCCCAATTTACAATTAATACAGTATAAACTTCTTTACAGAGTACATTATACAGGTCAGCGAATGTTCCATATGGGTTTTGCTTCATCTAACACCTGCTCACAGTGCACAGGTAACATACCTGATGATTACATGCATGCTCTCTGGTTCTGTCCACCTGTTCAGAGGTTCTGGGCTCGGGTATGTGAAGACTTATCTGAGTGTCTGCAATGTAATATTCCACTATCTCCGTCTGTTTGCTTATTGGCTAAATTAGATGATGTCACTTTAGAGAAAAATAGATCTTATGTGATTTTCACAGCCTTATGTATCGCAAAGAAAACTATACTTATGAATTGGAAAAACAAAAACGCTCTTAGTATTAATCAGTATAAAAATCTTTTGTTAGATCACATTAGTCTTGAGACAACCTCTGCTGCCACATCAGATCCATCTCTTTGGGCTTCCCTGATTGACTCGATCACGTAGGGTGGGTGGGGGGTCCTCGGTCTCGTCCTGCGGGCGCCGTGGCTGATGTTGGGGGTGTTGGGGTTTGGGGGCGTCCGGGGGAGCCTGGGGGCTGGGTCGATGGGGGTACCTGGGTGGGGGTGCTGCCGCTCGCCGCCCGGGGCGGGCCTCGTGGGGGGTGGGGGGTGGCCTCTGGTGGCTGCGTGCGGGTCTGGGGTGGTTGGTGGCCGCAGGCGCGGGCTCAGCCGGCGGCCTGGCTGCCCTGGGGTGGATTTGGGGTGGGCCCGGGGGGTTTGGGGCTGTCGGGGTGGGTTGCCCCCGTGCTGGGGTCCTGGCCGGGCCTGGGGGGCCTGGACCCGGGCGGGCGTGTTGCCGGGGCTTTGCCGGGGCATGCCTCGGTGTGTGGCCCCTGGCTGGGGGTCTTCGGTCCATTGGTGGGTCTCGTTGGCCGGGGGGGCTCTGGGTTGCGGGGGGGGGGGGGGGTGTGGCCGGGCGGGGGGGTAGATCAGGCTCTGCCTGGGTGTGCTGTGTTATATGTGCTGAGAGTTATCTGACTGTTGGAGTGGGAGTAGAATTTCCTCTGGGGTGGGGACCGAGTGGAGGGCCTCGGTGCTGGCTGGCTCTTGGGGGGGGCACGCTCCCGGTGGCTGCCTTGTGCTCTTGGTGGCTGGGTGGGCATGCTCGGTGGGATCGCCCTTGTTGGAGTTTGGTGGCTGCTACGGCTGGGGGGGGCTGGCTGTGGAGCTGGGGGTGGTGGCTTGGGGATCTGGATGGCCCCGGGGCGGGTGGGGTGTTGGTCCCGCCTTCGGCAGTCCCCTGGGCTCTGTCCATTCATGGCCTCTTGCTGCCCAGCCTTGGATGGTGCACCATCTGCCTTGGAGCGGGGGCACTGAGGCCTCCCTCCCTGGGTGGGTCTCGGGGAACGGGGGAGCCTACTGGGGTCAGTGGGGGGGCTGGCTCCCTGGGGGGCGTTTGCGCCCCCAGTTGTTTCTCCCCATCCCTCGTCGCATCCCTCCATCCTCTTCACTTCAATTCCACTCATGTAGGGCTTTGGGGTTCCATGACCACCTGGACCCCAATTTTATTATACACCCTAGACATTCACTATTAACACTCTCATGACACTCACATATAGGGCCTTGGGAATGGGCATTATGTGGCGTGCAGTGGGTGGGGCTGCTAAGCGGTCTCACCACTGTCGCCTGGGCCTGCTCCCAACATTACACATAGACACTTAGGGTTTTGGGCTGGAGTGGGGGTGCACGTCTCTGGGTCAGATCATGTGCCGACCTCCCCCTCCTCCCCCTTTTAAATAATTGCACTTAAAAAACAACAAGCATCAACAGCATATCTGGGGGTGGGGTGTGGTGTGTGGGGTCTCTAAGCCACTCCCCCATTTTCCATTATGCCGCTTGGGGTGGGGGGTAGTCCATCTGGTGGGGGCAGGGCGTTGGTTGGGCCTGAAGGGGGGCTTTGCGGGGGGTTGTGGGGGGTCCGGAAGGCGGTCATTCCTGGCTTCCCTGGGCCTGTTTGAATGATAATTCTTGGGCCATCGCCCCTGGGTCTGGGCGGTCATTCCTCTGGCCGGGCTTGTCGCCGGGGGTCTGGCGGGCGCTCGGCTGGGGTGTCAAAAAATGGTGTTGGTGGTGTCCTCGCAACGTGGTCGGGGGCGGGTCCCTCACCCGGGCGGTGGTTTGCCCTGCCGGTCTGGTACCGCCCGCGGCTGTGGATAGATCCTCTGCTGGGTTCGTGGCTTTGGCCGTGCCCCTCCTCTCCACCCTGGAAGAGCTATGGGTTTAGCGCTCTGGGTCTCGGATGCCCGCGGTTTCCACCATAGGGGCGCGACGCATGTCCTGGAGCCAGAGTTGTGTATAGAGTGTGTATGGGGGAAAGTATGAGTGAGAGTGTGGCGTATATGTGACTGTATATGTTTTTAGGGCTGCAACTAACGATTATTTTGATACTCCGATTAATCGGTCGATTATTTTTTTCGAATTAATCGATGAATCGGATAAATAGCCACAAAATTATAATAATTCCATGTCTTTACAATTTAATCATTTAGCAGGACACTTTTATCCAAAGACGTATTGTTCTTCAGTAAAATTAAGTCTATGACCGTATTGTGCTATAAATAGCGATTTTATTCAAAATGTTTAAGTTACATTGGGCGCATTAATTAATTGAAAAAGCACAATATAAGGAAATAATGTATATTGGTCTGTTTTGTACGCGCCTATTGGGGAAAAAATTATTATCCACCCTGAAATTAACTCAGCTATTGGAAAAAAAAATTACAATTAGCCAGTTAACACAAAAAAAAAATACCTCTTGTGTGAAAATTTCATAATTCGTAGACAGCGGACATATGGACTGCTTTGCACACCGTAAAGCGTACAAGGCTTCCCCTGTTTGTCTCGCGAGCGGTCTGAAAGCGGGGCGGGGGAGAGAGGGGTTGCGCTCATCGCGCGCAGCAAAAAAAAAAAAAAAAAAAAAAAAATCTCCCAGTAGCCGGGACATTTAGCCGCGTGACTTATTACGGCCGTGCGGACGTGTGCGCGTCATCCCACCATGCTGTAGTGCTATTGGCTCCGCTAAAAACCAGACATGTCCTCACTTTTAAAAATAAACCGGGACGCCCTGGAACGGACGTGACATACAACGGGTATTGCGTATAACCGGACGTTGTGACACTTTTCTTTAAGCGCTGTTATTATATTGTAACAACCAAACAACAGCATCTGACGCTGCTCTATGCCAGGTCTCTATCATAGTTAACGATTTTACTTCAGACACTATAGATCTCGGGATGTTGTAGCACTGTTTAATGCCTGTTCAGCTTCATCCTCATCAGTGTTTTTTATTTCAGGAGCTCGCTAATCAGTCACCGTGCCTGCTGCCATGTTTCTGCGGAGCTGATGGCCCACGTTCTTTATTCAGCGCGCGTTGGCTGTGTTGTCATTTTGTAGATTTATCAACTTGTTTTTGCCAAGGACTGGGGCGGTCGTTAAAATGTTTAACCCGCTTATTTTTTTCCAGCGTATTAAGCGCTACACTCGTGACGTAACGGTTTTTTGCGACATCTGCGATGTAAGCCGGAGCGCCGCGCGACGGCCAAAACGAATCCCGCCCTATGGAAATTGCCTTATGCGATACTTTGGATAATCGATTTTTTAGATGCGATTCGTTGTTGCCAGCCCTAATATGTTTTACTTCGAATGAGTGGAGGTGAGTATGAGGGTGGGATGGTATGAGTGCGTTGTGTGTGTGAATGGGTATTTTGTCCAGGCTGGGCCCTGGTCTGCTCCCTCTCCTGGGTCACTCCTAGGGTCCACCTAATTGTGGACCTACACCTCCGCGTCGCATTCCCCTCCCGTAAAGCGGTTGTGCCCTGTTGCCCTCTGGTGGGCTGGTGGCTCTCGGTTTTGCAGGGGCGTTCGTGCGCCGGGTGCGAGTAGCTGGCTGCGGCCTGGTACTGCCTGCATTGGGCACGGCCCGGTGGCAACCGGGGGGCACGTGGCTTCGGCGAGGTGGCGCGCATCGGGGTCTAGTGTCCGTGTTGATTTTTTCCTTGATTCGTAGGATCTGCATCTGGCGTCTGCCTGGCCGTATGGGTGCCAGGCGGGGTCTGAGGGCTGGTTTAGAGCATGTCTGACCCTATCTCGGTTGGCTCGGCCGGCCTAAACATTGCTAATCTGGGAAACGTGCTGGATTAGGTCTTCCTCCCCGCTCCCTCACTCTCTGAGTCCTTCGTCTACCACTATATTTTTTTTGTGCGTCCGCCCTCTCTGAATTAAGAAGGGGTATGATCCGGCGCGTGTTGGGCGGTCGCTTCTACACTGCACTAG
This sequence comes from Corydoras sp. C115, assembly GCA_019802505.1. Taxonomy (NCBI): domain Eukaryota; kingdom Metazoa; phylum Chordata; class Actinopteri; order Siluriformes; family Callichthyidae; genus Corydoras; species Corydoras sp. C115. The sequence continues at coordinate 99,335 of JAFMOC010000468.1, forward strand.
AGGGACCCCCTGCGAGGCAGCCGCGGCCGCCTCAACGCGCGACCTCCGCGGTGCCTTCGGCCCTGGTCGTCCTTGGTGTCTAGGGCCGTGGGGTCGGCTGCAGGGGATCCCCGAAACACGGGGGGTCACTACTACAAATTCCCATTTGGCATTCCTATGGAAGAAATCTTTCATCTACTTGCATGCTCACAACTCACAACAAACAGGTGTTCAGATCCTGGTTTCTTAAAATTGTCTTTCTTTTCGTTAATTTATAAAATCAATTAAAAGAATAGTTTAAATAAATAAAGAAATATATTTATACTGGAAATTGTAATTAATTTTGGTATATGAAGGTAAATGTAGGTATGGATGTGTGTGTATTTATGTATGTGTGTATGTATGTGTATATGTATGTGTGTATATGTGTATGTGTATATATATATATATATATATATATTATATATATATATATATATATATATATATATATATATATATATATGTATATATGTATGTATACATGTGCGTATGGGAATATATGTACTTATGCGTAGGCGCGTATATGGATATGCATATAGTATGTAATGTTTATGTAGATATATATATATGAGCATGTGTATGTTTGTGCATATGTATGTACATGTGTATGTGTGTGTATGTATGTGTGTATGTATGTATATGTGTATGTGTATGTATGTGTATATGTATGTGTATGTATGTGTGTATGTATGTATGTGTATTTATATATAGATATATATATATATGTGTATATGTGTATATGTGTGTATATATGTATGTATATATATATTATATATACTATATATATATATATATATATAATATATATATATATATATATATATATATTATTGTATTTTATTTATTTATTTTCTTTTCTCTTTATTTTTTTTTTCTTTTCTCTGTTGGTCTTTTCTTCTTTCCTCCCACCACTTTCGTATACCTCTTTTTTTTTCTTTTTTCCTTCTTCTTTTCTGTTTCTTTTTCCATCTCCGTGTTTGCTGTGCAGATATGATCCCCAAAAGAATTTACAATAAAGTTTTAAATACATACCAAGTGGAGCATCATGGAGAAATACCTGTATGCTCCACTTGTAAAATCAAAACTGTTGGGCCTGATTTAGACACTCAGACATCAATCCTGAGTTTCACAGTGCCAGACAGGACACGGGGGAAAAAATAATAATAAAAAAAAAAAAATAAATAAATAAATAAAATTTCTCATATATATAATTCAAAAACAAGAATTGTTTCACTATTTTAAGATTTTCTGACTTGTTAAGATTTAATTTTTTGTTGTGTGTGTGAGTGAGTGGCACCCTGTCTGTGTTGGGCACCCCCCCTTCAAGGGGGTGGGTGGGCACCCCCTTCAATAATATAAATATTGTTTACATACAGTTTTCAGTATTAAACTCTACATTTCTTCTCTATAAAAGGAAATTTTTTTATTTCAGATTTTTTTATTTCAGATTTCATTGATTGTTTGCGGACGGATTAGCAAATGAAAACAGAGGTCCCAATGTACATAAAAAAAGAAAAAGAATGCTTATCTAATTTTGTACTGGTCTTTTATCTTAAAAAAAAAAGAAAACACAGAGAGCTATTGTCACAGGTCCCTCATTTAAGATACTCATTGTCTCCGTTGGGTGATTGGTTTATTTTGTGCACGTGACTGGGTGTTTTTTGTATTTAGTTTCCGTCTTCCATTTTCCCCGTGCACGTCTTTGTTTGTGGTTTACCCCGGTGTTAGGTCGTTTCATTTGTTCCCAATTTCCGTTGGTGTCCCTACACCATTTTTATCATTTTTTTTTTATCCCGGTGTCTCTAAACTCTCCTTCCGCGCTCAACCACGGTACAGCGCAGCGCAATATCCCCGCGCAGGTTATATCCGTGGGAGCGTTTTCATCCAGCAGACCGGCGTATGCATCCTTTCTCCGCGTAGCCGATCTCCCGGGAAACGCTCACGAGGCGCAAGCGGTGTACGCATTCCCTCCCGCATAGCCGATCTCCCGGGGAAGAGCGAGCCTCTAACAGAAAGACGTGCCAAACATCTGGAGTGTTCCGAGCACGTCGAGCCGGAGTACCAGAGGCAGCCCGCTGCAGAGTCTGAGCACCAGGGGCCGCCCATCGCCGACTCCGAGCACCAGGGTCCTCCCGCTGCCGAATCCGAGCACCAGGGGCTCTCTCCCCGCCTCGCAGCTTGAGGGCGCCGATCCTCCCCTTTTTAAAATTTTTCATTTATTTATTTATTTATTTATTTATTTTTCTCTCCTTCTGGGTTGCTTCCCCCTTTTGCGTGACTGTTGGGGTGGGGGTATGTCTGGGGCACCTGTCCCTCATTTAAGATACTCATTGTCTCCGTTGGTTTATTTTGTGCACGTGACTGGGTGTTTTTTGTATTTAATTTCCATCTTTCATTTTCCCTGTGCACGTCTTTGTTTGTGGTTTACCCCGGTGTTAGGTCATTTTGTTTGTTCCCCCTTTCCGTTGGTGTCCCTACACCATTTTTAAAAATAAAACCCGTTTTGTTTTTATCCCGGTGTCTCCAAACTCTCCTTCTGCGCCCAACCACGGTACGGCGCTGCGCAATATCCCCGTGCAGGTTATATCCGTGGGAGCGTTTTCATCCAGCGGAGCGGTGTACGCATTCTTCTCCGCGTAGCTGCTCCCAGGAAACACTCACAAGGCGCATGTGGCGTGCGCATTCCGTGTAGCCGATCTCCCGGGGAAGAACAAGCGGCTTCTAACAGGTATGCATTAGACAACACAGCATTCTCATTACTATGAGAACATGTGGGTCCCTGGGCTGAGAGCAGTTGAGAATTCCTGACTTAACGGACAAAAACAAAACCGACACATACTGTATATAATTTCAAGGGTTCAGAAAATGAGGACTTTTAGAGTATTTTAGCTGAACTTTGCAGCACACACACCTAACATAGACCCTTTTAAGTTTCTCGGGTTTCTTTCTCCTGAGATCTGCTGTCTTTTAAAGCTTGCATCACACTGCAAAAAAAGAACAAACAGACCCACTTTACTGGTCCTTATTACTCTAATGTCCTGATTCCGATCATATTTACAAACCGACAAAGGGATACACATTAGTTGACATACTTTCATTTAAAGTCATTGTATGAAAACCTCTGCACATTACAACGATATCAAGCATCAAATGTTTGCAAGCATCTAAATATGCTAACAGACTAATAAACAAATGGGCACAAGTCACAAGTACAGAGGTAAATATATTTTTATTTCAGCAAATTGTAGCTTGTTGGCTATAAAAAAAAGCTTTTAAAGCTAGAGCTTCTGAAATGGATAATGATAATACAAATCTCAAATTTCAAATATAATCTCTAATTCTATAAAAAAAAAAACTGTAATCCTATTTTGAGTACAGTTAGGACAATTTTTTTTAATTGATGGATTAAAAAAATGGATTAAAAACATGTAATCCGTTGTTTTACTTAAACTTTTATTAATCAGACAGGGGGATGAAGGGATTGTCAGCATTTCAATGACAATCTTATTTTGTATACAAATTTTGGAAAATAATGCACTATATTTAGTTTACTGTAGTATGATCTTTAACATTCTATCATTTAGATACATTTATAATCACACACTTTGTATATTTTACTTGGAACATCAACTTCATGCTTCCCTCTAGTCATAACTAGGCATGTTTTACTAGTTTCTCTTTGTTCTAAGAAACAAGGCCAAAAGAGTTTGTGTATATATATATATATATATATATATATATATATATATATATATATATATATATATATATATATATATATATTCATTTATTCATTATCTCCCGCTTTATCCTCTATTAGGGTCGCGGTAGGGTTCCTCATGCCCATCCAGGGGAGAGCATCTCAGGCGCTGGGCAGATAGACCCAGGACAGGGCGCCAATCCATCACTGGGCACACACTCACTCACACAGACACACTCTATATGGGGCAATTTTGAGAATTCAATTGACTTTTGGACTTGTTTTTGGACTGTGAGAGGAAACCGGAGAACCCGGAGGAAACCCACGCAGACACGGGGTAAACATGGAAACTCCACCAAGATGGAGATTCGAACCGGGAATCCCTAGCACTGAGAGGCGAACGTGCTAACCACTAAGCCACCATGCCGCTTTATGTATATATATATATATATATATATTCATTCATTCATTATCTCCCGCTTTATCCTCTATTAGGGTCGCAGTGGGGTTCCCCATGCCCATCCAGGGGAGAACGTCTCGGGCGCTGGGCAGATAGACCCAGGACAGGACGCCAATCCATCGCTGGGTACACACTCACACACTCAAACACACTCTATATGGGGCAATTTAGAGAACTCAATTAACTTGATCCATGTTTTTGGACTGTGGGAGGAAACCGGAGAACCCGGAGAAAACCCACACGGACACGGGGAGAACATGGAAACTCCACCCAGATGGGGATTCGAACCGGGAATCCTTAGCGCTGAGAGGCGAACGTGCTAACCACTAAGCCACCATGCCGCTTTATGTATATATATATTTATATATATATATATATATATATATATATATATATATATATATATATATATATATATATATATATTTCTTAGTATGATTGATATATATGTATACAACTAAGCAATTGGTGTGTGTATATATGTATGTGTATATATATATACTGTGCCCAGGAAGCTGATGTAGCCATTCCCACAGTCCAGGCATTCATCCAACACACACACACACACATATATATATATATATATATATATATATATATATATATATATATATATATATATATATATATGTATATATATATATATATATATATATATATATATATATATATATATATATATATATATATATATATATATATGTCACGAAAGTCTACCTCGGGCAGACGCGGTGGCGCGTAGGAAGCGCACACCGCTGCGTAAACACGCGCTGAAGGGAGCCAGGCACGCAGGTAACAGAAAGCAGGTTTTATTTAAAGGTGCAGTACACCACAAAACAAGAGGTACAGAAATGACTACGTGACATGAACCAAGAAACGACCAGCCCCGGTGACAAAAAACAATGGACATATATACAAAACGACCCCAGACCATGTGCACAAAACAAACCAATGACAACACCGAGTTAATTAACGAAACTAATGAACGTTAATTAACTGAAAAACGGAACGAAACACAAAACAGGTGACAGGTGCCCCAGGCACCTGTTACATTACCCCCGCCACTGCGGTCGCGCAACGGGGGGACGCGACCAAGAGAAAAAAAAAAAAACAGTCCCGGGGGGGGGGGGTCCTCCGCCCTCCTCGAGCGGGGCTTGGAAGGCACCCTCGGGTGGACGCCCTCTGCGGGTGAGGCGTACCGAACGCCCTCTGGCTGCAAAGTCCGGAGGACGCCCACGGCGGATCAGAAATGGGCCACGCCCTCTGGCTGCGTGGTCCGGTGGACGCCCACGTCGGGCGCGGGGTTGGCCACGTACTCTGGCTGCGTGGCGCGGCAGGCGCCCCCATCGGACGAGGAGTGGGCCAGGCCCCCCGGCAGCGTGGTCCGGTGGACGCCCACATCGGGCTAGGAGATGGCCCCGCACTCTGGCTGCGTGGCGAGGCGGGCGCCCCCTGGCTGCGTGGTCTGGCGGGCGCCCACGTCGGACGAGGAGTGGGCCACGCCCTCTGGCTGAGTGGTCCGGCGGACGCCCCCTGGCTGTGTGGCGAGGCGGACGCCCCCTGGCGGCGTGGCGAGCGGCGTGCGACCCCTGCTGCTCGGGTTGGGCGGCGTGCGGCCCCTGGACCTCGGGTTGGGCGGCGTGCGGCCCCTGGACCTCGGGCTGGGCGGCGTGCTGCCCCTGGACCTCGGGTTGGGCGGCGTGCGGCCCCTGGACCTCGGGCTGGGCGGCGTGCGGCCCCTGGACCTCGGGCTGGGCGGCATGCGGCCCCTGCTGCTCGTGCTGGGCGGCGTGACGCCCCCTGGGCTTCGGGATGGGCGGCGTGACGCCCCTGGGCTTCGGGATGGGCGGCGTGACGCCCCTGGGCTTCGGGATGGGCGGCGTGACGCCCCTGGGCTTCGGGATGGGCGGCGTGACGCCCCTGGGCTTCGGAATGGGCGGCGTGACGCCCACGGACTTCGGGATGGGCGGCGTGACGGCCCTGGACTTCGGGATGGGCGGAGTGACGCCCACGGACTTCGGGATGGGCGGCGTGACGCCCACGGACTTCGGGATGGGCACACGCGCTGGTAGGACCTCGGCGGGCACGCATGCTGGCAGGACCTCAGCGGATTCGCACGCTGGCAGGACCTCGGCGGGCACGCACGCTGGCAGGACCTTGGCGGGCATGCATGCTGGCAGGACCTCGGCGGGCACGCATGCTGGCAGGACCTCGGCGGGCACGCACGCTGGGCGGACCTCGGCGGGCACGCATGCTGGCAGGACCTCGGCGGGCACGCACGCTGGGCGGACCTCGGCGGGCACGCGCGCTGGCAGGACTTTGGCGGGCACGCACACGGGGCGGACATTGGCGGGTACGCACGCTGGGCGGACCTCGCCGGGCACCTTGGGCTCGCCATCCTGCACACAAAACATGTAGACCCCCACCGCAATGCCAAAACACACAGACATCTCAGACATGGGGAAGACTGACTGGACACACGAGACAGGGGGACACGGATCCACATCTCGCAGCGCGATCCAGACACAGTCTTAGCACCGCGTCGGCGCGCTCTGCGCCTGGATTTCGCCGCGCGGAGTTTAACAAACTGGACCGGAGCGTCCGTCCAGAACTCCTCAGAGTTGAGGAGGGTTCATATGGGCAGAACATGCCCATACAGGTACGAGTCGCCCGTCTCATCATCGGAAACCTGAACCAAGTCCAGGCCCTCCTCAGCGCAGAGCGATTCGTACCCGTACCTCCACATCCACTTATCATCGGAATCATAACACTCATATGCCATTTGTCTGTTTGAGCCGTCCTTACGGCTCCGGGACGGCGGACTGCGCATAGCAGCGCACTCGCGGACACAGCGGAACGCGCCGCGAGTACGAGGCTACACGCCCCCCGCAAAGAAAAATTTTAAAAAAGTGCTTACCTGGGCTCTGGACTCCCCAAATTTCCTTGGCTGGTCGTTCTGTCACGAAAGTCTACCTCGGGCAGACGCGGTGGCGCGTAGGAAGCGCACACCGCTGCGTAAACACGCGCTGAAGGGAGCCAGGCACGCAGGTAACAGAAAGCAGGTTTTATTTAAAGGTGCAGTACACCACAAAACAAGAGGTACAGAAATGACTACGTGACATGAACCAAGAAACGACCAGCCCCGGTGACAAAAAACAATGGACATATATACAAAACGACCCCAGACCATGTGCACAAAACAAACCAATGACAACACCGAGTTAATTAACGAAACTAATGAACGTTAATTAACTGAAAAACGGAACGAAACACAAAACAGGTGACAGGTGCCCTAGGCACCTGTTACAATATATCAGTGATTCTCAATTATTTTCTGTTAAGCCCCCCCTAGGAAGAAGAAAACATTTTGCGCCTCCCCCCACGCACACTCACGCCCCCACATGCCGAAATGGGATAAATTATTTTTACTCGCCCACTGTAGTATGATTTGTCTATAAATTTGTTATAAATACACCTCTTTTATAACAATGTATCCTTATTAACAATAAAGGAAACAAAAAAGAAAGAAATATAGATCAACTTAGAACAAAGAATCATTTTATTAACTTTGTTTTTTTTAGTTTGTAACAGAAACGAATAAAATCCTTATTCTAATAAAATCCTTATTCTAACGAGAAATATTTTTGAACTGACTGGCATTCGATACTGAAAAATGAAATTAAATAAAATCAATAAATAATAATAAATTCAAATTAATCAGCAACATTAATTCAGGAGCACAATTTATTAACACTTTAACCCACAAAACAAAAATGAATACAACAATTTGTGCTGTTTTTTTGTTTTGTTTTGTTTTTTTTGTTTTTTTGAGGAAGTCAGAACTCTATGTCTACAACGCGTCCGTTTTGCAGCACAGCTTTTCTGAATTAGCTTTTACAAAGCGTTATGATTGCTGATTATACGCATCACGTTTACGATTTAAAAACTCAAGCGGTTATCAGCGTGATCGGGGTGTAATGTCTTTAAGTGACGCCTTCATTTATTTGTCTTCACGCTGTCCGCTGCCAACATTTAAAGACACAGCAGACACGCCGGTCTTTCTTCGTCTCCACCTTTGTTACAGTGAAGTTACAGTTACAGTGAAGCCAAGCGCTACGTTCGCTTCGACATTTAGTTTTCGGTTGACTATTGTTGCTTTCGTTATCTTCGTCTCTCTCCGCCTTTCTCTCCTCATCCCTGTTAAATATGTTTCCGTGTTGTCTCTTGAGGGTTTGTTCAGTACAATTAATATCACTTCTTCTGTGATATCTTGTTAGGCGCCCCCCCCAGGTGTGAAAAAGTGTTTGCCCCCTTCCTCATTTCATGTTTTTTTGCATGTTTGTCACACTTAAGTGTTTCAGAACATCAAACCAATTTAAACAATAGTCAAGGACAACACAAGTAAACACAAAATGCAATTTGTAAATGGTGTTTATTATTAAAGGAGAAAAAAAATCCAAACCATCATGGCCCTGTGTGAAAAAGTGATTGCCCCCTTGTTAAAACATACTATAACTGTGGTTTTTAACACCTGAGTTCAATTTCTATAGCCACACCCAGGCCTGATTATTGCCACACCTGTTCTCAATTAAGACATCACTTAAATAGGAGCTGCCTGACACAGTAAAGTCCACCAAAAGATCCTTAAAAGCTACACATCATGCCGAGATCCAAAGAAATTCAGGAACAATTGAGAAATAAAGTAATTGAGATCTATCAGTCTGGAAAGGGTTATAAAGCCATTTCCAAAGCTTTGGGAATCCAGCAAACCACAATGAGGGCCATTATCCACAAATGGCGAAGACATGGAACAGTGGTGAACCTTCCCAGGAGTGGCCGGCCGCCCAAAATTACCCCAAAAGCGCAGCGACGACTCATCCAAGAGGTCACAAAAGACCCCACAACAACGTCCAAAGAACTGCAGGCCTCACTTGCCTCAGTTAAGGTCAGCGTTCATGCCTCCACCATCAGAAAAAGACTGGGCAAAAATGGCCTGCATGGCAGAGTTCCAAGAAGAAAACCACTGCTGAGCAAAAAGAACAATAAAGCTCGTCTTAATTTTTCCAAAACACATCTTGATGATCCCCAACACTTTTGGGAAAACATTCTGTGGACCGATGAGACAAAAGTGGAACTCTTTGGAAGGTGTGTGTCCCATTACATCTGGCGTAAAAAGGAACACTGCATTTCAGAAAAAGAACATTATACCAACAGTAAAATATGGTGGTGGTAGTGTGATGGTCTGGGGCTGTTTTGCTGCGGCAGGACCTGGAAGACTTGCTGTGATAAATGGAACTATGAATTCTGCTGTCTACCAAAAGATCATGAAGGAGAATGTTCGACCATCTGTTCGTGAACTCGAACTTGGGTTATGCAGCAGGACAATGATCCAAAACACACCAGCAAGTCCACCACTGAATGGCTGAAGAAAAACAAAATGAAGACTTTGGAGTGGCCTAGCCAAAGTCCTGACTTGAATCCTATTGAGATGTTGTGGTATGACCTTAAAAAGGCCGTTCATGCTTGAAAACCCTCTAATGTAACTGAATTAGAACAATTCTGCAAAGATGAGTGGGCCAAAATTCCTCCAGAATGCTGTAAAAGACTCATTGCAAGTTATCGCAAACGCTTGTTTGGAGTTGTTGCTGCTAAGGGTGGCCCAACCAGTTATTAGGTTTAGGGGGCAATCACTTTTTCACACAGAGCCATGATGGTTTGGATTTTTTTTCTCCTTTAATAATAAACACCTTCATTTACAAATTGCATTTTGTGTTTACTTGTGTTGTCCTTGACTATAAATTGGTTTGATGTTCTGAAACACTTAAGTGTGACAAACATGCAAAAAAACAGCAAATGAGGAAGGGGGCAAACAGTTATTCACACCACTGTATATATATATATATATATATATATATATATATATATATATATATATATATATATATATATATATATTTTTTTTTTTTTTTTTTTTTTTTTTTTTTGTATTTATTTTATTTATCAGAGACAATGCACATCATATACATTAGCCTGAAATAAAAACAGGAGAGATGCATTGTGCCAGGTTATAGCAATAAGCTAATTTCCACCTGTAGTCCCTGGACAGGTTGATGTTTAAACAGAAAATTTTGTACAATAGATGGATAGACAAAAAAAAAAAAAGAAAAAAAAAGAAAAAAGAAAAAAGAAAAGAAAAACATAACATATAACATATCGAAATTCATCTCACCTTACACCATTTATAAAAACTTACAGAAAAATTCCTCCAATTTTTACAAAAACACTCATTTGTTTAAATCATACATTATACATTTATCACACTTTCCCAGCCATTCACAATTCATAATGGGTGCAAACTTGCCTAGATAAAAGCCATTTCTTTGTCTCCTCTAGAGGTCGCTCTTGTGACTCCAGTTGTTTTTTCTGAGCCCAATGTTATAAACCTTCTTAGAGGAGGTGCAGCCATTCCATAGATAATTTTAAAAAGTAAACAAATATTTTCATAAATTATTAAATTATCAAAATTAAGAAAATCATATTTAAAAAGAATCTGACATTGATGATATTGTCTAGATTTCTTATCATGAATTTTTATTGCACTTTTAAAAATTGATTCCAGAGGCTTTAAAACTGTTTTACTAGCCTGCGACCAGCTTGTCACACAATATTTAAGACGTGACAAAATCATAGAATTCAAGTACATATGTGATGCCTCAATAGAAAGAGATCCTCGAATATATCTAAAATTTACCAAGTTAAATTTCAAAGACTTACACGTTTTTTTTTTACATGATTTTTAAAAGTTAGAGTTGAGTCAAAAGTTACTCCTAAATAAGTAAAACTATTAACGATCTTTATTTTTTCCTTATTTATATAAATGTCTGGATAATTAGAACATTTATATCTATTTTCAAAAAACATTGCAACTGTCTTTTCCACATTTAATGTAAGACAACAATTTTGTAACCAGACAGTAACCTTTTTTAATTCTTCTGTTAATTTTTTGGCTACTTCTGTTTTATTTTTTCCATGAGTGAACAGGACAGTGTCATCCGCGTACATAATGATATTACTGTCGCACACCATAGGGAGATCATTGATGTATAAACTAAAAAGCAGCGGACCTAAGATAGAACCCTGCGGAACTCCCATAGTACAGTCTATATATATATATATATATACACCAATTGCTTAGTTGTATACATATCAATCATACTAATAAATTTATTCTTGGAAAATGAAATAAAAAATATTTTTAAAAACCCTAATGTATCACAACTATTGGCAAACCTAGAAATTTCTAAAGGTACTTAAGTGCCATGGTGGTTGAGTGCCTAATGCTTTCATTTAATGCTACCTTACAGCAAAAAGTTCCTGCATTTAATTTCCTATCCTTACTGAGTGGAATTTGTGTACTCTTCTTCTATTTGACTGAGTTTTGTCTTCCAAGACAAAAGAGGAACCAAGGAAAGAGGCAGAGTGGAGGGCTGGTTGAAGGCTGGTTGTTCCAGAGTGTTGGAGCAGCAACAAAAGAACATTTACATTTAGCAGACACTTTCTGTTCACACTGTTCTCTTATTTGAAAAGCGACTTTCAAATAAGAGAACAACTCAAGATAGTAGTTAGGATAAAACAGCAATACTGTAGATTTATCAAAACCTGATCATGATCCAATCCTGCTATTTATGTATTAGTGTTTGTAAAAGAGATGTGTTTTGAATTGTTTCTTGAAAATGCTAAATGACTCAGCCTTATGAACAGAGTTGGGAAGATGGTTCCACCATTTAGCAGTGCTAAACGATACAGAGTGAGAATTAGCACAACGGTGAGGTTGAATCACAACATTTATCACTAGAGTGAAGTGAACCAGTCTGAGTGCATTATGTAAATATAGATTAAAGTTAAGAGAAGGGCAGATCCAGAGATTGTCCTGTGGGTCAGAGTCAGTGCCTTGTACTGAATGCAAGCAGCTATGGGAAGCCAATGTTGTAAAGGAGTGACATGAGTTCACTTCGGCTGGTTGAACACAAGTTGGATTCAGTTGTAGAGGCCTGAATGTGCTCTGGAAAAGCTGATTGTGCAACTGGAAAACTGGCAGGCAATGTATTACAGTAATCGAGTCCAGGATTGGAAAAATTCGACCAACAGCTGAATAGCATGTTCAGCCAAGCAAGGTCTGATTTCCTTGATGTTGTACCCATTGTATGATGTAAATCTGGGGATATATATTACATTTGTATCAGAGGAACTTAATCTTAAAATGTTAAATGTGATATTATGATGAAGCTAGTTCCTCCTATACTACTGATTGTTACCACTGACTCTCATTTGTAAGTTGTTTTGGATAAAAGCATCTGCTCAATGACAAAATGTAAATTGGTTTAAATAATAATAATAATATTCTGGCATCAGCCATTAAATTATCAACATACTTTGAAGTTACCAAAAAAATGCATGTATACCTATACGTAATACCATTTGCAAATTATGACAAAGCTTAAAAAATATTAAAAGTGTGGTACCCTGACTCTCCGTTGGCCTGCTACCTGTTTGACCTGAGAACGAGAGCGAAGAAGAGCAGTATGAGCCCTCTTCCAGGTGGACCGGCAGTGTTGGATGAATGCCTGGACTGTGGGAACGGCTACATCAGCTTCCTGGGAAGAGAACAAGTGAGGTTGGTACTGCAAACAGCAATAGAACGGAGACAACCCAGTAGCAGTACCAGGGAAAGAGTTGTGGGAATACTCAGCCCATGCCAGATGTCGACTCCATAAGGATGGATTTAGGGAGGCGAGACACCTCAGGACTCGCTCCAAATCCTGAATAGCCCATCCTGTCTGACCATTGGATTGGGATGGTAACATGGAACCCAGATAAGAGTCCAACAGTGGCTCCAATGTACTTGCAGAATTGCTTCCAGAAGGCCGAGATGAACTGAGGACCTTTGTCAGACACAAGGTCACAGGGAAGCCCATGAATCTGGAAAAACATGGTCCATCAGGGTACCGGTCTCCTTGGCAGAAGGCAGCTTGGGCAGAGAGACAAAATGCACAGCTTTAGAGAACCTGTCATCAAAGGGGTGTATTGCCCGTATTACCATCTGAGGGTGGAAGTCCAGTCACAAAATCCAAGGCTGTGTGGGACCAAGGCTGCTTGGGGACCTGAAGGGGCTGGAGGAGTGCAGCGGGTAGCTGATTTGAGACCTTGTTGGTAGCACAGGTGTTACAAGTAGCGATATAGGAAGGGCCATCATCTACCATCTTGGGCCACCAGAACCTGTGGCGAAGACAGGCCATGGTCTTCCTGACCCCAGCAAGGGGAGGAGATCAATGGATTAGTCCTAAAGACAATAAGGTGGTTCTAGACTTGCTAAACACTGCCTTCAGTTTGAGGTAATACTCAGGAACCCTGGAGAGATCTGGAAAATCCTCAAGAGCCTCAGAAACAGAAAAATGGTTAAGTGCAGTTTCAGACAGTAAGACAGGCATATTAGGCTCCAGCCCAAAATAGTATTCTTTTCCCATTTAACATGGGGTTTAACCACCTGTGGCGAAGGACCAAGGGTTTCAGGGAAGATTCAATGAAGTAAAGAATAATTTCTTCAACATGATTTACAGAAAGCAATAAAGGCACCGGCTCAGTACGATGAGTTGGGCGAATTGGCCTCCATTGAAGGAGTAGACGGCTAATAAAACTCTCCTTAGCCCCAGAATCAATAAGAGCAGGGGATGTGTGCCGGTGGCCTCCCCAAAAAATGGTAGCAGGCAAGATGGTCTGATGTGAACAGGGGATCTTTCCTGAAAGCGCACACCCCAGAACTCCCCTCAATTCCGACAAACGCTCTATTTTACCAGACAGGCCTCAACAAAATGTCTCTGCTGGCTGGTGTTTTGATATGCCTTGAGTCTCCGTTCTCTTTAGGCAGGGGAAAAACAAGAACGCTCTACCTGCATGTGTTCTGATATGTCTGGTAGCATAAGACTTCTGGTAAGGAGGGAGGAGTGGAGCCTGTGGGCACCCTCATCTTCGATCAAAACCCGAGGGTAAGTCAAGGGAAATTAGTTCATCCATGATTTCCTCAGAAATCCATTCCTATTGAAAAAGACATCATACATACTGAATGACAAAGACAGAAGCAGACTGGCTGCCCTGTTGGAGCTGGAGTACCTCTCTGGCAGCCTCCCAGCCTTGCTTGGAGCGACCTAAAACCTAATTTCTGCTGAAAACAGATTGACAGATCCATCCGAACAGACTCCACATTGGACCAGAAGGCTGTGACCCAGTCACGGGCCCTCCCTGACAACAGCATGATGGAAAGGCTACCTTCTGATGGAAAGGTGGATGGTTGGAGAGCAAAGAATAGGCCACATTGTGTCAAACTATGTGTCACATTGTGTCACATTGCGTGACTAGCAGGACCCAGGGTCTCGAGCGTAGGTCTCAGGACATGACAAACGAGGTTATCTGCCAGGCAGGGAAGAAGGTGAACTACTGGACCCCCCTTGCTGGGTGGACAAGGAGAGGTGGGCATGTTGACTCTGTGACCACATCACTAACAGGGTTGTCTACACAGATTCAATTTGTTTGGAAATAGAGTCAAGCAGTGATGGATGATTTCCCAGCATGGAGCCATGTAACTCCAAAACCCTCCTAAGGTCCATGGTCTTGACTTGGTTATTCTATCAGGGTTTTCAAAAAGCGGACCCAAGAGCAGATACTACTAATAAAAAGGGTTTATTGTAGTACAAACAGGTAATAAAGCAATAAGTGCAAGAATACCCCCAAAAAATCAAACAACAAGGCAAAAAATCCCAAAGGTATTATGAGAGATACAAAGCAAAGCTATGAGGAACAAACAGCCAGAGATAACCAAGCAAGAAAACACAGGAAGCGGCAGATATAAATAGGGCAGACAAATGAACAGGTGAAAACCGTAATTGGTGGTACATGGTGGAACACATATGGGTAAATGTCTAGTCCAGCCAGCAGGAGGCTACAGGTAAATAGACTTCAAAATGATGGTCCACAAGCAGAGTCTTGACACATATAGTGTTTGTTTGAGTGTGTGTTTTGTGAGTGAGTGTGCCCAATAATAGATTGGCGCCCTGTCCTGGGTGTATCGGCCCAGCTCCTGAAACATTCTGCCCTGGATGGGTATAGGGAACCCCTCTTTGAGTACTGCTAAGAATTGTTTAATACTAAATGTCTTAATTAAAAACTTTGAACAATTAACTACTGTAAACATTGTTTACTAATGCTTCATATAAAACTAAATATTATCAAATACTGATAATAAAATAATAACAATAATAACAATAAAATATTATTTAATATTACAAAATTAAAATAAAAACTGTAAATATTTAATAATAATATCTATGGAAGCCCATTATCGCCACTAAGCGAATTAACCAGAATTTTTATCTCTGAACTTTTATAAAATATTTGAACTTTTAATCTCAGAATTCTGACTTTTTCCACTTATTATTAGAGTGGTAAAATAACCACCCTGGTCAGGTTGCCAGTTCCTTTATAGGGGAAAAAAAACAATCATGCATCTTTAACACCCATAGTCTTTAACACCTACTAGCATGATTTAGGGTGTTTGCGGAAACAGGAGCTTTCAGAGGAACATGCTAATTCAATGATGAAAGGAGCTAAAAAAAATAAAAGAGTACTAACCAGAATGTCATCATGTGCAAAATGATTACCACTAAAAACATCAATTATGATTAATAAATTAATGGACGACGGCACGGTGTCTTAGTGGTTAGCTGGGAATTCAGGTTCGAATCCCAATCTGGGTGGAGGTCCCATGTTCTCTCTGTGTCTTCGTTGATTTCCTCCCACAGTCCAAAAACATAGATTCAAGATAAATTGAATGCTCTAAATTGCCCCATATACAATGTGTTTGTATGTGTGCCTGTGTGAGTGAATGTGTCCAGCATGAACCCCCCCCCCCCTCATGAATCTAGTGGCCTTTCTGCAAGAGAGTGTTAGAACTTCATCAGTAGATAATTTATACACAGGTGAATACATAGTTGTTAGGTGTTAGGAGTGCTAGGCCACTCCCCCACGTTTTCATTTTGGGTTTTGCCCCTTTGTTGGTACCCCCCAGTTCCGCTGTTGTGTACTCCGGTTAGCTCCAGCAGTCGTCTTTTTTTTTTGTCTGTTGGCGCCAGCATCCCCGCTGCGTTACCCCGGCACTAGCCCCGCTGATTGCCGCTTCTCCGGCTGCATTGTCCCCGCTGCGTCACCCTGGCGCTAGCCTCGCCGATAGCTGCTTCTCAGCAATCCGGGCTGTGATCAGTTCTGTGATCCGTGCCACGCCGCCGGTGCTCCGAGCCGCGCCGCCATCGATCCACACAGCGCCGGCAGCAATCCAAGCCGAGCCGTCAGCGGTCCGAGCCGTCAGCGGTCCGAGCCGCACCGCCAGGTGTCCAAGCCGCGCGGCCAGCAGTCCGAGCCGTGGTCCTGGCATCTAGGTTCGCGTCCAGAGCACTGTTCCCGACTCATCCGGACCTCGGTTTCCTGAGGACTCAGTTTTGTTTGGTTTTGTGGTGGTACAGTCTGTGTTCTTCTGTGTCCAGGAGGCAGAGAAGGAGGAGGCCAGGAGTAAGGGCAAAACTTCCAGCCTGGTTCAAGGGGTCCCAGCCATGGAACCTATGGTGAAACAGAGGTCTTTCCAGCCAGAGGATCAGTTGCCCTCCGCGCCAGACCAAATGCCCCCCCGCTCAAGACCGGTTGCCCCCGCTCAGGACCTGTTGACCCCGCTTTAAGACCAGTTGCCCCCCACTCAGGACCAGTTGCCCTCAGCTCAGTATCCAGTGTCCTCCGCCGTTCAGGATGAACAAGGCTCTGTTCAGGACATGCCGCTTCGTGTCAAACACAGCTCGGCGTCCGGGTGGGTCAGAGGCAGTCCTGTGTCCGGGTGGGTCAGAGACAATCCTGCAGTTGCGTCCTCTGAGGTTCCCCCTGCGGTCGCGTCCTCTCGGGTTCCCCCCGTGGTCATGTCCTCTCGGGTTCCCCCAGCAGCCGGGTCTTCTCAGGTCTCTCCCTCACAGGTTCCCCCTGTGGTCACGCTTACTCAGGTGCAGTCGTGCTCACTCAGGTTCCCCCTGTGGTCATGCTCACTCAGGTTTCCCCTGAGGACGCGCCCACTCAGGTTCCCCCGGCGGTCGCGCCCTCACAGGGTCGCTCTGCGGGCGCGTCCTCTCGAGTCCCTCCAGCGCCATGTCAGAAGGGCCTTGACGCCTTCACGCCCCAAAAGGCCTGGCCGCCTTCGCGCCCCCAAAAGACCTAGCCGCCTCCGCGCCCCCAAAAGGCCTCGCCATCTTCGCGCCCTCAAAAGGCCTCTCTGCCTTCGCGCCCCCAAAAGGCCTCACCACCTTCTCGCCCTCAAAAGGCCTCACCGCCTTCACGTACATAAGTACGAGTGGCCCAACGTTTCGTACACTCCACCTGTGTGGATTTTTGCCCCGCAGGGTCCAGATTGCCGCAGGGGCCCCATTGTTTCATTTGTCTCCTCTGACACCAATGGCGTTTAGCTCCCCCCGCGATGTTAGGTGTTAGGAGTGCTATGCCTCTCCCCCCACGTTTTCAATTTGGGCTTTGTCCCTTGGTTGGTTCTCTTACTTAGGTTAATCAACGGCAATTAGGGATTGGGTTCTTTTGGGTCACGTGCTCGAGTTCTGTGTCTATTTATGCTGCATGTGTCCCATTGTTCGATAGGGCAGCATTATTTGTTTGCTGATTCTGTTTAGTCCCATCACGCGTTGTCTGTTCCTTGGTTTTGGTTATCTGTTCCTTTAATAAACTCCCTTGTGCTTACTTGCTCGCCTGGCTCGCCTCTCAGCACTGGTCATCCAAGTTCAAATCCCTTGGTGGAGTTTCTGTGTTCTCCCTATGACCTTGTGGGTTCCTTCCGGGTTCTCTGGTTTACTCCCACAGTCCAAAACATGGATTCAAGCTAAATTGAATGTTCTAAATTGCCCTATATAAAGTGTGTTTGTTTGTATGTGTGTCTATGTGAATGAGTGTGTTTTCAGCGATAGATTGGTGCCTTGTCCTGGGTGCCTGAAATGTTCTCCCCTGTATGTGGGAGGAAAACAGAGAACCCAGAGGAATCCTACACAGACGAAATATTTCAGCAACACCTCTGAAAGTTATCCATATAATTTTCTCAGGTCCCACCTTAATCTTACTCTATTTGCATCCACTGGGTTCCATTATAAGAAAACATGGCATCACCTTCCATTGTTATGTGGATGACACCCAGATATTTGTCCCACTGAAGAAGAAAGATGCTTTCTCCATTACACCTCTTCTTCGATGTCTTGAGGACATTAAAACTTGGATGGCTTTAAATTTTTTAATTTTAACGAAAACAAAACGGACGTGATGGTGTTTGTCCCAGTGGTTGCCGTGGAGCCCCCCTGTTGACTTGGGCACCCTTACACAGTATGTGAAGTCACAGTTTCTAATTTGGGTTTTAAAATAGACAGTGATTTTAAACTGGATCGTCAGATCGATGCAGAGGAAACACATAACCCTCCTGGTTTCCCACCACTGGCTGCCTGTGCATTTTAGAATTCATTTTAAGATTCTTTATTTGTTTTTAAATATTTAAATGGACTCGCCCCGCCTTACTTCTCTGAGCTCCTCCACCTGCATGCGCTCGCACGGTGCCTCAGGTCATCAGCTGTTCTTGGAGGTTCCAAGGTGCAAACTTAAGCTCAGAGGGGACAGAGCCTGTTCAATCGTGGCCCCTAAGCTTTGGAACAACCTACCTCTATATATTAGACAGGCCTCTTCACTGTCCATTTTTACATCTAGTCTTAAAACACATTTTTGCTCTCTGGCTTTTAACACACCATGATTTTACATTGGTTTTAATAGCCTTTCAGTGTTTTACTTGATGTATTGTTTTATTGTTTATATTGTATTCTTGTTTTTTATAATTTTAAGTTTAAACAATGTACTGCACTTTTTGCAACTGCTGTTGTTTTTTAAAGTGCTTTATGAATAAAGTTTTGTTGAATTGAGTTGAGTAATCTTAATCTTGGCATCAGTTATTTTTGGTAAAACAATAAAATTGAATCTTTGTTAGGTTCATAAGTGATCTATGTGCCACATTTTTTCCTGACTTCTGACACACGTTAATTTGTCCTTTTCTGAATTCCTGAATGAATAATTAGAAAAAACTTCCAAAATTGTACTTAATAGTAAGTTGTCCATAAATGATATAACAATACATCCAGACCCATTAACAAATAAGTAGCAAACTTAAAACTGCATGTAAGACATTAACAACTGCAGCGACACACATATCTGTATTGATGCACTAACACCCACAGCACTAAGGACTGTCCTAATGCAGAGGCAGTTGTGATGATTTTGTGATTAATTACACCTGCAGAGCCAATTACACCAGCAGTGACATGCTGAAGTGAGGCAATGTCACACAGTGGTCCTAATAACACCTGTATTAACATAGTGAAAAATAAAAAAGAATTAACAGCTGCACTGTCACAATGACACTTGCACTAATGTAGAAACACCAGTGGACATGAACTTAATCACATTTTACCAAACTCTGCCTGCTTATCATATCATATTCAAGGCCTTAGCACGTTGAAAACCTCCTCTTTCAAACATGCCCATCAAATATATATTTGGCCAAACAATATAGCTGTAACAGTGAGAAAAATAATGTTAATATTAATTACTTGTAAATCCCAAGAATTGCAATCAAATTTATGTCATTAGTATATCCTTTTTTTTCTGATGCTTTTGCTTCTGATGTCCACAAGATGACGCCATATCCTGAATATATTTTATGCATGTTGTATGTTTAATAAAGGACTATTAATGTGTCACACTGGGGACCAAAAACTGTCTACACACTTGTGATTTTCAAAATGAATACGTTTTAAGATATATATTAAGTTTATCTTAAATTTTAACACTTTTAAATACCGCAGGCTATTTTTTGTATGTTTATTAAAAAAAACTACACAAGCATAATATACATATACACTGCATTAATATAGTAGTTATAAATTTAACTGGCTTCTCTTCCTTACAGTAAATATACATTGTGATAAGAGCAAATCTTTTTTTTATGTAATTTAGACTCAATAACAGTGTACTCACAACCTCATCATGCTTGGTCATATATTACACCACACACGAATAATCTAGATTCACGCCGGTTCTCATTTTTTTAATTCTTCACATTTGCTAATCTGCTTCACATTACTTACAAAACCCAGATCAACATAGCTGTCTGATTTCATTTAGGACACAATCATCACACACAATCTCAGATTTGTATCTTAACTTTGGTAGTTCTGCTTCATTAAAACCTAAATTGATGCAGCATGGAATTAACATTTTGATCGTTTTTCTAATACAAGTTTTTTTTTTCACATATGCAAACTCAAACTTTTCCGTTCTCCTCTGATTCCTATTCTCCTCTTTTTAAAACCTCAAATAAAATAATACCTGAATATGGATCGATTTCTCCAAAACACATTAGGTTTTTTCTTTTTCTCGTGTTATGTTCATAAGAAAGATTTTGAAGGCATGCCAACTTTTATATGGAAAAATGACATATCTATTAGGCATTGCAGGAGTTAAATTACCATTACAGATTGCAAACATGTGGTTATGTGTTGTTGTTTTTTAATCTAAGGAAACAGGCTGATCAGAATGTTTTCATTCAGAACCAAAGTTAACTAGTGATAATTTGACATTCTGCTAATTTGCCTGCCCCCTAAGGTTTTAATTCAGCACTGCAGGTTTGGTGTGTAAATGAAGCCCCTTGTATAATGCTGATCTCAGCAATGCAGCATTCACCAGCAAATTACATTTGCACCCTGAACATTTTAAGTGTTAATTGAAATACAGAGGAAGTCTTATGTGAATCAATAGTATTCTAATAAGCTGATCTCAGCAATTCAACGCTGATTATGAAACAATTACTCTATTTTAACATTTCTTGTGCGCCAAGAAAAGTGCAATAAAAATAACCAAGCAAATATTATAAAAATACATTTTTTGATGATGCTCAAATAAATAAATACAGGAAAAGTCTCCACACATCTGATCTGAGCAATACCCAATCTGGCAAGTGTAGTTAAGCGTCAAAAACAGCATGGTAATTTCCTTTTGTTGGTTTAATTCTGTACTTTTGGTGATAGAGACATGCTCTTGTTTATTTGTAATGCATGCGTTTTTAAATTTTGATATATTTTAACATTGCTTTTAGGGCATTCTGTATACACACTATTCATTACAAATACAGTGTGTACGTATACTAAAAATATGCATTCATTTAAAGTCAGACGTCATGTCTAGTTTCACATATTGAGATAAAAGACTTTGTTTATGCCACTATAATATATTATATTAATTAATGCTACTACTTTGCAGAACTCATATATGCTGAGCTCAGCAATGCAGCATCAGCACAGTTCAGTACCTCAGGCCGGTTGTCGGTAAAGATCTGTATGTGTTAAGATTGCACTTCGAGACTTATTAAATGGTTTAAGTTGGAGATTTGATAAAAGAAAAAACAATTTCTTGATATATATATATATATATATATATATATATATATATATATATATATATATATATATATATATATATATATATATATATATCAAGAAATTGTTTTTTATATATAGTGTTAGATGTTCAATTAATATATAGTGTTAATTGAACATCCAAAATAAAAAAATAATAATCCAATGTCTATAGACTCCAGAGATTAAGCATTGCGTCAAACATGCTGATCTCGTCAGTACTTACGGTTACAGCAACCCCCCCCCCCCCCCCCCCCCCCCCCCCCCCCCCCCCAACGCTGTACTTTATTCTACGTAAAGCTTTTCATTTACAACTGTAAATGGCGTGTAAAAAGTGTGACTAACATTTGTAAGACACACATTTGAATGGTTCAGGTTTCCTACGGCAAAACCTTTCTTTGTCTTATTGGGTGCTGATATACACAAGGACATGTAAACCTGATTCAGCATTGGAAAGGAGATCCAGAGGAGATCCAGAAGGTTTAATGCAATTCATGATGTTTATTTATTTGAATTACTGCTGAAAGATTATGCAAATAAATGCTTGCTTCAGAGATATGTTGTCTAATTGAAACGTATCGCTTTGCTGATCTGGGAAGTACCAAACTGTCACTATACAAGCATGTAAGTATTCGCTATATTTCATGTTTATGCTGTGTTTAGGATGACAAATAATCAGAAAAAAACTAATATTAGAGAAATAATTATCTTAATGTAATGATCTATTGCTGAAATTAATAAAGATTACAGTGCACACACCAATGTGTTAATCAGATTAAAGTCCATATATATTCGTTTCAGTGTATTCTTTATATGTAGCAATCTTTACCAGGTATCGCTATTAAATGAACATCACTTTCCGACCTAAACACGGCATTTGCATAACACTTCAGCTTTGATGAATCAAAATGCATTGTCCTCATCTCCCCACTCATGATGTGTGTTCACTATCAATTTAATGAGTACTGACTGATCAGATTAATTAACTAAATAACCTTTGGTGGCTGTTCAACCAAATCGGGTTGTTCCACACTGCAGCAGACTCTTTCTCCTGTTATTTGATCTCTGTTCTGCTGATGTCAGCACAGTCAGGTGTATCTAGGGTACATTTCATGCCCCTAAACCTTTTGTTCGTTCCCTCCGAGTGGCAATGCAACCCCCGTAGCACCCGAGGGGGTCATTCGGAATTAATTGCCCGTAAATGCTGCTCTTTTGAGGAACAAAACCCGAATTTGACATCCACTTACCCGGTTAAGTTGAACAGACGCGGTGCCATCTGTGCCCAGGACCACCATTGCGCCCTGCCTCACAGAGGAGGGGAAGTTATTCTGCGACATGGCTTTATCCGTTTGGGATGGAAACGACCCCAAATCATCCTTATTACAATCAGATAGAGGATTCACGGTGGTTGGTACGGGGGCGCCGCTCGAAAACGTCCCATACACTTTATTGGAATCCATTTCTCCCGGTTTCTTTTCCGCGGGGCAGAAAGTTTTGCGCTCGGTGCCATCGGTGGGCAATTGAACCCCATCTCCTCCCGGAGCAGGGGGTGCGATGCGCACTGATCCCTCCTGCAGATGTCTCTGCATGTCTCTCTGCTCGGTAAAATCCTGCAAATGTGTCAGACAACATTAACTTCAACTGCAGTGCAATTCAATAAAAAACAAATAAACGGAATACAATCCACATAAAAGGGGGAAAAAATCACGAAAACGGCTGAAACAGTGGGATAAATACGGAAATCTTAAAGTTTAAGCAATCCATAACAGCTATTGTTTAATTATAAACCCTTTCTGAAGATTTCCCCTCACACACACTTTTCCTCTCCGTTGTTAAAATGATATCAAAACGTATATTTACCTACAAAGCAAACCTGAGATGAATATGATGAACATGTAAATGTTCAAAACGCAAAATCCGTCTCGTTTCAGCTAAATCTCGTAAAAGGGTCGCTTTTCCTACACGTCAATTCGCTTTTTTTCTCGTTTTACCCCTTCAGAGAAAGAGGCTTTAATTTTCCGCCCCATTTGCGCCGATGTCACTCAACAGCAGCGCAGAGGAGGCACCCGGGATTCTCCCGAATCCCCCCACCCACCGGCGCAATCCAGCAGGACACACAGAACATCAAAGACCGACCGAACGCAAAATGCGCAAAACGCATCAGACAACCCTAATCTAAAAAAAAAAAAAAAAAAACACTGACCAATGTTACTAATAATATAAATAGATTTATATAGATAAATTGTAGAAAATAGATTTTTAGACCTTATTAGAAATTATAATAGTTGGTAGTCTATTATATGTTTATATGACTATAAAGGAACGGTTTTGACTTTGGTTAAAAAAAATAAGAAATAAAAAAAACAAACCGTCTTGGCGATCATTAATTACCACCTGAGGTTTGTTCATTAAAGTTTAACCACTAAATAAAATAGTTTAAGTTAGAATAGCGCAGAAATTTGTTTTTTGTTTTTAAGTGTGAGAAAAATCTTAGAATAAATTTTGACGCACGGCATTAAGAGAAAAAAGCAAAGAAAGACAATAAACAATAATTATGGAGTGATCATGCGGTGAAGCGGAGCTCATACTCACCATGTGCGCACCTGTGCGGCCGGACTGCAGGAGTTGATCGAAAAAATAAATAAATAAATAAATGACGGAAGGAGGCCAGATGCAGAGGCTTGGAGCGCGCGAGAAGGAAATTTGGTCCGTGCAAAGTGTGCAAAGCTTTCTATAAGTGTGTGAGGGTTTGCGTCAGTGCCACAGCAAGGTGCCCTTTACCTCGTCTCTCTCTTCCTCTCTTTCTCAAGCGCACACGTACGCCCGCACGCACTTGGGAGCGTAGTTCGATAAACCAGCAACTTTAAAAAAAAAAAAAAAAAAAAAAAAAAAAAAAAGGAGGCGTGTATGGGTGTCTGATTTGGATTGGACTCTTTGCTATTGACGAATAAACGGATTTGCGTGAGGAATAAAACTCTACCTGGTCTTTATCTTTCTATTTTAAGCTTTAGTCCCCCCCCCCACTTCAACCCAAATCTTAAAGTGTGCAAAACGCACTGGCGCGTGGAGAGCCTCTGCATTGCGCACTGTCCATAAGGCCACTGGCGCTGGAGCACTTGCGATGAAGTTCCTCACGCCTCCGTTCTGTTCATTGCTGTCATAGGCTGAACAGCTTTTTTGAAATCACACGTTTATTTTCCTCCAAATGATTCAGAAGTTTTAAACATAAATCCAGCCTATATCAAATTTGTTGCGTTTTGCACGACACCCGCATTCAGCAGATCTGCCTCAGATTGTTGTGTGACTCGAGATTTTGATCATGACCGAGTAATAAATTTCTTCACATGCCTTCTGGGGCACTTTGCTATTTTGGGCTACAAAAAGTGTCACACAGAGGGGAAAAGCAAAATAGAAAAAAAAAATTGCTGCGTTGGGCTTTTCGTGCTTGTACAGCATTAAACGTTTATAAATAAATCATAACGTGGGTCTACAGATAGTAATCAATGTAGTGCGAATGAGACATAGTCTTTAATTGCATTGATTAGCAAACTAATGGTCGTTGACTTTTATAATAAACTATGAGTAAAAATAATTAACCTGGGAAACATGTATTATTAATAATACGTTGTGAAAAATGTTTTAAATGCTAAAATTAAAAGCAGGAACCATGTAGCACGGGGTTGGACACTTTAAAAAAAGAAGTGGGGCAATCAGAACCTGGGAGAAACGGATTAGATTTCACAGGCAATTATTAATTAACCTCAAATTATCGTTATTTGCAGTCCCTCTTAATTTGGGGGTGAAGCGTGGGAGCCGATAAATAAATGAAGAGATGATTATATACATTTTGTACAACATCGAGCATGAGCCATAACCACGATTATACCAAAGCCCCATCAGTAATGCAGAGGAACTTACGTAACACCAAAAAAACCACAGACTGCACTTTTAAACGAACTTTGAAAACGAATCATCTCTTAGTACAATTTTTTTCATGTTCATCTTCGTTCATATAAACTTAAATCGTTCATATAAATCTTTTTTTAGCCACTTAATTTTTGGAAAAAAAAAATTCAGTTTCAGTTATTGTTCAAAATGAAGAATTAATTCAATTATTTTTTAAATCAACATTTAGAGTTTTTATTTCAACCAGATTTTCGAAATCAAAGTGAAGAATTTTAAGTGGAATTATCAAAAAATTATCTAATCACGGACAATCATTGACAATCAATTGCTCGAAAATCCTTAATGATAAATGTCATATCATAATCAAGTTGCAGATTAAATGAATGGTTTACATTCATTCATATTAATCAAATGTTAAAAACAATGATCACAAAGGACTTTATTATGTGCTACATTAATTTCACTGAGTATAAATTAAATTCTCTTTACTGAGAATTACATGAAGTATAAACAACACGGGGCGGCACGGTGGCTTAGTGGTTAGCACGTTCGCCTCTCAGCACTAGGGATTCCCGGTTCGAATCCCCATCTGGGTGGAGTTTCCATGTTCTCCCCGTGTCCGCGTGGGTTTCCTCCGGGTTCTCCGGTTTCCTCCCACAGTCCAAAAACATGGATCAAGTTAATTGAGTTCTCAAAATTGCCCCATACAGGGTGTGTTTGAGTGAGTGAGTGTGTGCCCAGCGATGGATTGGCGTCCTGTCCTGGGTGTATCTGCCCAGCGCCCGAGACGTTCTCCTCTGGATGGGCATGGGGAACCCCACCGCCACCTTAATAGAGGATAAAGCGGGTGATAATGAATGAATGAATGAATGAATAAACAACACGGGGCGGCACGGTGGTTTAGTGGTTAGCATGTTCTCCTCTCAGCACTAGAGATTCCCGGTTCGAATCCCCATCTGGGTGGAGTTTCCATGTTCTCCCCGTGTCCGCGTGGGTTTCCTCCCACAGTCCAAAAACATGGATCAAGTCAATTGAGTTCTCCAAATTGCCCAATATAGTGTGTGTATATAGTGTGTGTGAGTGTGTGTGCCCAGCGATGGATTGGCGCACTGTCCTGGGTGTATCTTCCCTGCGCCCGAAACGTTCTCCCCTGGATGGGCGTCCCTAATATAGGACAAAGCGGAAGATAATGAATGAATGAGTGAATAAACAACACGATGCACGTCTTTTAATTTTTTGTTCTGGGCTTGTATGTGGCAGTGTGTTCGCTTGATGACGCTAAAAGTGTGTATTTTCTGTAAGTTTCGGGTTGGCCGGGTTTTATTGCGTGTGTGTGTGTGTGTGTGTGTGTGTGTGTGTGTGTGTGTGTGTGTGTGTGTGCGCGCGTGTGTTGGTTGGTTGTTTTGCGTCTGTTTGCGTACTGTATGTGAGCGTGGACATTGTGTTTGGCTCTGTGCTGGACTCAGACGTGTTGCGATATTGTAAGTAGCCCGTGTCTGCATGTGTAGACTCATACTGGACGTGAATGTTCGTGTCAACTGTATGTATGTGTGTGTGCTGCTGCGTGAGGAGGAGGAGGAGGATGACGATCATCCCGACTGTGTGCATCGTAAATCAGAGATAAAGCCTCACATCCTCTCACTCCTCCTTTAATTACACTGTCAACACTGAATAATGGTAATTGATTTCTGCTTCTCCATCCCTCTGTTTATCCTTTTATTCCTTTATTCTTTTATATTTGTCCTTCATTCTGTCTCTGTATTCTGTATTTTAGGCCTCTATTTATTTTCTTGATATACAGTATATATATATATATATATATATATATATATATATATATATATATATATATATATATATATATATATATATGTATATATATATATATATATATATATATATATATATATATATATATATATATATATATATTGTATAGAGAGAGAGAGAGCATAGAGCAGGCATGATTTTGTATAAAACATGATATTAGTCAAAACAATAAAATATCAGTATAGCTTTTCAGATGTAGAGAAATATGCAGAGAGGGGATGGCAGGCTTAGGCTTATAGTTTAGGAACCAGCCTTGCGGTACCACCATATACTATGGCTGAAGTGCACATAGGTAAGGCACCGTGCCTAACGTTGCCCACCAATTTGGGCACATGTGCTTACACATCCTTGGTGATGTAAGCACATGTGCCTATGTGCCCACTTTCTTCCTTCTACGTAGTGAAGTGACTTTCTCTCCATCTCTTTAAGCAGCCCTTCCTCTTTAACCTCTACAGCTTACTTTCAACAAAATAAAAAGGCACTTAACCTCCCAGACAACCTGCAGATGTATCCTGTACATGATGTGATTTCCTGACTCCACCTCCCTTTCATAAGTAAAGTCTGAACCTCCCCTGATTTAACATTTCCCTACCACCTGTTCAAGGCTGTGCACCGTCAGAGCTGCGCTGACTCCTTCTTAACCCCGGCGGGTAAGGAATTTGGCAACTGTCATCATATGTGCTTCTGCATGGTTAGAGTTCCAGCTTGAATTTGAAAAGCTACATTATTAAAAACCAATAACTGTGCATTGGCATCCTTTATGCCACGAAGCCACTATTTAAGATGCTATTCAAGCAGAGGGTGAATGTTCTTCCCAGCTGATAGTATTAGATAGTAAAGACCACCCACTCCTTCTTAAGTATGCTGTATGTCTGCAAAGGTACTGCAAGCTTACAGCACCAAACGCCAAACCAAACTCCTCTTCTTACACCACTAGGGCAAAACACTGTTCACAGGCCAATAGCAAAATACAATATATCAGTAACACAAAGAGAGAGATGCTAGAAAAACATTAAATAACTCCTCCACAAAGTGCAGATTTCATCTGACCGTAAGTCTGCAGGACTGCTCTGTCCACTGGACAGGATATGGCATTAATTTTTCATGTGCTCAGTTAAAGGGTTTGTGAAGTCCAAATAATTAGAAACCAGCACTGATAAATAGCTAGCCAAAAAAACAGCCTCCTTTTGTTTTGGTCTTGGGCTGGTTGCAATAGGTACAAAAAGGGATGTGGATTTTAGCTGATTTTAAATTAATCTCCAGTTAAGATCGAACTACAGTTTTTAAAGCTACCGGTACCAATTAATTTCGAGATTTAAGCAGTCTGGGATGGTCCACCTGCTGTACCCACTTCTGTCTATCCGCCAACATCAACCGCTCACTGTTTGAGCAAACAACTCTTACCAATTAGGGATATTAAGAAGCTTAAGGTGGGAAGAAAAATAAACAATTTATTAGAGTCAAATACAGATAGTGTACTACAGATTTTGTTGCCAGTCTTCATGCTTAAGAGTTTAATGCAAATTCTCATCTCTTCATCCTTAATCCACTTAATCCTCTATTAGTGTCCCAGGGGTGTGGAGGGGTTCCCTATGCCCACCCAAGAAAGAACGTTTTTAGCATTAGTTATATAAACTTATAACCATGTTTTGGACTGTGGGAGGAAACTGATGGACCCAGACCCATGCAAAACCCATGCGGACACGGGGAGAACAAGGAAACTCCATGCAGATTGGGATTGAGAGATGGACATGTTAACGACTACTCATCCTTAATTCACATCCACTAATTCATTAATTTATGCATTCAGTATCTTCCGCTTAATCCTCCACTAGGGTCACAAGAGGGTTTCACCATGCCCATCCATGGGATATAGCTTTGAGCACTTTTTTTGAAACTCAGGACAGGAAGGCAATCCATCGTTTGGTATACGAACACTTACACAGACAGATTCCCGTGTCTGCGTGGGTTTTCTCCCATAGTCTAAAAACATGGATTGAAGGCTCATTGGCTCATATAGTGCGTTTCTGAGTGTGTCTGTATGAGTGAGTGTGCCCAGTAATAGATTGGAGCCCTGTCCTGGGTGTATCTGCCCAGCGCCTAAAACGTTTTCCCTTGGATGGGCATGGGGAACCAATCGCCCCCCCAACCCTAGTAGAGGATTAAGTTAAATATAATAAGTAAAAGAACGAATGACTAATAAATCTCTAATTCATATGGTGCCAGTAATAAAAGGTATTTATCACTGGTTAATATTAAAATATACTGGCCCACAAAGTATACTTTTTTCATCTTATACCTACGGCGCATGCTATGAGTAGTTGTTAGCATATCTACCTCTCAGTGCTGGGGATCTAGGTTTGAATCCCGATCTGGGTGGTTTTGATGTTTTCCTCATGTCCGCATGGGTTTTCTCAATAGATTGGAGCCATGGCCTGGGTGTATCTGCCCTGCGCTTAAAATGTTCTCCCCTGGATGGGAATGAGGAAACTTTCCATGACTCTAATAGAGAAATAAGCTGAAGATAATGAATGAATTAGTTAACTAAGTTAACATAGTTAACAAAGTGTCTGTGAAATAAAAGATTTTATTTCAGAAAGGTTTTTTAACATTCAAATCTCTTTTTGAATATCAACTCATGAGACTAGTCAGAAGAATGCTGCTGCAAAACTTTACTGATGGGTCAAGTAGAACCACAGCTACCAGGTAGCTAAAGGTGCCTGTCTTAAGGACCTCTTGTAAAGTGTGATAGTAGATGACTTGTTATGGTAAAATAAAATGATTAATCTTTTCCTGTAAAATTGTGAGGTCGGGTGTCTGCATACTTGTAAATGTGTTTTTACACAAAAATATCCTTCTCCAACTGAAAATTAGAGGTAGTAAGCATGCACCAAGGACATAAAAACATTATCACTGGATACTAAGTATTTCAAAATAAAGCCTTATGTTCTTATAACACTTTATGAGTATGGTTATGTACATCTATGAACATTAACAAAGGCTTATGACAAGTATTATAAAGCGTTATGAATACTTTACAAAGATTTATAAATGTGTTAATAATGTATACCGGATTTAGGTAAAGTGTTACCAAACATACTTCTAGAAAAACACACACTTTAGAGGGGGCATTGATTCTCCTTGACCTGAGATTGTAGTCACTGTGATAGGTGAGTCTTTAATTATACACGAGCTCAACAGAATTAATCCATCACCTGCTTTTTTTATCACTTTCTCTTCTTCATGAGTAAGAGATAAGGAACATATTGAACCAGTAACACAATGCCAAGACAAGTAGGAACTTAAAATGACAGACCGTGCCACACAACCAAATCAGAGAGAAAGATAAATGGAGATTTAAAACATTGTATTCATTACAACATTATACTTATATCTAATCCAGTGTTTGGTATCAAGCATTATTTTATATTTATCTTGATCGATTGTTGATTACAACTCTTATTGACTTCTAACACAATTCTCTAATTTAAATCTAAACACTCATTTTGACTGTATTTTTGGATTTCTTATTAGGGATTTCTATTGGTTGGTAAATTGGATTAAAAAATATAATCTGGATTATCACATATTTAAGTAATAGAGTATACTTAAATCACTCAGGGGCAACACAGTGTCTTAGTGGTTACCATGTCCACCTATCAGCACCGGGGATCCAGGTTTATATCCCATGTTCTCGCCGAGTCCACGAGAGATACCTCCGGGTTTGCTGGTTTCTTTCCACAGTCCAAACACATGGATTCATGGTAAATTCATTATCTTCTGCTTGATCCTCTACTATGGTCAGTTTGCCATGCCCATCCAGGGAAGAACATGTCGGCCGCTGGGCAGATACACCCAAGAAAGGGCATCAATCTATTTCTGGACACACTCAAACACACAATATGGGGCAATTTAGAGCATTCAGTTTACCTTTCACAGGTAAACTCCACCTAGATTTGGATTGGGATTCAAACAACTTATGCCTCATGGTAAATGATAAATGTTCTGAATTGCCCCATATAGTGTGTGATTGTCTATGTGAGTGAGTGTGCCCAGCGATAGATTGGCACCCTGTCCTGGGTGTATCTGCCCAGTGCCCAAAACATCCTCCTGCAACCTTAGTAGAGGATTAGGCCAAAGATAGTGAATGAATGAATGAATGAATGAATGAATGGATGAATGACAAATCAATTGTTAATATTAAAATATCCTGGCCCACATGGTGTACTTTTTTCATCTTTAAACCTATGACTCAGGCTTTGAATAGTGTTAGCATGTCCACCTATTAGCACTGGGGATCTAGGTTCATATCCTGATCTGAGTGGAGTTTTCATGTTCTCCTCATGTCCGTGTAGGTTTTCTTCCCACAGTCCAAAAACATGAATACATGGTAATTTGACTGCATTGAACTGCGCCTATAAAGTTTGAGTGTGTGTAAGTGGGGGTGAGTCCTTAATGGATTGGTGCTCTGTCCTGGTTGTATCTGCCCAGCACCTGAAATATTCTCTTGTGGATGGGCATGGGGAACCCCATGCAACCTTAATAGAGGATTAAGCAGAAGATAATGAGATATGAGAATAAGATGTTTACTGCAAAAAAAAAAAACGGCATGCTTTTGTTCACAGACCCCACACAAGAAAAATAGATAAAGTCAGTAGTTATAAATTAAATATACTATATAGACAAAACCATTGAAATAAGAAAATAATTAACTCAAACATGTTGCCATACATTTTACACAACTGTATGTCTCTCTGTAGGAAACAGAATGAGAAATGCTTTTATCTGTTTCAGCATGACCACAGTGTATAAAGCAAGGTCTATAAATGCATGGTTGGGTAAACCATGGTTCCGCCTGATGTGGCGGAACTTGATTGGTCTGCACAGAGCTGTGACCTTAATCCAAGCAAACGCCTTAAGAATTGAATAAAACAGAGAGACCAGGACCCCCCCCCCCCCCCCCCCCCACACACACACACTATATGGGGCAATTTAGAGCATTCAATATACCTTGAATCCATATTTTTGGACTGTGGGTGGAAACAGGAAAACGAGGAGGAAATCCAACAGACAAGGTGAAGAACATGAAAACTCCACCTAGATTGGCATTTGACGTGCTAACCACAATTATAATATAAAATACATGTAGTGATTTCAACGTAAAGGAGACATCGTATTCTACATGAAGTCTGGCATCCTCGTTAGTCTTTAGATGGAATTATAAAAAGTAACTATGAAAGAAAAAAATTCTGTAGTCTTCGTGTAATTGATCTGCATTTGGTTCAAAGTTGAAAAATGAGTACTGTAACCCACTGGTGGTTAGGGTGTTGGCCTATCAATCTGATGGTTGTGTGTTCAAATCCCAGGTCTACTGACGTTACCAATGTGGGCTCTAGTGAAAGGCCTTAACCCAGTGATTCTCAATTATTTTCTGTTAAGCCCCCCCTAGGAAGAAGAAAACTTTTTGCGCCCCCCCCCCACACACGCACACTCACCCCCCCCCCCCCCCGTACATGACAAAATGGGATGAAAAGTATTTTTACACGCCCACAGTAGTATGATTTGTCTATAAATTTGTTCTAAGTTCAGCTCTTTTATAACAATGTCTCCTTATTAACATTAAAGAAAACAAAAAAGAAAGAAATATAGATCAACTTAGAACAAAGAATCGTTATATTAACTTTGTTTTTTAGTTTGTAACAGAAACCAATGAAATCCTTATTTAAACTAGAAATATTTTTGAACTGACTGCATTTGATACTGAAAATATAAATGAAATAAAATCAATAAATAATAATAAATTCAAATTCAAAGACACAGAAGACGCGTCCGTTCTGCAGCACGCTGCGGTCATAAAGCGTTATAATTTTCTTCGTCTAAAAACCCACCAGGGTGTAATGTCGTTACGCTGTCCGCTGTAAAACACAGGCGCTACTTTCTTCACTTCCTCGTTTTAGTTTTCGGTTGACTTTTGTTGCTCTCGTTATCTTCGTCTCTCTCCGTCATTCTCTCCTCATTCCTGTTAAATATTTCTCCATGTTGTCTCTTTGAGGGTTTGTGCAGTACACTTAATATCACTTGCTCTGTGATTTCTTGTTATGCGCCCCCCCTGTCACCTCACTGCGCCCCCCCAGTTTTTGAGAAGCACTGCCTTAACCCCATATTGCTCCAGGTGTCAACTCGGGGGTCTACAAGCAGTATCAATTCTGTGTTTTGACCATCGATTTGGGATACTTTTGATTTGCCTTGGATAAAAGTGTCTGCTAAATGACCACTTTTGCATTCACATTTGTCAGATATAATTACACCAAGATAAAGAAACTAGACATTTTGTTAGATACCACTAAAAGAGACTCAAAAATAGCTTTGTATATTCTATTATTTACTGTATTAGAAAATATGTCATGACCATTATCTTACATGTGCCACTTACCTTGCAACATAGCCATAAACTAAGATTTACATTTTCGACCAGTTTTTACCATGTAGTGACCAACCCATTTGGAGACTGGAGAATCCCAGCTTTGACCAGTGAGAATAATTAACTCCCCTTGAGGCTTCTAAAATGGTAGTCCAGTGTATCCAAGTAACTAGCATGCAAGACATTAGGGCTAATAAAGCTTTACCTAAACTACAACTTGTTCAAAATGCTGCAGCTAGAGTTTTAACTGAACAGAGTAAGTTTGATCATATCAATCCTGCATTATTAAATTTAAGCAGTTTCACATTAATTAGTAATGTTTGCATTGATTACACAATTTTATTAATTATTAATAATATAAAATTCTACATCTTCAGTATCTGAGTGAATTCATATAAGCCAGCACACAAACTCAGATCTCAAGGTGCTTGTTTACTTTTAGCTCCTAGAATAAAAAAAACTACTGCTGGTGGTAGAGCGGTCTTCTCAATTTTGGAATAGCCTCCCAGTTACTGTTCGTGATTCTGATTCACTATCAATCTTTAAAAGTCGATTAAAAACACATTTATTTACTTTTACATTTAATCAATTTCCTGTAGATAAAGGTGTAGTGCTCAGGCTTGACTATCATGGGTTGGTGATCTGGAATCAGTTTGTGCTGGCATTTCAAATCTTCACCATGGTGCTGAAATTATGCTATTATATGGAGCCCTCTCAACTAAGTAGAGTCTTCAGTATCTACCCCTTTTAGTTTTGCTGCCCTAATTATTTATGCCAAAGTAACATGCTGAACTGTGTGAATCAAACTCTGTCCATTACTTAAATACTGTGGTTTATTAGGTTTAACAACTTTTCTTGTCTGTTTTTCTTTGAGGTGTTGCCAGCTCTTTATCAATGGCTCTGTCGGAGCACTGCAGCTACGACTGGATGGAACCTGGATGGACGGACTCACTGGACTCGTTTTTCCAATTGTGGAATACAGTCACCCGATCGCTACACAATCTGTACATGGCTGTCCTGCACTGTTGATGCCACTGAGCCTTGGTCCGTCCAAGGTCTCTCCCTAAAAAATGTTGGCTTGCTTTTTGGGAGTTTCAGGCTTATAACACTGTAAAGCTGTGGGATCATTCACAAATTATCATTAGGGAAGCTGGAAAGTACTTGAATCACAACAGCTTATTGGTTCACTTTTAGCAAAGGCCTGTCCTTTTGAAATAGAATGGCAAATGGCAGCCACCCTTAATGGAAAAATACTAAACATTTTTTATG
Organism: Corydoras sp. C115; assembly: GCA_019802505.1. NCBI lineage: Eukaryota > Metazoa > Chordata > Actinopteri > Siluriformes > Callichthyidae > Corydoras > Corydoras sp. C115. The sequence goes on from JAFMOC010000468.1 coordinate 134,533, forward strand.
TAACATAGCCGGTAGCATTTTTGATTAGGAAGTAGTGGTTAATTAACTATCAAAAGCTAAGAGCGGGCAGCAAAAAGTGAACCTGACTGCAAACCACAAGGAGACATCATCTACAATCTACAAAGTGGATTCTAACATAAAGAGACTGAGACTGGATATTGCAGTGAGCAAAAAAAAAAAAAAACAATATTAGAAAAATTGTACTTAACATGTGTCCTTTTTGTTTCACTTAACATAAATATGGACTTTCTAACTATTAACTATTTGTAAGGTGTAGTCAGATCTTCATTCATGGCTCTGCCGAAGAACTGCGGCTAAGATACTGGATGGAACCTGGATATTAATTGGACTGGCAGTCTGGCAGGACCCCCCTTAATGGACATACAAATAATGTAATTATATATAGTTTTCCAGTTGTTTGAGTTTTTCCATTTGTTAAACATCACCTGATCTCGACACTTTCTGTACATGGCTGTCCTACACTGTTGCTGCTGCCCAGCCGCTCAAGGAGGATGAGCCCCCCACTGAGTTTTGGTCCTCTCAAGTTTTTTTCTTGCCACTGTCGTGACGGCTTGCTCTTTGGGGGTTTAAAGGCTTTTAACTCTGTAAAGCTGCTTTGTGACAACGTACTGTTGTAAAAAGCACTATATAAGTAAATTACTTGACCTTGAAATTAATTAAATGTAATTATTCCTATTACAGCAGATTCAATTGAGCTATTTAAATTAAACTACACTAGCTATTGGTAACCTGGGAAAGAAATTCCTATGCCTAACTACCTCTTCCAACTCCTCAGGAGGCACACCGAGGCAATCCCGGGCCCATCGAGAGATATTATCGCTCCATCTTGTCCTGGGTCTTCTTCTGTTCAAACATGCCCAAAACACCCTACAAGCATCCAGACCAGATGCCCGAACCACCTCAGTTGGCTCCTCTCGACGTGAAGGAGAAGCAGCTGTACTACAAGCCTCCCCCGAATGAACAAACTCCTTACCCATCTCTAATGGAAAAGCCCAGCCACTCAGTTTGTAGCCATATGTGAGGCTAGGACTGTAGATTGACAAGTGAATTAAGAGCTTTTCCTTCTGGCTCAGCTCCCACTTCACCACAACAGACCGGAGCAGAGTCCGCATTTGCAGGTTCTGTCACTGAAGACACCACACCGACCTGTCTGTCATCCTCAGACTCCATCTTCCCCTCACTTGTAAACAAGATCCCGAGATACTTAAACTGCTCTACTTGAGGCAGGAACTCATTCCCAACCTGGAGAGAGCTATCCAAAGAGAGGTAATTGTAAAGATAAAAATTCCATTTATATAAGTGATAAATTTTGCCTACAGTGCTTACACAAAGAGAATTTATCCTTTTTCCATCCTATGTATTTCCATGTATTTTACCCATCCATGCAGGGAAACACACACATATACACACACTAGACAAGTGCTCACTTCCCTAGGCAAGTGCTCACTTCACACACATGCTGCTCACTTCCCTAGTATATATGACTGCCTTATAAATACGGTAAGTGGAGAATATGGAAAATGGCGCAAGAAGGTGGTGTGTTCAAATTTCTGCTTAGTTCTGTAGATCATTCATTAACTCTCCACAGTAGGTAGGCAAATTTACCCCTTACAAAAAATTTGAATTTACCCGTGTTCAACAAGTAATAAATTCCAAATGTGCTACAGAATACCTATCCTGACTTAATGTTCTACTTCTACATATAATGATGGTTAAAAACAGGTCAATTTTTATATCTATTTTTTCTGCACTGCTTACGTCTGTAATTATCTAATTCAGATATTTATCACAAGCTATTACACAGTATTATGCTTAGCTGATTTTAAACCTTTTCCTTAGCTAGTCACAGTGATAAAATGCCATCATGATATCCCAACTAATACCTGCAGTCTGTATTTGAGAACAAAGTGTGCCTAAATTAATTAACATAAAATAAGCTCACAAAATGGATCACTGTTATAGATGCAACAGAAGATATGATATTTCTTTTTAAAACAATTAATTATTAAAACAACAGCAGTGTGGTTATATATATTTTTTCTATTAGGTGTAGATGTGGGGAAATTTTAAAGAATCAGTGGTGCTGACCAGTGAAGGATGTATAGTTAACTCTGACCTCAGCACTTTCTATGCAGCTGCAGGATGTTTTGCAGATGGAGTAAAATGGTGGCACTCATCATGACACACAGCCCGTCCCAATGCTGTAATATTTATTACAAACCAATATCATCAGCTCTACATGAATCCACAGATTATAAAATCTCTTCTGGATGCGTCACTGGACACAGTAACTCTGCTTCATATCTCTAATGCTCAGTGTGATGATGAGCGCTCGTGGGTCCTTCCTGTTTTTGTGGACTTTGATTCTGCCAGCCAGTTCTTCACCTGAAGATAGAAACAGACAAAAACAAGGTTAAAGTGAAATTATAAATATAATAAAAACATACAGTGGGGTTCAAAAGTATTTAGTCAACCACTGATTTTGCAGGTTCTCCTATTTGAAAAGAAGAATGTGTGTGATTTTCATCATAGGTACACTTCCACTATGAGAGGCAAAATGCGAAGAAAATTACATTGTATGATTTATAAAGAATTTTTTTGTAAATTATGGTGGAAAATAATACTAATAGCACACATTCGAACTTGTTGTCTGTATAAAAGACACCCGTATACAGCCTCAAACAGTCAGACACCAAACTCAACCATGGCCAAGATCAAAGAGCTGTCAAAGGACCAGGAAGAATATTGCAGATGTGCATCAGAATGATAGTATCTACATTAGGCAAGCAGGTTGGTGTGAATAAATGAACTGTGGGAGCAATTGTAAGAAAATGTAAGACATACAAGACAATTGATAATCTCCCTCGATCTGGGGCCCCACAAAAAATCTCATCTTCTGGAGTCAAACTGATCATGAGATTTGTAAGCAAAAATCCTAGAAATACACAGAGGGACCTGATGAATGACCTGCAGAGAGCTGGGACCAAAGGAAGAAGTCACCATCAGTAACACTAATAGGGAATCAAATCCTGCAGTGGCAGGCGTGTTCCGCTGCTTAAACGAGTACACGTCCAGACCCATCTGAAGTTTGCCAAAAAGCATATGGATAATCCAAAAGAGGATTGGCAGAATATCAGGTGGTCAGCCAAACCAAAATCAAACGTTTTGGTAAAAAAATGGGGGTCGAAACATCATGCTTTGGGGCTGCTTTACAGCAAAGATGACCAGACAACTGTGCCATGTTAAGGAAAGAATAAATGAACAAAACCTCCTTCCATCAGTGAAGAGCATTAAAGATGAAACATAACTGGGTCTTCAGCATTAAAATGATTCCAAACACACCTCAGGCTCAACGAAGGAGTGGCTCTGAAAAAACCATTTTAAGTCCTGGAGTGACCTAACGATTCTCCAGACCTCAACCCCCCAAAAATTTGTGAAGAAATTTGAAGGTATGTTGCCCCCGCAACAGCCAAAAACATCACTACTCTAGAAGAGATCTGCATGGAAGAATTGGCTAAAACACCAGCTACAGTGAGTGAAAATCTGGTGAAGAAACAGGAAACGTTTGACCTCTGTCACTGCCAAAAAACGTTATGTTACAAAGGATTGAGATGAACTTTTGTTATTAACCAAATACTTAATTTTCAACATATTTTACAAATAAACCCACAGTATATTTACACTCAGTAATTTAGCATACGCTTTGATCCAAACCAGGTAATGATGTAATCTGTATGTAATCTTATATAATGTGCTTTAATGCACATTATATAATGTGCTTTAATGATCCTAGGAGCTATGTTGTCTGGGGCAAAATGTCCCAGGCAGGGTCTCCCAAGGCAAATTGGTTCTAGGTAACGGGCCAGACAAAGAGTTTTCCAAGAAAGCCACTATGAAAACAAAGACAAAGAGCATGTGTACCCTGCCCGATAGAGGGTTATCGGGGCCCCACCCTGGAGCCAGGCCCGGGGATGGGGTTCGTCAGCGAAGGTCTGGTGGTCGGGCACTTTCCCATGGTGCCTGGCCGGGCCCAGCCCGAAGGAGTTATATGGGTTCCCCCTCAAATGGGCTCACTACCTGTGGGGGGGGGGTAGTAATAGGGGTTCGATGCAGTGTGGATCGGGCGGTGGCCGGAGGCGTGGGCCTGGGCGTCGCGATCCTCGGTTGCTGAAATTGGCTTTCGGAACTTGAAACGTCACTTCACTGGCAGGGAAGGAACCTGAGCTGGTGCGGGAGGTTGAGAGATACCGGCTTGATATAGTTGGGCTCACCTCAATGCACAGCCCGGGTTCTGGGTCCAATCTCCTTGAGAGGGGCTGGACTATGTTCTTTTCTGGAGTTGCCCATGGCGAGAGGCGTCGGGCAGGTGTGGGCTTTCTCGTGGCCCCCCGGCTTGACACGTGCATGTTGGGGTTTTCTCCGGTGGATGAGAGGGTAGCTTCCCTACGCCTTCGGGTTGGGGAACGGGTACTGACTGTTGTCTGCGCTTATGCGCCGAATGGCAGTTCAGAGTACCCAGCCTTCTTGGAGTCTGTGGGGGGGTACTGGAAAGTGCTCCCCCTGGAGACTCTGTAGTCTTACTAGGGGACTTCAACGCTCACGTGGGCAATGACAGTGAGACCTGGAGAGGTGTGATTGGGAGGAACGGCCTCTCTGATCTGAACCCGAGTAGTGTTCAGTTGTTGGACTTCTGTGCATCACAAACACCATGTTCAAGCACAAGGGTGTCCATAAGTGCACATGGCGCCAGGATGCCCTAGGCCGCAGTTCAATGAATGACTTTGTAGTTGTGCCATTGGACTTGCAGCCATGTGTCTTGGACACTCGGGTGAAGAGAGGAGCTGAGCTGTCAACTGATCACCACCTGGTGGTGAGTTGGATCAGATGGCGGGGGAAGATGCTGGTCCAGACCAGGCAGACCTAAACGTATAGTGAGGGTTTGCTGGGAATGTCTGGCAGAAGAACCCGTCAGACGGATGTTCAACTCTCACCTCCGTCAGAGCTTCAACCACATTGGGGAGGTGGGGGACATCGAGTCTGAATGGGCCATGTTCCGTTCCTCCATTGTTGAGGCGGCGGACAGGAGCTGTGGTCGCAAGGTAGTCGGTGCCTGTCGTGGCGGTAACCCTCGGACACGGTGGTGGTCACCCCGTGTAAGGGATGTCGTCAAGCTGAAGAAGGAGTCCTATCAGCCATGGTTGGCTTGTGGGACTCCAGAAGCAGCTGACTGGTACCGACAGGCCAAGCGATTTACAGCTTCGTGCGTCGCAGAGGAAAAAACCCGGGCGTGGGAGGAGTTCGGTGAGACCTTGGAAAGTGACTTTCGGTTGGCTCCTAGAAGATTCTGGCAAACTGTCAGGCGCCTCAGGATTGGAAAACAGTGTGCCACTAACACAGTATATAGTGGAGATGGTGAACTGTTGACTTTGACTGGGGACGTCATTAAGTGGTGGAAGGAATACTTCAAGGACCTTCTCAATCCCACCAATATGCCCTATCACTGTGGCTGAAGTCGCTAAGGTAGTCAGAGAGCTCCTTGGTGGCAGGGCTTCAGGGGTGGATGAGATCCGCCCGGAGTTCCTAAAAGCTCTGGATGTTGTGGGGCAGTCTTGGCTGACGCGCCTTTTCAACATTGCATGGTCATTGGAGACATTAGTTTAGTCTTCCTCAAAAAAAAAAAAAAAAAAAAAGAAAACAGCACAAATTGTTGTATTCATTTTTGTTTTGTAGGTTAAAATGTTAATATATTCTGCTCCTGAGTTAATGTTGCTGATGAACTTGAATTTATTATTATTTATTGATTTTATTTCATTTCATTTTTCAGCATCAAATGCCAGTCAGTTCAAAAATGTTTCCAGTTTAAATAAGGAATTCATTAGTTTCTGTTACAAATTAAAAAACAAAGTTAATTATTCTGTTCTAAGTCTATCTATATTTCTTTCTTTTTTGTTTTCTTTATTGTTAATAAGGATACATTGTTATAAAAGAGGTGTACTTATAATAAATTTATAAACAAATTATACTACAGTGAACGTGTAAAAATACTTTATCCCATTTTGTCATGTACGGGGGGGGGGGGGGGGGGGGGGGGGGGGGGGGGGGGGGGGGGTGAGGTGAGTGTGAGTGTGTATGTGTGTGTGGGGGGGCGGGCGCAAAATGTTTTCTTCTACCTTGAGTATGTTTAATTATAAACTAAAACTTAGAACTTATAGAATAACTGCACTTTCTAAAAACTCGATATTAGAAACTAAAGGCCAATAATCAGCCTTTTAAATGTCCCTAATAAAAGTTCCACATTAACAAACTTTGTCCATTTCCTTTGTGAAGCTAAAAAATTTCACGATTCAGGAATTAAACAATTCTGAGTGATGACCTTTTCTTTTTTTTGAAGGAATACTTAAGTCGATTCGTATCACAGAGAATTGCAATTGAATTTGTAACTCTGAGTTGAGATCAACTAAGCACAAGGCATGCAATGAACTAAAATGGGAGAAAAGTCTTGATATAGTATACGCAAACAATATCAGGGTTAATTCAGCCAGATTAACCTGTTAAACCTTTGTTCCTTCATTTATTTTTAGTTTATAACAACTTTAGAGGTTAATTTACCTGACAGAATTTTTTTTAGGCAGAAGAATGTAGAATATTGATTCATCAGACTTACAAAATTAAACTGAAACAACATTAACATATAGTATTTACTGTATAACAAACTGATCTCCAAGGACGATGATGTGGGTGTGGAGCTGGACTCACAGATGATAGTGTCAGAGACGACATACTGCTTCCCACCCACTGTACCACACACTGGTAAGACATAGGAGCACATTCAACCTAAAACTCATTCCCCCAAAATGCACCACAGAGCACTCCCACGAAAGGGTGCCAATCTGTCGCTGACACACACACACACAAACACACTTTATGGGGCAATTTGGAGAACTCAACTGACCTTGATTCATGTTTTTGAACAGTGGGAGGAAACCGGAGAACCCGGAGGAAACCCATGCGGACACGGGGAGAACATGGAAACTCCACACAGATTGGGATTCAAACTGGGAATCCTTTGTGCTTAGAGGCGAACCTGCTAACCACTAAGCCACCGTGCCACCTAATATTCTATTCTTAGTAGGGCTGTCTTCAACTAAGGATTTTCATAGTCGAATCTGATTCGTCAGATTTTCCCTGTAGTCGACTGATAGTCGAATCAGTTAAAATTTCACCACAAGATGGCGCTATAAGCGTGGTTTTTAAAAAATATTTTTTTTATATTTTACTTGTTTTTCTAGAGCACCGTAAATGGGTTAAAGCGCACACATCATTGAAAAAAAATATTAACAGAAATTAGGATGATTTTATTTGACAAAAGGCTATATATATAACGAAAACAAAGACATTTCATGTAAAAACTAATGCTTAACAGCAGCCATGGGCATCCCCATGTGGTCAAAATGGTACATTCGACTATGAGGTTCATAGTCGACTACGGTTCTCCGAATCGAATCGTCAAATCAGCGAATATTGCAGCTCACCCCTAATTCTTAGTATAACTAACATCTTCAATTTTCCCCAGGGATCAACAAAGTATTCTGATTCTGAAATAGTAAACTCTTGATAATTAGATATAATTACAATTATTAAGTTTAAGTTATTCTCAGGGGTGACTAAATGTAAATGTAGGGGGTAAAAGAATAGTCGAGGGGTGGACACTCTCTGCAGGCGAGGCATGGCAGATGCCCTCTGCGGGCGAGGTGAGGCAGACGCCCTCTGGTGGTGAGGCGAGGTGGAAGCCCTCTGCAGAAGAAGCGAGGCAGATGTCCTCTGGCTGCGTGACATGGCGAAAGCCCCCTGCAGAGGAGACGTGGCAGATGCCCTCTGGCTGCGTGGCGAGGTGGACGGCCTCTGGCTCTGTTGCGAGGCGGACGCCCTCTGGCTGCGAGGGGAGCGGACGCCCTCTGGCTGCGAGGGGAGCGGATGCACTCTGGCTGCGTGATGAGGCGGAAGCCCTCTGAAGGGCTAATAAGTATCTGTCTGTATTTCTTAGCATTGAGGATAACATTAATCTCGACCAAATCTCTAATTCCATTAGGAGAAATGCAGCCACAAACTTGCAACAAACCTCCACCACATTTCACTGTTGCCTGTAGACACTCATTATTGTACCGCTCTCCAGCCCTGTACTACAGCCAAATATTTCAATATTGCTGCCATTTTTCTGCACCCCAGTTCCTATGTTTTCATGCATAGTTTAGTCGCTTGGCCTTGTTTTCATGTTGGAGGAATAGCTTTTTGGCTGTAATCCTTCAATGAAGACCACTTCTGGCCAGACTTCTCCAGACAGAAGATGGGTGTACCAGGATCCCACTGGTTTTTGCCAATTTTGAGGTGATGGCATGGCTGGACATTTCGGATTTTGAAACAGATTTCGAAGGAAAATAAGCTTTATGTGTCTTTCATCTGCTGCACTAAGTTTCCTTGGCTGACCACTGCGTCTACGATCCTCAAGGTTGCCTATTTCTTTGTGCTTCTTCAAAATACCTTAAACAGCATATCTTGAAACCCCAGTCCGCTTGGACATCTTTGTCTGCGAGAAACCTTGCTAATGCAGTATAACTATCTTGTGTTGCTGTGCTTAGTCGTGCCATGGTGTATGACCTGTGACATGAAACTGTCTTCCACAACCTCAGTCTGTTAGAGTTTGGCTGTTCCTCACCCAGTTTTAAGCCTCTTACACAGCTGTATCTGTTTCATTTAATAACTGTTTCAACCTACTTGTGAAATGGATGATTAGCACCTGTTTGGTATAATTGGTTGACCATACACCTTTTGATTAAAATTTTCTTTTTTCCCCACTCACTTTGCATTTTGTATATTGATAAAATCAAACAATTATTATTTATATTTTTGAAAGCATTTTTAGTTTACAGCATTTTTTCACACCTGCCTTTTTTTGCACAGTATTTTATATATATATATATATATATATATATATATATATATATATATATATATATATATATATAGTGTTTAATAGTGAATAGATTTGACTCAACCTGCACAGTAAGCATGTATTATAATTGATCTTATTGCACTCTCTTAAGTCTTTTTATTGAGTAACTGTTCTATTTACAGTGCGTTGATCACAATTGCTGTAGTGTGATAAATATTGTGTGAATAGAATACTGTTTCTGTATCTCAATAAAAGGCAACTGCTTTTCTTGTTGATTTATTTAAAACTTGATAGATTTAAGCTATGATAGATTTATGCTAAAAAAAACATTTAGCATTGGTTTCTATTTTAATTGTAAAGAATCCTACCAAGGGGAATTTTTAAGTATCGAAAATAATAAAATTATTGGCTTAAAGAATCGATATCAAATGGCCAGGAGGGCTTTAATTTACACCATGATACAGCATGGAGCAATGAGGGTTATGGGTTGTGCTGAAGGTCTCACATTAGTAACATTAATGGATCTGGGATTTGAACCTACAACTTTCAGATTGCTAGCCCAACACCCTAACCCAGGGGTGCCCACACTTTTCTGGCCCGAGATCTACCGGGGTCAATCTCTATTTTTTAGGCTTTTATATTGAAATCTGTTTACACACATCATGTTAGTATTGTCAAATCTGTTAGAATTTCTCTTTTATTAAACACATTCCAGCAAATAGCACGGAGAAAACCTGATTTTAGTACACCTAAACACACAGTATACAGTACAAATGTAAAACAATCACTGTAACCCACATTTCCCTAAACAGAACATTCATCCATCCATTATCTTCCGCTTTATCCTCTATTAGGGTCACAGGAGGGTTCCCCATGCCCATCCAGAGGAGAACACTTCGGGCGCCGGGCAGATACACCCAGGACAGGACGCCAATCTATCACTGGGCACACACACACACACACACACACACACACACACACACACACACACACACACACACACACACTCTATATGGGGCAATTTGGAGAATTCAACTGACCTTGATCCAAGTTTTTGGACTGTGGGAAGAAACCGGAGAAAACCCACGTGGACACGGGGAGAACATGAAAACTCCACCCAAATTGGGATTCTAACTGGGAATCCCTAGCCCTAGCGAGGAGAACATGCTAACCACTAAGCCACTGTGCTGCCCCCAAACAGAACATGAACATTAATAAAAGCAAATGCATTTTGAGTTTGACATTGTAAAAAAATATTCACCCCCCACACTCTAAATGAAAGTGGAACATTTTAGTTCTTTTTGAGCTTCACTCGTCCTTCACCTGTCTTGTCAGTCAAATAAAGTGTAAAAACACAAACAGAAACTATCTAATGTAGTGTAATGTAAATCTAATGCAGATGATTCGGGAGGCAGTGCTTCGGATTTAGGCACATACCGGTTTTGGGAACAGTGAGAGAGACGGGGGTGGGGGACGGCTCGCTTACACAGCGGTAGAGATTCAGATTCAGAATAAATCACATTGTGTGTGTTAAAATGCATGCCCGCATGTGTATAAGCGCTTCCAATAATGTGTTGTAAAAAAGCGCCGATTCGTGATAAACGTTTTTTTTCTCAAACCTCCATTGCAATCAAAACAAGTATTGAGCACCCCTGCCCTAACCACTGAGCTACAAAACCCTTATGATTTAATAGTGGCAAAAGCATGGAGATGGTTTTATTTTATGGAACCTATTCTATAGATTTCGTTTGTCTGAAATATTTTATTAATGAACAGTCTATATGCGTTCCCTGCATTTTGAAAGTAACTCTATTTATAATCATAAACAAGGTAAAACATTCAATTAAGCATAATATTGATTTGAGGTCAGTACTACAGTCAAAACTTGATTAGTAAATATTTGATAAATGACTGATTAGTAAATATTAGATCATCATAATTAGCTCTAGTATAAGAAATTATTACTAATATTTTCATTCTGCCTTCATAGGAACCTGAATTAGAGGAAATAAATATTGATTAATAATTTGATGAACAGTGGATGTGGATGAGAGATGACTTGTTTTTTTGAAAAATAGGAACACACCAATACTACTTTTCGGACCAAGTACACGTATTCACTGCTGTTTTTATTAATAACCTATAAAATTCTACATCAGGCTCCACGGTATCTGAGTGAACTCATTTATTTGTGTAAACCAACATGCGAGCTCTGCTCTTAAGGTGCTGATTTACTTTTAGCTCCTAGAATTAATAAAATTACTGTTGGTGGAAAAGCGTTCTCCCTTAACTTTGGAACAGCCTTCCAATTACTGGTCGTGATTCTGAATCACTATCCATCTTTAAAAAATACATTAAAAACATTTATTTACTTTTGTGTTTAACAAATTCACTATAGATAAAGATGTAGATCTTAGACCTGAAGGTGTTTGTTGGTGATCTGGGATCATCTGTGCTGTCATTTCACCTCTTCACTAAGCTTATCATTAGTAGAGGGCGTGGTGCTAAAATTATGCTATTCCAAGGAACACTCTTGACTAAGTACCCTGCAGTATATGCCTCTTTTATTTCTGTTGCTCTAGTCAGTTATGCCAGAGTCACCTGCTGCACTGTGTCAATCAAACTCTGTCTATTACATAAATACTGTGCTTTATTAGCGTTTCTTGTCTTTTTTTTTTGTTGAGCTGTCATCAGCCCTTCATCCATGGCTCTGCCGGAGCACTGCGGCTACGACGTTCATGAATGGAACCTGTATTTCTGTTGGATTGCAGTCCTGCAGGATAGACTCAATGGTCATTTGTTGAATACAGACATCTGATCCCTATACAAACTGTACATGGCTGTTCTACACTATACACTATTAATGCTGCCTGACCGCTCAAGGAGGATGAGTCCCCCAACTGAGCTTTGGTCATCCCAAGGTCTTTTCCTTAAAAAAAAAAAAAAAAAAATCACAGTTTATTTTCTTGCCACTGTCGCTTTGACTTGCCCTTTTTTTTTACAGTTTAATTACAAGACTTAGAAAGACTTTTTTTGTTTATGATGGCTGTTTCTTATTTCTGACCATTTTCTCCATGGTCTCCGGTTTCCTCCCATAGTCCAAAAACACAGATTCAAGTGAATTGATTGCTCTAAATTGCCCATATATAAGTGTTTGTGTCTGTGACTTTAACCCTGTAGGCTGTTTTATCATTTCTTAAAATTTACATCACATACATCAAATATACAGAAGCATGGGGAGGACATGCAGACCCCATACAGAAAGGACCTTTGTTTGCCCCACCAACGACTAACACCCTGGACCTTCTTGCAACAGGGTTAAAGCATTAACTGCAGTCCTAACACATGTTTCCATGACTAGAAGATCCACATGACATAGGAGGTGCTGCATTGATATGCATATAATAGTAATAAAAATGTTATTTTAAAACGAATCAGTGATTGTATGTAGAATTGATCACTAAGCCCTAAAAATCCTAATAAACTTAAGGGACTGCACAACTACGATTCTCATTAAACAGAGTCATTTGGGAAGATCTGAGGGATCTAATCTAATCTGTATGAGCAGAACTTCATTCATGCATGAAAATAAAAAAGGGCGAAAGCAGGAATAGGGAGAAAGCAGGAATCATCCATCACTGTGCTATTTGCATTAAGCACATGAGAAACCCAACAGAGAGCAACGAAGGTCTTAATGAGAAACAAAGAGCAGTAAAACATCACACGCACACATAGACATGCACACACAGCTTTCCAATAGTCAATACACATAGATTTGTAGATCTGTGGCAAAAACGTGAACAGTAGTAAAACATACGCAGTGACTAAGATTTTGTGAGCATTTTCATTTGTTCCACATTGTATAACTTGAGTCATGTAAATGTATCTAAAATGTACTGAACACTTTCTGCTATGGTTGAAAGAGCAAATAACCATATACAGCATACATGCACAGTCCTTATATACATGTGGGAGAAATTTGGGTAGCTGTTAGGGGTGTAAATAGGAGTATTCATGACGATTCGATACAGTATCAATTCTTTAAAACAATGGTTCGATTATTTTCAATACTTAAGAATATCCCACAATACGATTCAATTAGATTTAATATGATTCAAATACGATTCATTACTTAATACTTTTTGCTTCATTAAATCTATTTAGGTTTCTAATAAATCAACAAGAATATCATTTGCCTTTTATTGAGATACAGTAAACAGTATTCCATTTACACAATCTTTATTACACTATAGCAGATGTGAGCAACACACTGTAAATAGAACAGTTACTCTATAAAAAGTGTAAAATAAAGTGCAATAAGATCAATTTTAATAAAGTCTAATGCTTACTGTGTGGGTCTAGTCTAATCTATTCACTATTAAATTAAGACTAAAAAAAAATAAATAAAACTGACCTCTACAATCAAATGTGTTTAATCTAGTAATCTAGGAAATGTTTATTTATATATTAAAGAAATGTGTATATATATATATATATATATATATATATATATATATATATATATATATATATATATATATATATATATATATGAAACATATTAAATCTATCATAGCATAATGTTTTTACACAGAATCATTTATTGGAGTATGAATCGGAGGTCATTGGAGGACATTGGAGTATGAATTACTGTGTTTTTATGTGTCTGCAGCATTGTTCTGATTCATATCGTCTCATATCTGAAAGTCCACTGTGCACGAGTGAAACACTTACCGACCCGTTTTACAGAGTATTGTCTACCTGCTATTTTAAAACACGTGGAATTTTTGAGCAGCACGAGTGTTTGGAAAAGCGGGAATCTTTTTGCAGAAATATTTTTATGGGAATTGTTTTGTTTAACAATATTTTAATATTAAATAAAAGACGATTCCATATGTTGAGTGTGTAACGTTTAATTTTCTTCACCCTATTGTGAAGTTTATTTAAAAATGTATTTGCTATTCTCTTAATAAAGTTTAATAGAACTGTCCAATATTAATGTCAAAAGCATCTCCTCTGATCTTAAATAAAGAACAGTGATTTATTTTGGCGTACACTGATGTGTACACGTTTGGGTTTTAAGCCAAAAAAAGAATATAGCAAGGTAGTGAGATTAAAATATCTTTTTCAAGGGAGACCTGTGCAATCTGGCACAAGTTCCCAGTTTCAGAAATTAAAACATTTCAAGATTAATTCACAAATACACATAACGCAAAACAAGATTAAATTCAGGCATAACAATCGCACCCTTCTGTTATACAGCTCTTTTTCTGGGCTTTTCTAACTCTCTTAAAGAACCAAAACCATTCAGTTGTAATTGTTCCATGACCAGGGTGCAAAATAGGAAAAATATGTTTTACCCAGTTCTAAACTAATTCTAAGTATTTTAAAGAGCAACCTTTTAGATGGGCAAGATTTGTAGCAGCTAGTGGAACATGACAAAAATTTACATAGAAAAAAAGGGAGTATTCCCAGCACAGATTTATAAATATAAATATACCAGTGCTGCTGTCTTCATATGCACAATGAAGGACAATAAACACGATTATAAAGTACACAAAGATGTAACTAAATAATTTAGATATAAAACGAAGAACATTGTGATAAACCAAATTTAAAGAGCAGAGTATAGCGAACTCGGCATGCATATAGATAATTTACATACAAGATACATTTTTAAGTGTGATCATACCTTTTTATCAGTGACCTGCTTAAATATCCTGTTGCCCATATACACATCATCATCATCATGCACTTACTCCCAGCATCGAATACTTTACAAGACTTTTTCATGGGAAACATCAAGTCCCTGCTGCCTCATTCATAAAATCTCTGACAGTTTGTGTATCGCCCCAACTGCTTAACAAACAAAGCCATAAGAACTACCCTTCACCTAGCACTGAGCCATAAGGACAATAAAGACAAGGTTAAATGCTCTTCAAGACTTGTAGTTGAGCACTCAATAGGCAAATTCCTTTCTTCTATTCCTTATATTCTTCCATCTTACATTCCAGGTGAATATAACAAAACTGACAAAAATAAAATAATCATAATCACAAGCAAATTAATTAATTAATAAATAATAAAATAAAAGTAACAATAAAAGTAAGTCTAACATAATACAATCATAACGCAATTTTTTTCCACCACTGAGGAATTTGTCCTCGACACTTAACCCACCCGTGCAATGAAACACACAAGTACACACACTCTACTGAAGTGAGCACAAGTGCCTAGAGTGGTGGGCAGCCTTGTTTATGGCACCTGGGGACCAACTGGGGTTAGGTGCCTTGCCTAATGGCACTTTAGCTAGAGTACCTAGTTGGACTGGGAATCGAACTGGGGACCTACGGCTCACAAGGGTGGTTCATTAACCTAAAATTTGGTTTCAAAGACAACTTCTTTTCTCACCCAATTATACCATCCTGAATAAACAACTTGAAAAATCTTTGACCAGACATAACATGAGAGATCCCTTGCTAAACCCTATGAGCTGATAAATGTGGATGAGACATGCCTCCTCTCCAGAGTGCTTCCACATGTTCTACTTGTAATGGTCCATGGTAATGAAGTAAACCATGAGGAATGAAGGCAGATGTAATTAATGAGTTTTGAGAGAAAGGCGTTTCTGCCAGTATTTTCTCGCAGGATATTTGTCAGTGCCTGTTAAACATGTTAAATATGCTTCCTCCTTTCTCATTAGGACACAGAAATGTATTTACCAAAAATGATACAACACATTATGCTTCCAGTATGCCATGACAGAAAGCACAGCTGTTATTAAGCGATAGCATTTTGTTTAATCTCAACTCTATCAATTCACTGCTGGGTGTATTACACTGATTAAAGTATTTTTATTTTATTTTTTTATTAATTAAACCACAATTCCATATTTTAGTTAAAACCTTATTTATAAGAAACAATATATGTATATATATATATTAATTGATAATTGATATTGTAAACTTTGCATTTTCTAAAAAGTATAAGAAAATACCAATAAAACCATAATATGAGATTACTAACAAATTATTTTTTTAGTCTGGTCACAATTAATATGTAAGCACCTAGTCCCGTTTTTAACTGATAATAATTACACACTTTGGCCACTTTATTGGGTACTTATCATACAGATTAACTAGTTCTATAGATTATAGTCCTTTTTTCTCTGCACACTTTATTAGTCCCCATTACTAGATTCTCGAGGGCATAGTGAGTGTGTGCCAAGTGATAGATTGGCGCCTGTCCTAGGTGTTTATCTACCCAGTGCCTGAAAAATACTCTACTGGATGGGTTTGTATAGGATTAACCCCCTGGGACCCTAGTATAGGATTAAAAAGAAGATAATGAATAGATGGATAGATGGACTATAGAGGGGCAATTTCGAGCAACCAATTCAACAGGAGGGTAGGCACAGTGGCTTAGTGGTTAGCAGGTCTGCCTCTCAGTGCTGTGAACCCATGTTTGAATCCCAATCTGGATGGCGTTTCCATGTTCTCCCATTGTCCGCGTGGGTTCTCTGCGGGTTCTCCGGTTTCCCACATGAACACGGGGAGAACACCTAACATCCCTCTGAGAAAACTGATTTAAAATTTTTTATTATAATCCACTTTTGATCAGTAGTGAACGATACAGAGTGAGAATTAGAACCATGATGTTGTGGAATCACCAGGCGACATTCATCACTAAAGCAAAGTGAACGAATCGGAGTGTATTTTGGAAATATAGAGTGAAGGTAAGAGGGGACCGATTCAGATATTGTCCTATAGGCCAGAGTCAGTGCCTTGAACTAAATGTGACATCTACAGGGAGCCAATGGAGAGCGAGGAGTAATGGAATGACGTGAGTTCACTTGGGCTGTTTGAACACAATTTGGACTGCAGAGTTTTGAATCAGTTGTAGAGGCCTGATTGTGTAAGCTGGGAGACCAGCAAACAATGCATTACAATAATCAAGCCAGGAGAGGATTAGGGCTTGAATTAACAGCTAAGCAGCATGTTCAGTAAAGTCTTGATTAACATTTAATTGCGTGATGTTGCATATTAAACTGAATGAAATTGCTAAACTATTAAGTTATTATTATTCATAGCATATTGGAGGGAAAGGTGTCAGGGTTTGAAGCACAAACCCTGATACACAAGTAAAATTTAACAGACATTATTAGTGTATTACATGTACACTAAAATGCACTGGGCACCATTTGATATGTGCACTTCTCCCAACAATTCAGCGAGTACATGTGTGACAAATGACAAAAGAACAGCAGAGCAAATTCTGCTGTTAAGATAAAAAAATCAGTGTGAGCAGCATAAAAGAGCATCATGGGAATACCTGAGCTACTGAACTGGAGTGAACAAGTACAATAAAATTGTATTCTGCTCTCACAATAGAAATTCATGTTAAGAGAATAGAAAAGGAACTACAGCTCATTATTACATATAAATTCACTAATTTGCAGATCTTTCTTTTAGTGTTTATACTGAACAGATTTTTCAGCTTAGGAAACTTAGTCATACTAATACAATAATGTTAACTGAAACAGGACCCTTGAATTTCTTTATCTGATGATGCTCTGTATGATTTCTGCATTACCTTTTCTTCACATCCCTCAGTTATCTTTCTGCTATACAACACTGTCCCTGTTTATCTACCACGCTTATCAGCGGTGTCAGAACACAGCGAGTTGTGCTCACAGGGTGTATATCTGGGGTCGCATGTCATCCATAATTTCAGAGCCAAGCTTCATTTATCTAAACATAAGATGACATTTTCCCGATTCCTATTACGATAGAACCGAGTTCATGAATCAGTGCAGTCAGGGCACAGTGCAGGAAACGGGAAAGGCAGGCACAAGTGTAGTGAAGAGCATAAACAAAGACATGTACATCTTAAAAGTTCTTAACTTAATCTTTACTATACATACAGTAAGTCATTATATAAATAGAATATAAATTAATGACTAGCAAAAAAAATTCCTAATCTGAGAGGAAATATGTATTTGTGAGAATTTTTGTATGCAATTCTGAAATTGTTTGGACAGCCCATCCAAATTTAGCTGCAAATTTTTTTTTACTTCAAATATGTTTAAAACATAAAATCACTTGTTTGTAATAATGTATTATTTTAATTTTCAGTAAAATCCAATATTAACATTGAAATGGGTTTTTAATGAAGATTAATTTTTAAAAATGTTTTTAAATGTAATCTTTATTTAACCAGTATAAAACTCATTGAGATTACAAATCTCTTTTGCAAGAGTGTTCTGGGGGAGTGGCAGCTGGCCAACCACAGTTATAATACCCTAATATAAAATACAAGAACAGTAGAAACAAGATCGGCTAAAACAATTACAGGCAGAAGACTTAGCCTCAAGATCAGTTGTGACAAGTGGTACCAGTTCTTTAAATTTCAAATGTTTCTAAAGTTCATTCCAAAAATAAGGTGCTACAAATCCAAAAGCCCTTTTTCCTCAATTCTCTGTGAGCTCTGGGCACCAAAAACAGGAGCAGGTCCTGAGAGAGCAGACTACAGCTGCTGCTACTCCTCAGCTCAATGAGGGTTTGAAGGTATGGGGGAAGCAGTCCAAGGATGAACTTATAGATCAAAAGATGCCAAAGCTCTGTGAAGACAATGACCAGCCCACAGTTCTCATTTGTAAGTCGCTTTGGATAAAAGCATCTGCTAAATGACTAAATGTAAATGTAGTGATGGGACAACGTCTTAAAAGTGATGTAATAAAACATAATGCTCCATGATAAACTGAATCTAAGTAATGTAAAGCATCAACAGAATCATTTATATAAATGACATCACAATGATCAAGGACAAAATGAAAAGTAGAACAGATGAGCTTTTTGTGAGCTTTAAAAAACAGATATGATCTAATACAAAAATAAAAACCTAATTTTATAAAAATATTTCTAAACAATTAAAAAAAGTGCATCACTTTGCAGTTTTAATCAAGTAATAAATAAAAATGTAATGTAATGTATAGTGTTAGCAATCCGTTCTTCCCCAGGAAGAGATCGGCTACGCGGGGAAACTGCGTACGCCACTTAAGCCTGTTGAGCATTTCCCTGGAACCGGCTACGCGGGGAAAGAATGCGTACACCGGTCCGGGGTAAAACACTCCCACGGATCCAACCTGTGCGGGAGTAATGCGCAGCGCCAATCCGTGGTTGAGCGCGGATGAAGAGTTCGAGACACCGGGATAAAAAACAAAACGATTTATTATTAAAAACGGTGTAGAGACACCAATGGAAAAGGGGAACAAACAAACGTACTAACACCTGGGTAATCAAACCACAAACAAAGACGTGCACGGGAAAGTGGGAATACAGAACTTAAGTAAGAAGGCACCTGTGACAAATAGCAATTTAAAGATCAAAAACAATTTGCTGTGTCACAACAGAAAACTCCAGGATGAATACAACATGGTTAATTTTTGTATTAAGGAAATATCTTTTAGTCTAAACCATTTCAGCTGATCATGTAGATTTGCTTTGTGTATTACTAATTCACCAGGAAACTCTATAATTAAAAAATAACATATCAAAATCTCAATAAGAAAGTAAAATGCATCAAAATTAAATATTTTAGTTGAAAAAAAAAAGGCTTTAAAAAAAACCTCAAACATGGGTCCTGTTTTTAAGAAACTGTTAAACACATTTACCGTCAGCAGCTTTTTTGTTAAGAACACCACAAGTCAGAAGCCTGTTAAACAACATTTACATTTAGTAAAGAGATGCGTCTTCATTTAGCTGCCTTACGCTTTTATTTTGCAGTGGTGAACGCCAAACGGAGTGAGAATTAGCTCCTCGGTGAGGTGGAATCGCCAGGCGGCAATCATCACTGGAGCAAAGTGAACGAGTTAGAGTGAAGGTAGGAGGGGGAAGATCCAGAAATGTTTCTGTATGCCAGAGTCAGTGACTTGTACTGAATGCAAGCAGCTACAGGGAGCCAATGGAGGGAAGAGAGTAATGGAGTGACATGAGTTCGCTTGGGCTGGTTAAACACAAGTCTGGCTGCAGAGTTTTGAATTAGTTGAAGAGGTCTGATTGTGGAAGCTGGGATACCGGCAAGTAGCGCATTACAATAATCAAGCCGGGATAGGACTAGGGCTTGAACAAGCAGTTGGGTAGCATGTTCAGTCAAAAAGGGTTTGATCTTCCTTATGTTGTAAAGAAGGAATCTACAGGAACGGGCGGTTTTGAAAACATGATCAGAGAGTTTAAGGTGGGAGTCTATTGTGAAACCGAATCGGTTGGGGAGACTGTAGAGCCATCAATTTGGAAGGTCAGGTCGTGATGGATTGAGGGTTTAGCTGGGATAATGAGAAGCTCTGTTTTTTTCTAAGTTTAATTTGAGATGACGGGCCTTTATCCAAACAGATATGTCGGTGAGGCACGCAGATACCCGATTTGAGATGGTGGTGTCGTCAGGGGCAAAAGACAGATGAAGCTGAGTGTCATCAGCATAGCAGTGGTAAGAGAAACCATGCGCCTGGATGACTGTGCTCAGTGATGTCATGTATAGTGAGAAGACACAGGTTCTGATATTCACCATTTGGTACAGTCAGCCTCTAAATTTAAAGTATAATCAGCCAATCGTCAAAGAACAAGCAATTCTAAAAAAGATATTTTGGGTCACAAAGTGATGGCATCCACTGTGAGCCGTTTTGTGGTTTGCTTTGCAAATACTAATTTGCAAATGAAGATACAAATCTCAGACTATTGATGGTCATTTGTACACCAGATGTCGAGTTGACACTAACAAAACATTTGTTGTTTTAATAGGTAACATGTTTTTTAAAAATATGATGATCACAATTACACAAAGTTTTTTTTTTTTTTTTTTTTTTTTACTTAAGTTTTTAAGGTAGCAAATTTTTGCTTAAAAAAGGTTGTGAATGTTTCATGGTGTGAATATTGGTCTCACAATGATGTAAAAGCCAGGATTTAAGGTTATCAAATAAAAATGTGATTTAAAATTTGAGGCAACGTTCATCTATATGTGATTAATTTCTAGAGCAGGCAATGACAATACAACCAGACATCAATAAAAAGAACCCACATTTATGAGTGATGTTTAGAAGGCAAAGTGTCACTTTATCACTAAGAATTGATATTAGATGAAAAATAACTCTCACCTACCTGTGTGTATGAAAAAAACACCGAGGTGACAATTGATGTTACTGACTGACAAGCTGACTTAATGTTAATGTAGTCTATATGTGCAGTGAAATGTCTAAAATGTGTGTGTGTGTATATATACACCCAGGTAATTACATCAATGGTGGGGACAGTTTAAAATTGGAGTGGTGTTGATATTGCAAACCAATTAAAAATATTGCATGTGAATGGGACCAAAAATGGGCAAGGCCAGGTATGTGGGGTAACTCAGAAATGACCCATTTTAAAAATCAATGCACTTTAAAAAAACTAATTTTTTTCCACAGGAAATAAACTAAGCAAACTTTGAAGAGTGATCAGGAGTGAACGAATAGTGCAATCACTCTGCGATTTCAAAAGACTGGTCTGGCTACAGCCATCTTAGACTCCGCAAATTTCGTTTTTGTAGCTCAAAAATAGATTCAATTTACGGAAGTGCAAAAAGAGTGTATGGGAATGTTGGCTCTGAAAAATAGGAATATCTCTGGAACGGTTCGACCGATTCCTTAGTAAGAGCAAATTTTCTTTGCTATTACTTTCCGTCTCACTGTGCTTAGGGAGCCCATAGCTCATGACATTTTTTGGCCCACAGCTAACTGTACAGACAAGCATTTTTAGATTAGTAGCAGCTCCCTGATATAGAAAAGTCACCAATTACAAATTTTTGAAAACCTAATTTTTACCAAAATACATTTTTAAGCAAAGGTGCAACAAATTCTAAAGGCGTGCATCATTAAAATATTACCTGATTGGACTAGGATAGGATTCTCCAGTAAAAAGACAGTCTGCTTCCAGTGAGTCTTAGTGCAGTGAGGCGATGTGGAGAACATTACCTTTAGAAACAAAACCAAATAACTAAGTGAAAAACATTTTGATGAAAAGTTTCAAAAACAGCTGATCGCTGAGTGAAAAGTTATTAAGCAACCAAAAAAAAAAAAAAAAAAAAAAGAATTCCCTAAAAAAATATTGTTTGCACAAAAGCAAAATAAAACAGTTCTAATGATTTTTTAAATGGTTTAATACAGTATTTAAGCCATACTGATTATTACTGAATAAATTACATGCTTTTAATTGAACAGATTATTTAATTTAGTCTTTAGTACTAAATACTATATCAAGTGTAAATGTTTTACATTAAAAATAAACTATTATTATTACTTATTCTATATTATTTTTTATTCATCCAAACCAACTGGACATTAAAAATAATTTCACCCTGTATTATTACACCTTGTATTAAATTATCATGCAAATTGGATTTAAGTGACATAAAGAATTTTTGTTTCTAAATGAAACTCACAAATGGTATTGCTCTTTGGATCACTAAAATAAATCTCTGACACCAGTGATGATTAGATTGCCAGGTGAGTCTAAATTAAGGGAAACCACTTAAGAAGGATGTTCCATGATATTAAGCCGACGCCATGTTTTAAGCAACATGGGAAAGAAAGGCATCAAATCGTGCAATGCCTTGGACAAGGTACTGTATGAAAACATGGTAACACTTTCTTTAAATAGCCATAAATTGTTAGAACAATTTCATATAAGGCTTTATAACATACAATGACATAATGCATTATTGTATGAACCAATTAAAATTTTTGTCTCTTTGGATATTCTTACTTAATACAAGATGATTACGCTTTACTTAAAGTCTGTAAATAGCGTTTATAAGCTTTTCTAAGGCATTATGAACTACAATGTATGCAGTCTCTTTCAAATGGGTAAATTAATGACATTACTTTATGCCTGTAAAGAGCTTTTATAAACAGTTAATAAGCACTTAAGTCATTTTCAGTAAAAGTGTTCGTTAAACACAAACATTATAATATCACGGTTTGTTTTGGTCACGTGGTGTGGGTTTGTCTGTGTTCACGCCCCTGTAATCACGCGCACCTGGGATTGATCACGGTTTTGTTATTTATACCCTGCACGCCCTACCCTCACCGCCAGTTTGTCTTGTGCCACGCCTGTGCTAAGCCCTGATACTACCAGCCCCGTCTTGCTCTGAATACTGTGTCTAGTTGCCTCGTCCGTCGTTGCTGTTCTCTGTTTTATGTGTGTGCAGTTCGTCAGCCTGCCGTCTTCACTCCGTCAAGTCCCCTTCACTGCAGTCTCCTGGTTGTTTGAACTCCGCACCTCTGACGTCATCACCCACCGCCTCATGTTTGCTACGTCCAGTGTTTGTGTTCTTGGTACTACGTTTACCCCTGTGTTGGACAATAAACCCTGTTCTGTATCTACCTCCGTTTCTAGTCTGTCACTCCGAGTAGCGGATCCGCCTCGCCCGGTCTTACGACCACTACATTACAAACTGGCCATATGGATTCCTCGGAGCGACGTGCTACCGGAGAGGAGCCGGCACAACCACCACCAGCCGGACAACAGCCCGACCCGCGCCTCGAGCTACTGTACAGTCGTCAGGAATGATTGGCGGATCTGGTGAGCCAGTTGTCGCTACAACGGCAGACCGCGCTCGCTTCGCTGCCCGCTCCTTCGGATCAGGTATCTAACCCGTTGCCCATGGTTGCCACACGTCCCGACGGAGCCGCCGTTCTCCCGGAACCTTATGATGGGGATCTACAGCGTTGTCGTGGATTCCTGTTCCAGTGCAAACTATGTTTTAGCGTCCGCCCCACGTGCTTCCCCACTGACACACACAAGATAGCCTTCATCATCGGGCTGCTACGCGGGTGCACGCTCAACTGGGCTGAAGCGGCGCAGGGATTAATCTCACCGCTGGGAACGTCGTATGCGTCATTTCTGGAAAGGTTTCGCTCAGTGTTCGACCGTCCTGATTATTCAGATGACATTGATTCTCGCCTGCTCTCGGTACGTCAGGGGGCTCGTTCAGTGGCGGAGTTCGTGGTGGAATTCCAGACCCTCGCCGCGGAATCGGGATGGTGTGAGCGCTCGCTCTGCGGCGTGTTCCGCCACGCTCTCAACGAACGGATACGGGACGAACTAGCGACCCGTGACCGACCCGAGACGCTCCAAGATCTAGTGAACCTTGCGATACGCATTGATGGGCGTATCAGTCAGCGTCGCCGAGAGCGCCAAGCCCGGGACCAGACCCGTGCCATTGCCCCGCCTCGACCCCCACCAGCGTCCTTGGCGGACACCCCCCAGCCCAAACATTCAGAACGGTCCGAGACGATGCAGCTGGACCCCTCCCTCATCGTCGACTTCCACCGCCGCTTCCCGGACAAGCCATTTAGGGCGCCGGGAGGCACCCATTGAGGGGGGGTAATGTCACGGTTTGTTTTGGTCACGTGGTGTGGGTTGGTCTGTGTTCACGCCCCTGTAATCACGCGCACCTGGGATTGATCACGGTTTTGTTATTTATACCTTGCACTCTGCAATTTCACAAGACCAGTCTGGCTCCGGCCATCTCTGACATGCAGTGAATTTTGTTTTTGTAGCTTGAAAATTGTTACGAGAGTGCAAATTTCACTGTAATGTTAAGTGAATGGCAAATTCATCTTGTAAAACCGGGAATATATTGGGAAAATCTCGGGGATTTCTTAGGTGCATACAAGCACTTTATCTCACAATGAGCTGGATGTGTCCTGTAAAATCCGATAGCTCAAAATTGGAGGAGAAGAAAGCCAGACAAAATCAATGGAATCATTTAAATCGGATAACAAGAGTGACTCATGCGACACTGATAATTGCCATATATGGCAATCACACTAATTATATTAATTTTATATATACTAGTTATACTATTTATATAATCATAATCTGTCCTATGGGAGAAAGTTCCAGTGGAAGAGCCATCAACTTTTTCTCTTTGCTAATAATTTGCTACTAAAACAAACTCACCTTGGTCTCACATCCTTGGTCGAAATACACGTCAAAATAACCCACAATGGCCTGTAGAGGAAAAAAAAAATCATGTTAACACTCGACACGAGAAAATGTTTGTGTTGTTCTCACCTGCAAGAAAAACAGCAATTAAAATAGTATACTTTAATAATTGTCAAAACATTCCTGTATTATTCCAACACTGGAAATGGAGGAGAGATGTTTGAAATCAAAATGGAACGAAATAACATTTCAAATTCTACACAAGTAAGAAAATGAAGCAGTATGTCTTTAGAGTGCATCAGATCAAACACCAAAATCAAACTATTTAACTAAAGTTTTGTACAGTTGATACCTAATCACAAAAAAAACTAACAGTGTGGATTTAATTACCAAGTAAACTTTTATTGTCCTATCTTTACAACCACATTATATCTGCTTTATTTTAGTGTTTATTAAGCTTTATTCAGCATGATTTAGGGCATGTCAGTGCGTCTTTGTTATCATGACAATGTGATTAGTAAGTAGGTTTAAAGTACATTTAACACAACTACTTCGACCAAAGTGCTCTACATTTTAGACAATACAAATAAAACATAAAATAACATATGAACAAAGATTAATTGAGAGATTTAAAACAGGACTGAAAACATTTCCTTTTAGAAAAACCTATGATTTATGACTTTAAATTAGTTTGATTGGTTTTATGATGTTTTGGATTGGTGATTTTATTTTGTAGCACTTTTAGATTTGGTTTAAATGTAAAGTGCATTTTAAATAAATTATTATTATTATTATTAATATATGTATTAACATTTACTTTTTTTACATTTTTGTTTGTTTTTTACATTTCTACACACTTCTAAATTCATGCAGCAGCAGAATGGGGACGAACATTGTTCTCCAGTGAGAAAAGAGTGACACACACGCAGGCGCACATACACACAAACACACACACACACACACACAATTGGAGTGGTGCTGAAGCAGAACTAATAGCTTTTAATCCTGACACAATGACATGAGAACTGTGCACATGCACACACACACACACACACACACACACACACACACACACACACACGCGCACGCACGCACGCACACACACACACACGCACGCGCACACACACGATAGAAGAACTGGGTAATAAACTGGATGGGGTTAGCCACATAAGAAAAATAGCAAAATCGAAAAAAAAAAAGTCGTCAACAAACTAATTTAGAATGTAAAACACATTACAAAAGTTACAATTATATAAACAAATTAAAATAAATAACTCAACAAATAAAAATGCAATATATTTATAAATGTGAACATTGCAAAGTTCTTCTCCCACACATGTGGCCTGATTTATCCAAACTCCACCAGGAGTCTTTGCTGGAGGCTATATACGCCCCTACCCCTTTCCCCCCCCCAAACCCCCACACCCTGTAGTAAATGTGACATTGTGAGGACACACAGTTGCAGGGGAAATAATGACCTGAATTTGCATAAAGGTTTGATAAACCGTAGGTAAAGGTAGGTTCACTTCAGCATTAATGTTTCTAGTTTTATCTAATTCACACATGCTGCTTTATCTTGCAAATTTTATAAGGTGATGCCTAAGAGTCCCCATGATACATAATAAAAGCCTGCTTATAAATGTACATGGATTTTTTTAAATTACTTTAATATGTATATCTCTAATCCACTGAGGAGCCATTTTAACAGAATGACAACTGTTTTTTTTCTGTCCTGTTAAAGTCCAGACTTCTGTCAGAAAGTTTTAGTCTGATAGATTTATACGATCATTTGATATGTTAAAATTTTTTTATAGTTTATTAATAGTTTTTTAATGCAATAAAGCACACAAGGTTGTGCATTATTATGAATAATTCACGGGAAAAAGCTATGCGATGCACACATTTCGATGACCAAACACATTTCGATGACCAAATCCAATGGATTGTATATGCATACTTCTTTTTGTGTATTTTGCATTCTAATTTTTCGATATATTTTGTGACAAGAGAGACACAGTATTTAGATTATTCTATACCCCTGTACATATTGTGAATTGCCAACAGAGAATCTTTATATAACTGCTTTAACACATTTTTGTAACATAAACTCCTGAAAACATTGTCTTACAACACAGTGATAACATTTAAAATAAATTGCATCACTAACCAGGAGGCAAACCTATTCAATATCAAAAGCAGACGCTGTGGAAAGGTCATCAAAAAATATAAAGATGCATTTTTCATCTCATTGAATGAGAACTGACCAGGCTGATTTTGCAGTATTGCAGGTTTTTACATATTTCTGGCCATGTGGAGTACTTTTATGTCTAATGAAATTTAAGAGGAACTTAAAAAGTAATACACTGTGGATAAAGTGGCATGAGAAACAAAAAGAAACAAAGAAAGTGGACAAAAAAAAATGAAGACAAGTCTCTTTTCTAATCAAAAACATGTGGCGTCCTCCTGCGGACATGGTGTGGATAAGCGATGAGTGCGAGGTGTTTGGGCAGGCCTGCAGGAACAGGCAGACGTAGGAGAAAATTAATAATTATCATCATGGCTAGGGAGCGACGAGGGAGCAATTCATCATGGTGCTGTGTTCCAGCGCTATCGTGTCGGAGTGGTGTGTGCTGCAGCCTGATACTATTCTACTGCGCAGGATGCGGAGGAGGCGGGAGAACATTGCTAATGCGCTTTTGATGGGCTTTATTCACGCGTGAGAGCGGTCACGCTCGGCCACATCGCTCCCTCTCTCTCGCTCACTCACACGCACGCACGAATCTACCTCTACTTTAGCCGTTCCGCCGCATTGCGAGCCAGCAAACAGGGTTTAATTCGAGAGAAAGTAGAAAGGCCAACACAAGCTCACTTTTACACATTAGAAACACTATATTCATATATAACTTTAAATACTGAATGCAGGCTGGATTGAACGAATGCAGCAAAATGGTATATGAAAAGGTTAAAAAAATAAGACAGGTGGAGAAGCGATATATATATATATATATATATATATATATATATATATATATATATATATATATATATATATATATATATCGCTATATATATAATTTTTTTAACCTTTTCATATACCATTTCCTTTGCTGCATTTGTTCAATCCTGCCTGCATTCGATCTTTAAAGTTTTTCTGTTTCTTGGCTGTATGAATCATTTCCCTTGCTGTTATATTCATCACATTGTAATTTTTGTTTCAATTCTTCCTCTTTTTCCTGCTTTATTTAATTTAATTCTACTTTCCTTTACTGCAATTTCTTTTGTTTCAAGCTTTCCTAACTTTGCTTGTATTTTTTATGCATTCAGTGTTTTACTATATTCTCTTTTAAGCTTTTCCTGTTTTTTTCTTTTATGCTTTTAACATCCGTTTAATTTGCCACACATTTCCATCCTTTGTCGTTCTTTTCTCCTCCTATTGTCTGTCAATATTTCTTTATGTTGTTTCACCTATTATTTGGTGGACATTTTTTTCTCAGTTGTTACTTTGTTTGTGCATGAAACCAGTTTAAAGAACCTCTTTGTATATGCTGATGAGTGCAAATGATGTGTCCCATATGTATGCATGTGTGCATATTTTGGGCGCATGTTCAGAATCGAGGGCACTGCCTTTCAGTGACCGCCATTCAGCCGCTGGCGAGTGGTATTTGTCTTGGCTGGTGCTGCGCTGCTGCGCTGTTCATTTAATGCAAGGTTAGGCTGCCTGATGTGATGAATGGAGTGTCGACGGAGGAATAAAAGCTCATGCTCAATCATCACTGCTGCAGTGCTGGCATTTTTTTTTGCTGCTTAATGCACAAGATCGTTTCATTCACGCACAAGCATGGACAGAAAATATTAGGCAGAATTTTTATTTCAGAATAAATTTGTGACAAATTTCAAGCAGCAGCGAATTTCCAAAATGAGTCTTATTGCCTGAAGGAGAGAAGTTTTTAGTAAATACAAAATAGGAAATTGGCAGCGGAGAACAGAAGCGTGAGAGAAAGAGAGGGAATAAAATGATGTTTACGAACTGCATTTCATCTCGAGCAGAGGAAGAGATAATAACATGGTATTGATTAATCCATAAAAACCGATACCACTACTCCAGACACCACTGTGTACCTGAACAGAATGAGGACAGAAAGAAAAATTAGACTGGAACAAATGTAGCAGCACTGTTTCTGTTACTACTTTTGTTTACCACACACACAAAGAGATAGAGAGTGCGAGAAAGAATGTGTGATAAAGATAGAGGGTGAAACCGAGGAGTAAGTTAATAAAGCAACTGAAGTTAGACTCCCAAGTTACTTGGTGTAGAGAGGATAAAGTGAAGGGTTATCTGGTCGTTTATCAATCATCCAGGTGTCACCTGACCATCTCAGGCAATGAAATGTCTCATTAATCTCCTCTTCCCTAATTTATCTTCACAACTGACAGCCTTGATTAGTGTGCATGTGTGTGTGTGTGTGTGTGTTAATGCTTGTGTGTGTTTGCTACTCACAGTGCAATGTGTTGTAGCCATTATCTTCAGGGTGAAGTCAGCAGTAAACTCGAACCCAGACAGAGACACAGCATTGCAGTCCAGCACCTGAAACACCCCCCCAACAGCGACAGAGCAAAGGGGAGAGAACGAGAGAGAGTAAAGTTTTTTCTAGCTGTGCATTATCACAAAGCAGCTTTACAATTTTATATTTAATGACTTGCATCATATATATATTCAGTAGATTTAACTATAGTGGCTGCAACAGCTTTTTATTACAATCCAAATATCAAAAACATTTTGCTTGCTTTGATAAAAATCAAATGGATAAATTAAGCAGTGATCACAACTTAACATTGTCTGGAGTATATAAATATATTTATATAAATTTCTTAAAAATAAATAAATAAATAAATAAATAAATAAATATATAAATAAATGTACATATAATTTCTTTGTTCTGTTTTCAGTATTAAACAACATTTATTCTCTATTCTCTATGGAAGTGTTAATAGTTTATTTTCATTAATTAAAATGCAGTGAATAAACAGAAGAGAAATATAAATCAAATAAATATTTGGTGTGACCACCCTTTGCCTTCAAAACAGCATAAATTCTTCTAGGTACAGTTGCAGACAGTTTTTGAAGGAACTCAGCTAGTAGGTTGTTCCAAACATCTTGGAGAACTAACCACAGATCTTCTGTAGATGTAGGCTTTCTCAAATCCTTCCCTGATGGTATTACATGATGGATAAGTATTCCTCACTAAATCTCCAACTATATTTGCAAAAATGCAGCCACAAATTGGCCACCATGTTTCATTGTTCCCTTTGGGGAACAATCTGCCTTCTGCTACAGCCAAATATTTCAATTTTTGATTCATCAATACAGAGCACCTGCTGCAATTTTTCTGCATCCCAGTTCGTATGTTTTCGTGCATAGTTGAGTCACTTGGTCTTGTTTTAATGTTGGAGAAATGTTTTTTTGGCTGCAACTCTTTGAAACTGTCTCTCAGCCTGGTAGCAGAGTTTGGCTGTTCCTCGCCCAATTTTTAAACTCCTACAAAGCTGTATCTGTTTCAATTAATGACTGTGTTTTAGCCTACTTGTGAAATTGATGATCATCATCACCTGTTTGATATAATTTGTTGATCATACACCTCACTATAATCCTACAAAATCCCTGACTTTGTGCAAATATACCTATAAGAATTGATGCTGATTTGAAGGCAAAGGGTATTAAAAACAAATGTTGATTTAGATTTTTTTTTAATATTTAATATTATTACATTTATTTAATATAATACATTTTAAATAATATTAAAACAGGTTTGTAATTACATTTATGAGTGAGTTCATAACTCATGTGAAATAATCAAGATTATAAGGTATACCTGAATGACTGCTGGCTCTGAAACAATAGTTTCAGGTTTTAGAACCTCCACTACAGCTTCAGGAATCACTGCCTTCTTCATACATGACATTTCAAAGCCATAAACATCGTTCCAGAAATCAATGCGGTTCTGGTGCTTCACAGTGTCACTCACCGCCACTAGACTAATGCTACAACGATCAGGGTAAACTGAAAACAAGAGAGAATGAAAACAATAACAAAGAAATGAGACTACGATAATCAAACATTACACCTACACTACACAGGTATGAGTTGCTCGATATAATATTGTCTCTATATGTTCACAACATTAACAATGTTTTTAAAAAGGTGGCTGCAAAGTTCTAAGACTTTATATCATGAATACCAATGAAGTTCCATCCGCCAATGAGTTAATACTTCATAATGTGTCGCCTACAGGATTTTTGTGTAAATTTTACCACAGATCAAATGAAAGTTATTAAATCAAATCTTGGGTCAACGTGGTGATTAATCACTAGAATACAATGTATTATAAGTAATATATACAATGTGTTCAAGTGAGCAAAAAAATATTAATAATTAATAACAGAGCCTGACTGCATGTTTGAAGCATGGGTGGTATGTTAAATGTTTTGTACGAGTTTAAATATTAAAATCAGCAGTCTGGATGAATGTCTGCTACTAAAGTCCTTTTTGCTAAACGTCTTCAATCCTTGAGGCAAAAAGCAATGGGAACTGTCGTGATGGCTTTCATTTATCAGCTTTAATGCACTTTTATAGTCCCTCGTAATAAAAGAGCTTAGAGCTACATACGCTACATGCTAATGGTAGAACTACAAATGCCTTCTAATAAAGTCCGAAATCACTCTCTCACTTTGTCACACACAGAGTTTTGTAATCCTAACTGATGTTTTTTTTTCTTTAAAGTCCATCCATTAATTGTCGTTTATCTGCGTCCGGGTGGTGGAGGCAGCAACTTAAGTAAAGGAAAAGTTGGTTTAACCCCAACTGCTGCAATGAGTTGCTTCTCATGTCTTAAACAACTATGTCCAAAGACACATCCCATGGTCGAAGACAAAATGTTAGTTTGTTTGAGAGGTGTTGAATCATTGGCATCAAGCAGAGAAAACATCTTAGGAGATTGCAGAAATGACAAAAATTGGGTTGTCCAAGAACTGTCCAAAATATCATTAAAAACTGGAAGGATAGTGGGGACCCATCATCTTTGACTAGAAAATGTGGTGACAAAAAAATCCTGAATTAACATGATTGGCGATCTCTTAAACATTTGGTGAAATCAAATCGAATAAAACAACAGAAGAACTCAGGGCTATGTTTAATAGTGACAGTAAGAGCATTTCCACATGGACAATGCAAAGGGAACTCAAAGGATTGGGACTGAACAGCTGTGTAGCCGTACGAAAACCACTAATAAGTAAGGCTAAATGGAAAAAAGGCTTCAATTTGCTAGAGAGCATTAGGATTGGATTCTGGAGCAATGAAAAAAGGTCATGTGGTCTGATGAGTCCAGATTTACCGTGTTCCAGAGCGACGGGTTTAAGATTAAGATAAGAAGAGAGGCAAGTGAAGTGATGCACCCATCATGCCTAGTGCCTACTGTACAAGCATGTGGAGGCAGTGCCATGATCTGGGATGGCTGCAATTGGTCAGGTCTAGGTTCGGCAACAGTATGTTCGTAAAGAATGAGGTCAGCTGACTAATTAAATATACTAAATGACCAGGTTATTCCATCAATGGACTTCTTCAGATTTTTCCCCATTTGAAATGAACTAAACCAAATATGAAAAGTGATGAGTGAAGGGAGAGTGCGATCGCTCTGCAATTTCACAAGACTAGTCTGGCTGCAGCCATCTCCGACTCCAGCAAATTTTGTTTTTGTAGTTAAGTGAATGCAAAAAAACACTGTAATGTTAATGGAATGGAAATTTTGGCTCAGAAAAACAGTAATATCTCAGAAACCGTTTCCTTCTTTGACTGATTCCTTAGCTGTATACAAGCACTCATCTCCCCAATGAGCCGGGCGTGTCCTGCGAAAACCGTGTCAATAGCTTGAAAATTGCGTGGAGAAAAACGGTGGGATAATAATAATTGAATAAAAATACATATTGTACAATACTGAAGTAGACATGTGTATGAATATATGTATGTAACAGCATCAGTATTAAAGTGTCCAGTAGTGGAGGTGATCTAAAGTGGTCAGAATGCAATAAAAAAATAAAAGAAAAGAAAAGAAAAACTATTTATTTGTCAAATTTGCTAATGTTAATGAGGTTAACATTCGGGATTTTAAGGTATATGACTCCATCCATTCTCCCATGCGGTGAAGTCCAGACCAGTGCTCTTAGCATAGAAACAGACCCAAAACATAATGTTTCCACCTCCATGCTTGACAGTGGGGACAGTGTTCTTTGGGTAATGGTCAGCATTTCTGTTCCTGAGAGTTGAGTTAATGCCAAAGAGCTAAATTTTTGTCTCATCTGATCACAGCACCTTCTCCCAATCACTTTTTTCATCATCCAGCTGTTCACTGGCAAACTTCAGATGGGCCTGCAAATAAGCCATGAGCAGACGGACCGTGCCGGCACTGCCTGTGGTCCCAGCTGCCTTAAGATCATTAACAAGTTGCTATGTGTAGTTTTAGGCTGATTGCTCACCTTCCTCATGATCAAGGATACCCTAAAATGTAAGATTTTTCATGGAGCCCCAGATGTAGGTCAATTGAAAGTTTCACCTCTTCACCAACCTCAACATTAACGGGGGTGTGGCACTGAAATAATGCTGTTCCTGGGAGCCCTCTCAAAGTATATTCTGCAGTATCTGCCCCGTTTAGTTATGTTATGTTTTTTTAAATATGGTCACCTGATCTCAATACAATCTGTACATGGTTGTCCTACACTGTTGATGCTGCCCGGCCACTCAAGGAGGCTGAGTCACCCACTGAGTCTTGGTCCTCCCAAGGTTTATTCCTTAAAATGATAGCATAACAGGGAGTTTTTTTCTTGCCACTGTTGCTTCGGCTTGCTTTTTTGGGGTTTAAAGGCTATTAACTCTGTAAAGCTGCTTTGTGACAATGTACTGTTGTAAAAAGCGCTATATAAATAAATTACTTGAACTATTACTTATTTTGTATTTCTTCCATTTTCTTACAAATGTATCAACAGTTGTCTCCTTCTTACCCTGTGTCTTACTTATTTTGTAGCCCACCCCAGCCTTGTGCAGGTCTTTGATCTTGTCCCTGACATCCTTAGAAAGCTCTTTGGTATTGCATGTGTTGGAGAGGTTAGAGCCTAACTGATTAATTAAGTCTGTGGACAGGTATCTTTTATACAGGTGACAACTTAAGACAGCTTTCTTTAATGCAGGTAAAGATTTCAGGTTGATTAGGAGTCTAACTGGTCTGTAGGAGTCTGAACTCTTAATGGATGGTAGGGGAGCATACTCATTTCTCTCTGCAAAATGAAAAATAATATATACAATGTAATTTTCTGGAGCTTCTTTTTGATACTCGTTTGGAATGTTTCGAATGTTAAAATTATAGACCATTCATATCTTTATCAGTGGGCAAACTTACAAAATCATTGTCAGAGATCGCAGCGCAGCGGCGCGCTCCCCTAGTCCCGCCTTCTAATCAGCGCACGCTCTCCGTGCACCAGGTGAGGATCATTGTTTCCGGGTTCTTTCTTTCCTTTTTAAGGCTTCCTGTTTCGCTGGTCGGGCGCGAAGTATTGATCGTTCCATGTCATATCGAGCGCCATCCGAGTGATATTCCCTGCATTCTTTATCTGTGTCTACTTCCGTGTTTGGTCTCCATTGGGTGAGTGCGACTTCAAGTGTGGTTTAGTAGTAGCGTGTTCCTCTCTCTGTTCCCTGCTTCTACCGCACTCTCGTCCCCCATTTCTCCCTTTCCCTCGTCCCTGTCCTTTCCCTCCTTCCCTTAGTTTAGATTCCTGTGTGCGTGTGGTGTTTGGAAGGAAAGTCCGTGTCCGTCATTTATGTATAGCATCCCTAACACACTCACTTTTATTTACTAACCTTTCCACTGTCGGTGTATATAACACATTTAACCCACCATAATTAACCACCCCTCTGTCTCCCGGTTCCAGTTCCCTATCGGTGTGTTTCCTTCCCCGTCGTTCACCCTCGGTTCTCCCTGTTTGGTGTTGGTTTGTGTTCTTCTGCTCTCTTCTGCTTGATACCAGGTTCACTGGCAGTCCTGGTGCTCAAGCTACGCATGTGACATCCAGCGAGTGCTCCAGTGATCCTGCTGCCAATCACCTACTCAGTCACGTGTCACTCGGTCGCCGCTGTTTGATTGGTGTAATAAACCACAGTTGTTTTGCATCAACGTCTCCTTTGTTCTCTCCGAGTCAGACTCATAACAGAATACTTTGCCGCCACCATGGAGACGGCAGAACAACTGATCCAGCGGCTGCTCCGACAGCTCAACGTCCAGGGTCAGGCGATTCAGTCTCTCGCCCAACAGGACCAGAACCTCGCGGTGTGGGCTGCGACGGTTCCTCCAACAGCCACAGCCTGGGCGGCACCCGCTCCTGTCACCACACAATCTGCCACGATGATTCCCATCCCTGAACCGCCACTATATTCAGGGGACCCTGAGAGCTGTGAGGAGTTCCTATTGAAATTTTCTCTGTTCCTCTCCAGCAGACCGCCCATCCCGGACCGCAACGCCATAACCCTCCTCATCTCCAGGCTCACTGGTATGGCATCTTCCTGGGCTACGGCCATCTGGCATGCCAATGGTCCTGAGGTTTCCGACCTCCAACGCTTCCTCTCGGCGTTTCGCAACGTATTCCACCACCCTCGACATGGCGTCTCTGCCGGGGACGAGCTGCGCAGGCTCAGCCAAGGAGGACAGAGCATAGCGGAGTACGCCCTCAAGTTCCACATGCTGGAAGCCTCGAGCGGTAGGAACAATCTCATCTCCCAGTTCAAAGCCGGTCTCCATCCCAAGCTACAGAGAGAACTGGTCTACCGCTCACTTCATATGAGTCTGAAGGAAGTTGTCGAGCTAGCGATACAGCTGGACTACACGCCGATTGTCCACCACCCGCCACCTAGTCAGCCTCGCCAGCCCTCCACCACACCTAACCAGGAAGCCATGGAGATGGGACAATCTCGGCTCACGGCGAGACAAAGGAGAGAGCGGATCCGGCCCCAGTTATGCCTGTACTGTGGAGAGAAGGGACACCAACGTCCGGAGTGCCCCGTGAGGCCGGTAAGGCAGGCTGAGACCCCTAGAGAGGAGAAGAGGTCCAAGGAGTCCCCCAGAAGCCCCAAACCCCCTCGGGTGAGCACACTCCAGCCCTCCCATAAAATCAGTTCGCACATTCCAATCCAACTCGCTCACAAGTGTAATGTGTCCTCGGTAGCGGCGTTGATTGACTTGGGTTCAGAGGGGGACTTCATCGACGAGAAACTGGTGCAGAAGCTCCAGTTTCCCACGGTTCCCATCAAGACGCTGCTGAAAATATCGGGAGTCAACAACAAGAACGTGGGGAGCATCACCCACCGCACCGCCCCCATCTCTCTACGCCTAGGGATGCTCCACAGAGAGAGGCGGAGCCTTTTCGTCATGTCCGCCACTATCTCTACCCGTCATCCTAGGTCAATCGTGGCTGCGAGACCACAATTCCTCCCTGACCTGGGACCCCCTGGATATTCTGGCCTGGTCACCGCGCTGCCACACCCACTGTCTGAAATCACCAAAGTACAGACGGTGGAAGCTACCAAGTCCACTACCGACGGCCTACCACCTAACGTCCCTCCTGAGTTCCAGGACCTCGCTACGGTGTTCAGCAAGGGTCACGCCTGTCGTCTGCCCCCACACCATGAGTATGACTGCGCCATTGAATTCCTGCCTGGCGCCAAACTCCCGCGTGCCATGCCTTACCCGCTCTCCGTCAAGGAAACGGCCGTAATGGAGGAGTACATCACTGAGGCACTTGCGCAGGGATTCATCCGGCCTTCAAAGTTACCCGTTCGGGCTGACCAATGCCCCGGCTGTATTCCAATGCTTGGTGAATGACGTTCTGAGGGAGTTCCTGGGGAGATGTGCGGTCGTCTACTTGGATGACCTCCAAGTAGACGAAGACCTCTACTTGGAGTATCTCCTTATTTACTCGCCCGATCCCAAGTCCCATGTCGACAACACCAGAAAGATCCTCGAACGGCTACTGGAGCAGGGGTTGTATGTCAAGGCAGAGAAGTGCGCATTCAACCTGAAAGAGATTGCTTTCCTGGGTTACATCATCAGTGATCATGGCATCCAAATGGACCCCAGCAAGGTCAGAGCGAAACTCGAGTGGAGGACACCCAACACCGTCAAAGAACTGCAGAGTTTCCTGGGGTTTGCTAACTTCTTCCGCCGATTTATAAGATCTTTTAGTCAAACTGTACTGCCCCTCACCAGTCTACTTAAGGGTAAACCCAAGAAACTGACATGGTCGGAGAAGGCCAAAGCAGCATTCGGGAGACTCAAGAGGGCATTCACCACGGCTCCGGTACTCGCCCACCTGGATCCTGACTCTCAGTTTGTCATAGAGGTTGACGCTTCCTCCCTGGGTGTCGGCGGCATCCTCTCCCAATGACAAGGCGAGCCTCCGAGACTTCACCCCGTCGCGTACTTTTCACGCAAACTCACGCCCACCGAGCAAAACTACCACGTGGGAGACCGGGAACTCCTTGCTATAAAGCTCGCCTTCGAGGAGTGGCGACATTGGCTGATGGGCGCTAAGTTCCCCGTGCAGGTCATCACGGACCATCGAAATTTGGAGTAACTGAAGTCCACACGTCGCCTCAACGCCGACAAGCCCGGTGGTCCCTATTCTTTAACCGGTTTGAGTTCACCGTTACATACCGGCCGGGCAAGGAGAACGCTAAGGCAGACATCCTTTCCCGCAGGATCAGGACAAGGTGGAACCCCCTGTCAAATCCATTCTGCCACCTAGTGTGTTCGCTCAAACCATTTCCTGGGAGCTGGATGGTGAGATCCAGGAGATTAACCAGAGGGAACCCCCACCCAATAGGTTGAAGATCCCCCCCAACAAGATCTACGTTCCCTTACAGTTCCCGCAGCAACTCATCTCCTGAGTTCACACAAACACCAGCTCGGGTCATCCAGGGGTGGAACGCACGATGGACAAGATTTGGCAGAAGTACTAGTGGCCCGACATGCGGGCCCATATCAAGAGGATCATTGCCTCGTGCGCCACCTGTGCGGCCTCCAAGTCTCCCCGTCATCTGCTTGCAGGGAAACTCAAGCCCTTATCTGTACCACACCGCCCCTGGAGCCACATTGCGGTCGACTTCATCACCGACCTCCCCATCTCGAAGGGAACACCACCATCCTGTCAGTGGTGGACCGTTTCTCCAAAGGGGTGAAATTCATCACCTTTTAATTAATGCCCTGCCCGCACTGCCCTCTGCTTTCCAGACTGCGGAGTCTCTGTCCAAACAAGGTCTTTCGACACTTCGGCCTCCCAGAGGACATCGTCTCGGATAGAGATCCTCAATTTACCTCTGCCGTCTGGGAGGTTTTCGTCAAGAAGCTGGGGGCCTTGATCAGCCTCACTTCGGGTTACCACCCGGAGAGTAACGGGCAGTGCAAACGGGCTAACCAAGAGCTCGGCAAATTTCTGCGTACTTACTGCCAGAAGCATTCTCATGACTGGGCCACGTTCCTCCCATGGGCTGAAATCACCTAGAACTCGATCAGGAGTTCCAGCACGGCCCTCACTCCATTCCAATGCATCCTTGGTTTCCAACCTCCCTTTGCCCCCTGGGATCCTACTCCTTCCAACACCCCGGTGGTAGATGAATGTTTCCGGAAAAGCAAGGACGTATGGGAGACGGTTCATCAGCGGATCACAGAGAGCAACGCCCGCTCGAAACGTTTCGCCGACCGCAGAAGGAGTGAGGGTCCCGACTATCAGATCGGGGACCAAGTCTGGCTGTCCACCTAAGACTTGCGCATCCCGGGCTGTAAAAAACTCAACGCTAGATTTATTGGTCCCTACACCATCACTAAATAGATCAATGACGTTACTGTTACCTTACAGCTCCCTTCCCGACTCAGAATCTCCCCTTCTTTCCACATCTCCCTCCTCAAACCCTTCATCCCCGGCCCCCTTGACTCTCAACCCCACCTGCAACTGACCCAAGAACTTCCCCATGACTGGCCCCTTTACACCATCAATAGAATACTAGACTCACACAGGACTGACTCCGGACTAGAATATCTTGTTGATTGGGAGGGTTACGGACCTGAGGAAAGATCTTGAACTAAGCAGACAGACATACTGGACAAGACTCTCCCCGACCAATTTCACCTGACGCACCCCCAATGCCCTGCTCCCCGACCCCGAGGCAGACCACCCCGTTCCTCTTCCCAGAGAGGTAGACCTTCCCGTTCCTCTTCCCTGAGAGGTAGACCTTCCTGTTCCCTGTCCGGTAGGCCGAGGGGTCGTCCCCGTTCCCTGTCCGGTAGACCTAGGGGTCATCCCCGCTCCCAGCCCCCCCCCAGAGCTACCTCTCCCACCGTCCCATCCGCCCCCGCCTCCTCCCGAAGAGTCCCCCCGTCCCAGTAGAGTGATCTGTAGCTCCAGTTCCTGTCCTCCTCTAGCCACTTCCACGAGGCCGTCTGCTGTGGTCCCCGTTGGCTCTCCCATGACGACCTCTTCGGGGGGGGATTAATCGATTATCAAAATAATCGTTAGTTGCAGCCCTACCTGCGTGCATCTAAAGTGTGGGAGCACTTCACACGGAAACACAACAATTTGGCTATCTGTCAGATTTGCATTGTGGAGAAGGCTTTTCACAACAGTACAACTCTTTATCCCAGGCCCATTGAAGTTACTAATATGGGTCCTTGAGCAACCCTCATTCCTCGGGGTGCTGTGACCAACCCTTTGCCTGCTTTGTAAGTTGCTTTGGATAAAAGCATCTGCTAAATGACCAAATGTAAATGCTATACACAAGTGTTTATAGCGCAATCATCCACGCTGGGATGTCTGCACAGAAAAACATCCACATGGCAGCAAAACAGCGACGTAGGTTCTGTTTACTTGTTTTTTTATTTCTTATCTTAATATTGTAAGACCTTTAACACATTTAACGTGTTTCCATTATTAGAAGTGAATTACTAACCATTTCTTTCTCGTCCAGTGTGGATACATGCAGCTTTTCTTAATACCTCTCTTGTACCATGTTTTCATATCATATTTTGACATTTGAATGTCCGTGCTTGTATATAGTCAACAAAAAATATATTGTCAACATATATAGTCCATAAAATGTCAGATTTTATTGTCCACGATGTTTGTACAGTAGAGTCAGTGCAGTTTCTTTTTTATTTTTTACCAAGGACCTACTCGTTACCTGGTGAAAAATTTGGGAAAAAAAGAAATTTTTACGTCCAGTATTTTTTCAGAGACATTAAAGACATTTCAGTAACA
This sequence comes from Corydoras sp. C115, assembly GCA_019802505.1. Taxonomy (NCBI): domain Eukaryota; kingdom Metazoa; phylum Chordata; class Actinopteri; order Siluriformes; family Callichthyidae; genus Corydoras; species Corydoras sp. C115. Next base: position 174,829 of record JAFMOC010000468.1, read on the forward strand.
GTAAAGGACTAATTTTAAAATATTCCACTATCATTCTAATGTGCTTTATTATACTTCAATAATTTAATCGCTTAAGAATGAGATTTTATGTTTGATAAAGCTGTTGATGCTAAAGAATTTTCGTGTTTTAATAATGCCCTTAAGAGCACTGTGTTTGATTAAAGAAAATAGTACAACATTAAAGGTTTTTATTTTTCATTATTTTGGAGAAGTTTGAATAATTGACTATTCCAAAAAAAAAAAAAAAAAAAAAGATTAGATGGATTAATCAATAGAAAATTAATGGTTAGGTGTAGCCCTAGATGCAACAGCTGTTTATACTGCATTTTTTCATATTAATAATTTTTTTAATAGCCATATAATAGTTATTGATGGGAGGATTAATTCAGACGGAGCATTATTGAAGGCCCAGGTTTGAAATACACATCTAGCCGATGATATTAACAACTTTGGAGTGTTAATATCTCCAAACTAAAAGGAGAAAGACTAAAATGGAGACAAGAAGGAGGGACAAAAGTAAGGAAATAGAGAAAGCCATATCCCATGATTCATTGGTTTGACACCAGTGTCCTTCTCAATTGGGTGCTTGTGTCCCGTTTATCACCCCACACTCGACCATGAACAACTTCAGGAGAAAAGAGGAATAATCCCTCCATTACAGAGAGATGAGAAGGAGAGGTTTATTATGAGAAAGTGAGATATTTAGTGCATAGTATATAACAGCAATATAATGCTATACAATATACCAACTAAAGTACAAACCCCATTTCCAGATTAAAAAAAAAAAAAAAAAATGCATAAAAAACAAAACTTGGGATGTTAATGAACAGACAAAATGATGAAAAAGAGAGTTTTAGCATTTTTAATGATTAAATAAAAAGTGATGCATATAATACACTTCATAAAAGTTAGGACCTACATGTATATACCACTGTGTCATGACCTGCTCTCTTAATTACACCTTTAAAATCATTTGGGAATTAAATATGTTTTTTAAATTGAAATTTTACAATGAATTAATTTTTTCTATGAAATGATATGTCAGGTAAGTTATATTGTCTGATGAGTACAAGGACTTAAATAACACATTGAAATTTAATAATAAAAAAAAACGTCTCTCATTACTTTTGTTGAAATAAAGTACAAGGAGATGACAGATGCCATGGGGACTAAAGAAGGGGTTCTCAACTGGTCTCTAAAAGACTAATGTAAATAGTAAATTAATGTTTAACAGAATAACATTCATATTCCTCACCATCTAACTGTTTTTGATCCAATTTAATAATAACTTTCACTACATTCACTTTCTTTATTGCTTTATTTCTCACCACAATGGAAATTATCATGGATTTTAGTGATCTTAATGCCACTGTTGTATTTTGGGATGATTTCCTTCTTCAACTTAATCGTGTTTCTGATATTTTTCTTTTATGAACTCTGAATCAGGAAAATTTATTTGGTCCCATGATGGAGCTAAAAGTACAGCATTAACTGTACTTTCACTTATTAAAGTAAACTATATGGGTACGATGAGATGTGTCTATGTCACATGATCACCGCGTAAATCCAAAGCAACCGTTGAAAACAAAAATAGTGACAAACACCGAATCTGATCCACTGTATTTATCCACCCAGAACGTGTCCCACCATTTGAGAGTCACTGGACTAAAGCACCCTCATGCTGTTCGAGGCAGCTCATTGATTATTGTGTTGAACTATCAATCTGAAGGTTAGGGTTTAAACCTTGAGGCCACCAAAGCTGCCAATGTGGGCCCCTGAGCAAGGCCCATAACCTTTATTTCTCTAACGGGGCTGCATCATGGCTGACCCTGTACTGAGCCCAACCATTAAGTTAGGATCCTTGTAAGTGTCCATAGACAGAAGCATTTGCAAAATGACCTCATGTATTTCATGCATGGATGCCATAACAGATGTTTGCTTTTTTCGACATTTCATGAAAATAGTCTCAATGGACTTACTTATCTGACACAGAGGATTTGATGTTCGTTTATTGCAAATACAAACAAAACCCTGTCCACAAAAAAGGTTTCCGCTAACACATTTGGTTCATCTGGTAAAGATGACACAGAAAATTTTGGATTTCTGCTTACTTGCAGTTACATGGTAGGATGAATCAAAACAAACCAACTGAACACATTCTTCAATCCCCCATGCCCATCAAGGGGAGAATGTTTCAGGCGCAGATGCACCCAGGACAGGGAGCCAATCCTGGGCACATTCACTCACACCAAGACAAACATTATATTGGGTCATTTTAGAGCAGCCAATTTACCTGGAACCCATGTTTTTGGCCTGTGGGAGGAAACTGGAGAACCCGTTAGTATGGGAAGAACATGGAAACTTCACCCAGATAGAGATTCGAAAACTATCAACACACCAACTTAAATCTATCTGCTAAACTTTACCTAAACTTATCTGAACCTCATAAAACCATCACCTCACCAACATTAACCTCATTATTCAACCAAACATACAAATATTCAACCTATCATCTGCGCCGACATACACATAATACCTCCTCCAAAGCTGTGGGTGGTGATACCTCATTTTTGACTTCCAACTGCCTTTACACTTCACAAGAGGATATTACACATATACACAGTGGAGAAATAAAATATTTGTTCCCCCACTGACTTTAAAAGTCTTAACACAAAAAAAATTAATTAAACGCCTATAATTATATGCCACCTTTATTTTAACAGTGACACATAGAATATCAAAAGAAAAACTGGGAAAATACATGTAATAAGAAATAAGTATATGACCCCCTAATAAAACATCTTTTAGTATTTGGGGCAAAACCCTTGTTGGCAATCTACAAATCCTTAATGTTTTTAGGCATGCATTTGGAAAAACTTCAGATCTCTCCATATATTTTCGATGACATTGAGGTCAGGAGACCTTGAAATGCTTCTTATGGAGCCACTCCTTCGTTTCCTTGGATGTATGTTTTGGGTCATCGTCTTGCTGGAAGACTCATCCATGACCCATTTTCAGTGCCCTGTCGCAGGTAAGGACGTTGTCACCCAGAATTTTGTGATACATGCCCTGTTCATTTTCCCATCAATGCGGTAGGTGCACTTTGAAGAAAACGACCCCAAAATATAATATGCTTGAAGTGCATGGTTCATGCAGGTTCACGACTTCAGAGATTAGGAGGTTTCAGTGGTCTGTAGGAGCCAACATTAGTCATGGTTTTTAGGGGATCAAATACTTATTTCCCCTCAATGAATTGAAAATTACTTTTATTTCTATTTAAAATCATTTAATTTTTGTAGTTTTACCTTTTGATATTTCAATCTAGCACTGTTGTATGTGTGTGTGTGTGTGCGCATTATATATGTGTGCACAATATATACACACACACACACATATATATATATATATATACACACACATACATACACACATGCGTTTTTCTTTATTTCCTAGATTCAACATGTTTGATTATAGAGGTCAGTTTTTGTTTTGTTGTCTAAATTTAATATTAAATAGATTAGACTTAACCTGCACTGTAAGCATTAGACTTTATTACAATTGATCTCATTGCACTTTATTTGACACTATTTAATTTAATGGAGTAACATTTATTTACAATGCATTGATCACAACTGTCATTGTGATGAAAATTGTGTGAATAGAACACTGTTTCTGTATCTCAGTAAAAGGCAAATGATTTTATTGTTGATTTATTTAAAACTAGATTTAATGTAAAATAATATATGGAGTATTGGATTGTATTCTAATCATATCGATTTGTATCGTATCATGGGTAGATTATCACATTCTCAAGTATCAAAAATAATCAAATCGTTGGCTTAAAGAATTAATTACATTGAATCATCACGAATGCCGATTTACATGCCTACTTTCATCTATCAGCAAGTCATCCATCATTAAAACATTCTATTTTACACTCAGCTATCGCATTAAACACATCAACTTAATTACATAATCAACCTCTTTAAACCATCATACCATAAATATCATCTACAAACCTTTAGAACACAAATAATACAAATTAAAAAAGAAAATTGGAACTGATTCTATAACATATAAATAAAAAAAAATTATTTTCTTAATAAATTTTATTTTCATTTTTCAGTAACCATTATAATTCTCTCGGTCTCTCCATCTCCAGCAGATGTCTAGCTGTCTCTCTCTAACCCCTTTTATCCTCCCCCACCTACTTTGCACTAAAGTACGTTGACCTTCTCTCTTCATTTTCAGTGAGGCCGTAAAGATCAGAGAGTGGAACACCTTCCTGCCACTTACAAATCATTTGAACAACCCCCTCACATTACCCCAAAATCAAACACACTCACATGTACTAGGTACATGGAATAGTGAACTCACACAGGCATGCACCCATGCAAGTACAATACAACACAGACAGACAAAAATACAGACATACACAGGCGATGACTCAGTGAGCTTACCTGAACCTCCATCAGTTAGATATTGATCCCTGGCAAAGATCACAGAATCCAACATTGACTCAAACAAGAGAAAATAGCCCTATAAACACACATATGCACAAAAAAAGATGAGATGCATCGTAGTGTTCACTGTCACTTAACACAAATGTGAGAAAAAAAAAATGATGTGCAAGAAAGCTAATCTATGGTCCAAAGAGTTATCATAGTAGTCAACAATCTACAATACTAGAGCTTAACTAGTCTCAGCCTGGGACCCACATTTTTTCATTGTCATTAAGTCGTGACCCACTTGGAATAAAACAGATGTATTTTTGAAAAATAGCCTTCAAAAGCACATTCCAACATACACATGCATAATGAAATGATACTATTCCAGGGAGCCCTCTCAACTATGTAGAGTCTGCAGTGACTGCCCCTTTTAATTCTGCTGCTCTAGACGGTTATGATGGGAGTCACATGCTGCACTGTGTCAATCAAACTGTCTATTCTATGCTTTTCTTGTTAGTTTCTTTAAGGTGTCATCAGCTCTTCATCCATAGTTCTGCCGGAGCACTGTGGCAAAGAATTATTGGATGGAACCAGGATGGATTTCTATTGGACTGGCAGTCCTTCAGTATGGCCTCAACGCACTTATGTTTTTTCCAATCGTTGAATATGAACACCTGATCACTACACAATCTGTACATTACTGTCCTACACTATTGATGCTGCCCAGCCACTCAAGAAGGAGGAGTCCTCCACTACATAAGTCTTGGTCCTACCAAGTTTCTTCTTAATATAACCAACATAACAGGGAGGGTTCTTAGGAGGATTCAGGTTTATAACACTGTAAAGCTGCTTTGTGACAATGTACTACTGTGAAAAATACTATATAAATAAATGGCTTGAACTTGCATGCAAAGGGAAATTAAGAAACTGAGAATACGGAAAAACAGAACAAATTAATTATATAAAAAGTATTTTATATTCTTTTATAAAAAAAATAATATAAAAGACCAAAAAAGTAGAAATACACATTAAACATTTAAATTAAATAGCATTCACATTTCTCTCCATCGGTTTTTGATCCAAATTAATTAATTCGCAATAATGGAATTTCATCTTGTACTACTTCCTACATGCGGCCGATTTCTGCAATCTTAATGCTGCTCTCATATTTATGTTTTCTTTCTTTAAATCACTAATGTTTTTGCTATTTTTCTTTGATGGGCTGCTGGTTCTTGTTTTGGTCCCTTGACGGAGCTGAAAGTAAAGCGTTCACTTCTCAAGGGAAACTTAATGGGGAGAATGAAACGTGTCCATGTCACATGATCATGCTGATTCAACCTGAAGCAACTGACAGACAGTATTTTTGCAGAGAAATCCATATCCGATGTAAAGCACATACTATTACCTAATAAATAAATTTGTTTTTGTCTCAAACATATATAACAATGTCTTTTTCTTATTTAAAGCAAATACAAAGACAAAGTCCTTTCAATTTCTATTAATGCTGAAAAATGTATTTGATCCCTTGCAAAACATTTTGCACATGACCGATCACAAAACTAGTGCTGCTGTCATGCTGATGAATTACGTTCAACAACTTCTTACTTTAATCTTTATTTAAACTGAAAGTTTTATTCCTTGTTAAAGTATGATCGTTCAGTTAGTTGTTTCCTTTGTCAAATTCATAGCTTATTGCTTGCCATAGATTGACAGATCACAAATTAACTATGCCTTTAATTTGTTTGCACGGACTTATGACTCAATGCTCTGAAGCAACATTAATTAACCATGATATGCAAATCTCCAGACTAACAACATCCCATTATCTCAAAAAAAAAAAAAAAAAAAAAAAAAAAAAAAAAAAAAAAAAAAAAAAAAAAAAAAAAAAAAATGGAGTAGGAGATAATAAGCAAGTTGGGAAAAACTAATAATGTTAAAACCCATACTCAAGCAGTTTAAGCTACACAACTGCCGCAACTCATCTGCAACCAAATCTATTCAATTAACTAAAATAAAGCATTTGTCTATTGATAATTATACAACACTGATAATAAAACCGATTTATTAAAAATAAGAACAAAGTTTTCAATGTTTTTTTTATTGTCTTTACATTGATATGCTATGAATAAATTTTGTGCAATAGCATTAATATCCAAAAACCACAAGTGTGGTTTACAGACATGAGATACCTACAAATTGTTGTGAAATCAAGCCTCTTGTTTAGATTTTACTAAAAGAGATAACTCAACTCCATTGACTTAAAAAAACTTGAACTAATTTGAACTTGAACTCAAAGAACTATTCCCCTCCCAAAGTTCAACACTGTATGACCACCCTATCAACGTGAAATACTTTCAAGATAAACTGCAATGCCATAATTAGTGGTATTAGTGGTAGTGGACAGCAAAATGTCATAGATAATGTCAAAAAAGTTTATGATGGATTATATCCAAATCTTATTACTTAAAAAAGTTTGGATACTTTCAGAATATACAATAATATAAAAACTAAAGTCATTTTATAAAACAAAAACTTGAGAATCAAAGCTCAGTGTAGAGGTGTAAATCGAAGCCCTCATCATGATTTTATACGATATCGATTTTTCAAGCTTGCCCAGCGATGGACTGGTGCCCTGTCCTGGGTGTATCTGCCCAGTGCCCGAAACTTTCTCCTCTGAATGGGCATGGGAAACCCCATGGATAAAGTGGAAGATAATGTATGCATGGATGGATTTTTTAAGCCAACGATTTGATTACGATACTTAAAAATTCCCCATGATACAATGCAAATATTTCGAATACATCAACAAGAAAATCATTTTATTTTTATTGACATAGAGAAACAGCACTCTACTTATTTTGTGAGTAGTGTCATTGTTTGCAAAAGCAAGAGTCATTTTACGGAAATCTTAATATGAAAGTCTAGTATTAGTTTGATATGGGATGCAATATTTAAATATTAAATAAAAGATGATTCCATATGTTAAGTGTGTTACGTTTCACTTTCTTCTTTCTCTTGTGCAGTATAAAGGAAGTTGGAAGACAAAAATTAGGTAGTGCCACCCGCAGCTTTGGGGGAGGTATTATGTGTACGTCAGAGCGGCAAAATAAAATTTGCGTCATTATAAACAAGTTAATTGATAATCTTGCGGACGTATTGACGCATCGATTCAAATCAACTAGCATTTACACCACAAAAGTAGCATCAACAGTGTGGGATAGCCATGTACAGATTGTGTAGTGAGTAGTTGTCCGTATTCAATAATTGAAGGAAAAAAAAAATCAATGCACATGAACAATTACACAAACAGAACTTAAACCTTGTTGTAAAAACATAAAATAATAACAACTAGAGGTGCATTTACTGAAAAAATGGTCATACGAGACAGAACATATGTATATCAAAGCAATACAGTGAACAAGGTAAAAAAAAATGGTTAGTGTATGTGTAGAGTATGTGTAGAGTATGTGTAGAGTATGGTTAGTGAAGAGGAGGAAGGCAAATCTTGAAGAGTGATAAACAGTGAATGGAAAGTGCAATCAGTCTAGATTTAGCAGGTGTGTGTCTGCAAATGACTCAGGATGTGCACAGACTCATGGTTGTATTTAAAAAATTGGTCGAGTTACGGCACTTTGAAAATCAGATTTTTCCCCATAGGAAGTCAAATTTGAAAAGTGATCAGTAGTGAATGGAGAGTGCGCGCACTCTGTGATTTCACAAGGCTGGCCTGGCTGCAGACAGAAAATTTAGTTTTTGTATCTCAAAATTGGTTGTATCACAGTAATGCAAAGTGAATAGGAATTTTGGCTTGGAAAAACAAGAACATCTTGGGAACAGCTAATAATTCCTTAGCTAATAATAACAATAATACTACTAATAATTGTAATCATCAAAATTTGGCTTTAATGTAATTAGCAATCAATCATTTGGAATAAGAATTTGCTGTTTAATTAGCTACAGGGTGTTGACTACTTGTCAATAAAACAAAAAATAAAGATGAAATTTAGAATTTGGTGCTGGGTCCTCAAAACAACTGTGATGTTTCCTATATCTGTCTTTTAACAGCTTTGTCGTTCTATTCATCCCACCTCGCAGCTGTAAGATTCATGCAAGATTTGCAGATCCATCTACGACATGAATTAGATTTAGACGTGTCCAGGCATCTATTACTCACTGTCCTTCGGGTCCCCAGGCCAAGATTAAGAGTAAGGACACACACGTTTCACTATGTATGTGTCCTTACTCTTAAACCTGCTCACTTTAATATAAAATGTTTAGTGTAGTGATGCAAAACTGTGTTCTACTACAACATTGGCCATCATTGACGTTGCAGTGTAAAGAAAAACCTTATAAACATACTGTATAAAAGATGGCATGCATTGATGCATTTGTGTGAATGCACACATTCAGTGTCCTTGCTCACTTTCCTCGGGTCGCATTTTAACACACTCAGCACCAGAGTGATGGCTAAAGCTTCAGCACTGTGTAATTTAGAACCCAATTTCACACGCCACTGCTTCCTCTGCAGTGAACGAGTGAAAAACCGAGCAAGAGGAGGAGAGAGAAAAGATTCCGGAATTGGAGTAGAAGTGACACATCTCGAGGCTCTGAAGACCCCCCATCCTCCCACCCCCAAGTCACGTCTTGTTTAATTATTAATTACTAAAACAAGGTGCGAGAAGAGCACCTGGTAATGCTGTAAGGGGTAAGGATATGGTGCTGCAAGAGCAAATTACCATAATCACACACCATACTCATCCCCCTCACACACATACGTACATATTCAAACAGCTGAATCATTTTGAAGACTGACATATTAATTATAAGAAAGTAATGCTTAGGCAGCAGATTTAAATAACAAGTAGCTACACCACAAAAAGTATGTGAATATCTCTCAAAGTTTGTGCTTTGAGCTTTTGTTTTGACAGTAGAAATGTACTTTAGGCCATGGCATGATGTTTACATTTGGTCATTTAGCAGATGCTTTTATCCACAGTGACTTGCAAGTATCCCAAATCGGTTGGAGTTAGAACACAGGGTTGGCCATACAGCATCCCTGGAGCAATGAGGGTTAAATTTCTTACCCAATAACCGACATTAGTAACAATCAGTGGACCTGGAATTTGAGACATGAACCCACAACCTTCAGACTGACAGTCCAACAACCAAACCACTGAGCTACCACACCCACATTTTAATGGTTTGTTAATTTGGATCGCCAAGTGTTTTTTTTTTTTTTTTTTTTTTTTTTTATAATAATTTGTTTTTACATTTAGCAGACAATTTTATCCAAAGCAACTTACAAATGAGAGAACACCACAAGTCAGTAGTTAGGAAGTTTAGCAGTGGTGAACGTTATGTGCGAACACTAGAGTAAAGTGAACAAGTTTGAGTGTATTTTAGAAATATAGATTGAAGGTAAGAGGGGGCAGATCCAGAGATTGTCCGGTAGGTCAGTCAATGGCTTGTACTGAATGCAAGCAGCTACAGGGAGCCAATGGAGAGAGAGAGAAGTAGTGGATGTAGTCCATATGTCATGTTTAAAACCTTACAACACTGGATGTAGACAGGTGCTAGGTACAGTTCCAGGACATCTGGAGGCTAGATATAATTGTATTATCCTCTTTTTGCCCACTGTGCATTTAACCTATCCGTGCAGTGGAACACATATACATACATTGGTGAAGTGAACACACATGCCCTGAGCGGTGGGCAGCCCTGTAAACAGCACCTGGGGAGCAATTGGGGTTAGGTGCCTTGCCCAAGGGCACTTCAGCTATAATATTTGTTGAGACCAGGAACCACAAGGAACCGACAAGTGATGACCACTCTATTTCAACACTTGCATATGTTCAAGTTATACAAGTAGTTTAAGGGTTAAATAAAGATTTATAAATAAAGAATTTATTTATTTTATTATAAAGAAAAAAATATGTATTTGTAAATAAAGAAAATTAAAGCCACTACATAGTTAAGAATTTTAGCAAGTTCATTCTTTTTTTGACATTTTATCTGTAGGTTAGGGTGCACTATGGGAAAAGAAAGGGGAGAAACAGTGGGGGGGGGGGCAAAAAGATGACATTGAGATAATGGAGGCAGGCAGGAAATCTATCAGGGAAAATACTGGGAGAACAGAAGAGAATTGAAATCCAACCTGCTAATATACACAGCAATTCATCTATATCTCTGCTAATTACACACTTAAACACGCATCAGCCGTGCTCAGTCAAATCCCTCAGTAACGTATCAAAAATGAACAAAAAATAAACAAACAAAAAAAAGTAAGACAGACAGAGCTTAAGCCTCTCCCATTGCTCATAGGACAAAATAAGGGGGAGCATTTGTAAGTTACAGTCCAGCATGAAGAAGGCACATTTAACATTATCTAAAAGGGGTGTAAATAAAAAATCTATTTGAATCGATACAGCTGGCAATTCAATTGTATCGATACGTCCGCAAGAATAAATAAAGATTAATATCTTTAGATTTCCACCTTTTTTCACCTATTTTTAACATAGGCACCAACGTACAAATAATAGCTACTTTAAACCTGTGGATGGCAATACCTTATTATTGCCTTCCAAATTCCCTTATACTTCACATGAGGTAAAAGAAAATGAAATGCATCACACTCAAAATAAGTAATCATCCTTAATTTAATATTTAAATTTTGCATCCTGCATTAATTAGATTACACTGCTGCAGACCCGTAAGAACACAGAAGAAGCAAACCGTGTGAAAACTGTTTGAAAATGCATTTGTTGGCTTAAAGACTCAATATTAAATTAAATCATCTTAAAGTCTCCCAATTAACATCCCTAAAATTCTTGATAAGTATTTAATAACTAAGAAAACACCACTAATTGACAGGTTTTCCAATGAGGAGCACAGAGAGAGCACAGACAAAAATCTGGAGGAACATTTTGGACAGGTCACAGTCCATCATGAAGAAGGCACACGTTCAAAGGTTTAACAGTACCTACAAATTATTTGACTTTCATGGATTCGGACTGTGGACAAAAACTGAAGCTCCCAAATGAAAGTCATACAAACATGGAGATAACATAGAAACTCCACACAGAAAAACCCTTGTATATTCTGTATGAGAAACAAACTGAAACAAACCATTTTTGTGAGGTGTATTTGTGTCCTTGTGCATTTCATTAATGGTTAGTTAATTGTGTAATCAGTTTTGTTAAGCCAGTTTTTGCTAATACTGGCAATAAACATATTTATGTGAAACATATAAATGATTGCTATCCCAGTGTTCACTGGGAAAATGGTGGGGGAACACACAGAACAAAGACATTAATGCAATATTAATAGCAACACCAGTTCATCTACTAGCGTGTTTTCGGACTGTATTACAGATGTGTTTTAGAGGGAAAGAAAAACTCAGGTTCTTGGAACTATATATAAACACCACCACCAAACTCATTACACTAATTTATTATTTAGTAAACAGAAAGGAAGCAAACTGTAAAACAAATGTACAGTACATGCGTTTAATCAATAGCTTGATAAAACATTAGCATTAACCCATTACATTGCAATAGAGGAATTCTGGCCCACACTCTCCCTTTCTTCAAAGTTGATGGGTATTTGTGTATGTTTTTTTTACATTTAATCTATTAAGTTTTAAGAAAATCATTTGCCTTTTATTGAGATACAGAAACAGTATTTTATTCACACAATGTTTATCACATTATATAGTTGTGATCAACTCATTTTAAATAGATGTTACTTCATGAGTACCAAGAAATTTTAAGAAATGTATTAATTATTAAGAAATATCAATTATAAAGTAAATCTAAACTTACTGTGCAGGTCACACAAAAAAATAAAACTGACCTTCACAGTTAAACATTAATATTGGAAAAGTTTATTAATAAACTTAATATATATTACATTTAAATAGCACAGCCAAAAATGAAATCTATAGCAGTGTTCCATACAGTATCAGTCTCAAGAGATGATTGTTGTATGGATTACTGTATCGTCCTTCTGTGTTCTTACAGGTCTTCAGTGGTGTTCTGATGCATGCTGTTTGTCTGACTGGTCCACTGTGCACCACTAAAACACTTAGTCACGTTTTATAGTTTGAGTTTTGAAAATGCGGTGAAGTTTCGTATAGTGGATATTTTTAAGACACAGGTTTTTTGAACAGAGCCGGTGTTTGTAAAAGCAAAAATCTTTTTATGGAAAACATTTAAATGTTAAACTAAAGATGATTCCTTATTTTGAGTGTAAAACATTTCACTTTCTTTTACCTCAATGAGTTATAAAACAAAACTAAAAACTCATTACATTCATAGTTTGGTTTTGTTCATTTTGTTTTTGGTATATTTTTGACCTACTGCGTTAATAGACTTTTGCAATATCTACAAAAAATATTAATAGATGATGTTTCAGCAATACTGCAATGTTATAATGAGGTTCCATGTTGTTATAGTTTAGTAAAATTCATAACAGCTTGCAACATCAGCAAACATTTTTCACAAAGCACCATTTTTCCCACAAACCTTTCAATTACAGCCCACCATCAGCTGTACTCCCCTGGGTACGCATGCGCAGAACACATACAGACTATAAAAAACCAATTACATATGGTTGAATTACCAGTTCTGTAAGTATACACAAGGGTATAGCCTCTCTCACTCATGCTAATACACACGTCATGTACAACTTTCCAAAGCTTACTGATATTTCTCTTCTTAAATCATGTACAATTATCAAAATATCTTACTATTCACACACATATGTGTGTGCATATATACAGTCATATGCAAATGTTTGGGCACCCCTATTAATCTTAATCATTTTTAGTTCTAAATATTTGGGTGTTTGCAACAGCCATTTCAGTTTGATATATCTAACTGATGGACACAGTAATATTTCAGGATTGAAATGACGTTTATTGTACTAACAGAAAATGTGTAATATGCATTAAACCAAAATTTGACAGGTGCAAAAGTATGGGCACCTCAACAGAAAAGTGACATTAATATTTAGTAGATCCTCCTTTTGCAAAAATAACAGCCTATAGTCGCTTACTGTAGCTTTTAATCAGTTCCTGGATTAAGGTATTTTTAACTCTTTACAAAACAATTCCAGTTCAGTTAAGTTTGATGGTCGCCGAGCATGGACAGCCCGCTTCAAATCACCCTCATTGATGTTCAATGATATTCAGGTCTGGGGACTGGGATGGCCATTCCAGAACATTGAAATTGAAACATTGAATTGTGAAATGAGTAGATTTGGAACGGTGCTTTGGATCATTGTCATGCTGAAATATCCTTCCCCGGCGTAACTTCAACTTCGTCACTGATTCTTGAACATTATTCTCAAGAATCTGCTGATACTGAGTGGAATCCATGCGACCCTCAACTTTAACAAGATTCCCGGTGCCGGCATTGGCCACACAGCCCCAAAGCATGATGGAACCTCCACCAAATTTTACAGTGGGTAGCAAGTGTTTTTCTTGGAATGCTGTGTTTTTTTGATGCCATGCATAACGCCTTTTTGTATGACCAAACTCAATCTTTGTTTCATCAGTAACACAGGACCTTCTTCCAAAATGAAGCTGGCTTGTCCAAATGTGCTTTTGCATACCTCAGGTGACTCTGTTTGTGGCGTGCATGCAGAAACGGCTTCTTTCGCATCACTCTCCCATACAGCTTCTCCTTGTGCAAAGTGCACTGTATTGTTGACCGATGCACAGTGACATCATCTGCAAGTTGATGCTGCAGCTCTTTGGAGGTGGTCTGTGGATTGTCCTTGACTGTTCTCACCATTCTTCTCCTCTGCCTTTCTGATATTTTTCTTGGCCTGCCACTTCTGGGCTTAACAAGGACTGTCTTCCATTTCCTCACAGTGGAAACTGACAGGTTAAATCTCTGAGACAACTTTTTGTATCCTTCCCCTGAACAAGTATGTTGAACAAGCTTTGTTTTTAGATCATTTGAGAGTTGTTTTGAGGAGCCCATGATGCCACTCTTCAGAAGAGATTCAAATAGGAGAACAACTTGCAATTAGCCACCTTAAATACCTTTACTCATGATTGGATACACCTGGCTATGGAGTTCAAAGCTCAGAGGTTACCAAACCAATTTTGTGCATCAGTAAGTCAGTAAAAAGTAGTTAGGAATATTCAAATCAATATAATAAGAGTACACATAATTTTGCACCTGTCAAATTTTGGTTTAATGCATATTGCACATTTTCTGTTTTATTTACAATAAACCTCATTTCAATCCTGAAATATTACTGTGTCCATCAGTTATTAGATTTATCAAATTGAAATGGCTGTTGCAAACACCCAAATATTTAGAACTAAAAATGATTAAGATTAATAGAGGTGCCCAAAGTTTTGCATATGACTAATATATATATATATATATATATATATATATATATATATATATATATATATATATATATATAAATAAATGGATTAAGCAGAAGATAGTGAATGGTTCATATTGATGTTCAGAAAACATTTACTTTTAGTGTTTTTAATAAATGTTTATCCTGTTTGGTCCGCCACCCCAAGTGGGCCTTGAGTTTAACATCAAAAATGCAAACATAATTATCGCTGTAGCCCACATATTACTGTGTGGAACTTAAAATCAAATTACATTTTAGAAACAGGAAATACATCAGATCTGATCATCCTGGGGTGGAGGGCCATGGTTCACATACATACATTCATACATACACAAAACACAAAATTGCCAAAAGTATTTGCTCACTCATCCAAATTATCAGAATCAGTTCCAAATCACTTCCATGGCCACATGTGTATAAAATCAAGCACCTAGGCATAGACTGTTATTACAAACATTTGTGAAGAAATCTAAGTGTTTAGGAATGACCGCAACTTGCGTAGACGAATCGCTCTTCTCCATCTGGCAATCTGATGGATGAGTCTGGGTTTGGCGGTTGCCAGGAGAATGGTACTCATCTTACTGTATTTTGCCAACTGTAAAGTTTGATGGAGGGGGGATTATGGTGTGGGGTTCTTTTTCAGGAGCTGAGCTTGGCCCCTTAGTTCCAGTGAAAGGAATACCAAGACATATTGAATAATTCCATGCTCCCAACTTTGTGGGAACAGTTTAGAGCTGGACCTTTCCTCTTCCAACTTCACTGTGTACCAGTGGACAAAACAAGGTCCACAAAAACATGGATGACAAAGTTTGGTGTGGATGAACTGGACTGTCCTGACCTTAATCCGACAGTACATATTTGGAATCAATTAGTGAGGAGACTGAGAGCCATAGCTGCTAATACTACTACTACTAATGATAAAATTATATTATTATTTTTATTATTAATAATAATTCATTCATTCATTATCTCCCGCTTTATCCTCTATTAGGGTCGCGGTTGGGTTCCCCATGCCCATCCAGGGGAGAACGTCTCAGGCGCTGGGCAGATAGACCCAGGACAGGGCGCCAATCCATCGCTGGGCACACACTCACTTCACACAGACACACTCTATATGGGGCAATTTTGAGAATTCAATTGACTTGATCCATGTTTTTGGACTGTGGGAGGAAACCGGAGAACCCAGAGGAAACCCACGCAGACACGGAGAGAACATGGAAACTCCACCCAGATGGGGATTCGAACCAGGAATCCCTAGCGCTGAGAGGCGAACGTGCTAACCACTAAGCCAGCATGCCGCCATTAATAATAATAATAAATAATAATAATAATAATAATAATAATACAATGTATGAATAATTAAATACATAATTAGGAATCACTGTCAAATACTATAATAACAATTTCGTACCATAACTCACCATTTAAATAAAACATTTTGCGACAGTAATCACAAATTGAAAAGATAATTGAAATCTCTTAGACTGATGACTAAGAAAATACTAATTAGGATAAGTTTCCTTGCTCTATTACTCTCTCAATGAGATTAAACGTGTGTGCAAATGATTTATACGTCTTCACAATTATTAAAGATAAAGCTTAGTAAATGCCCCTCCACATTAATCACAGAAATCCATATTTAATTTCAAACTGCCTGAAGAATGGAAATTTTTGGGTTCTGCTTGAATAGTAAATACACATCTTATCCTGGTATGAATTAAATTATGTTTACAGTTATGAATATTTAGAAGAAAATTAAATAAAACAATGAAATTCTGGCATGATGTCATAGAAACCAAACAAATAAGCATTGCATAAAGACTAGCATAAACATTAAAGCATTGTTAAATGTATACTTAAGTATTTTATAGCACTTGCATAGGATTTTAGCACCTGATTGAGAAACTGGGGCGGCACAGGGGCTTAGTGGTTAGCACTTTCTCCTCTCAGCACTAAGGATTCCCGGTTTGAATGCCCATCTGGGTGGAGTTTCCATGTTCTCCCCATGTCCGCATGGGTTTCCTCCGGGTTCCTTCCACAGTCCAAAAACATGGATCAAGTCAATTGAGTTCGCCAAATTGCCCCATATAGAGTGTGTATGTGTCTGTGTGAGCGAGTGTGTGCCCAGCGATGGATTGGCGCCCTGTCCTGGGTGTAAAGTTCAAACCACATCATTAAATTTGCTGATAAGTACCGTTGTGAGCCTCATCAGCAAGAACAATGAGAGTCAGCATACAGTGAGGAGGTGCAATGGCCAACAGACTGTGCAGAACCAACAACCTATCTCTAAATGTGAATAAAACCAAAGAGATGGGTGTTGACTTCAGGAGAGTGCCAGGTGACCACTGAACAACAATGGCTCTGCTTTTGAAATTGTAAAGAATACTGACTTCCTTATTGTCCACATTGAAGAAAACCTCCCCTGATCCTTTATAAAATGGGGCCAGTCAGAGGCTTGTGGTTAAGGAACCAGCCTTTCAACCTGAAGGTCCATGGTTCAATTCCTGGTCCCACCAAGTACTGAAACTATTTCATGAACTGCCCTTGAGCAAGGAACCCAACACCAATTGCTCCCTGGGAACTGTAAACAGGGCTGCTCACCACTCTGGGCATGAGTGCTCACTTCACTCAGTGTGTGTTTCACTGCAAGGTTGGGTTAAATGTGGAGGGCACTCCTATGTACACACGTGGACAAAATAGTTGGTACCCCTTGGTTAATGACAGAAAAACCCACAATGGTAACAGAAATAACTTTAATCTGATAAAAGTAATAATAAATAAAAATTCTATGAAAATGTACAAATGAAAGTCAGACATTGCTTTTCAACCATGCTTTAACAGAATTATTTCAAAAAAATAAACTCATGAAACAGGCCTGGACAGAAATGATGGTACCCTTAACTTAATATTTTGTTGCACAACCTTTTGAAGCAATCACTGCAATCAAACGATTCCAGTATCTGTCAGTGAGACTTCTGCACCTCTAATACCTCTACCACAGCAGGTATTTTGGCCCACTCTTCATGTGCAAATTGCTCCAGTTGTCTCAGGTTTGAAGGGTGCCTTTTCCAGACGGCATGTTTCAGCTCCTTCCAAAGATGCTCAATAGGATTTAGGTCAGGGCTCATAGAAGGCCACTTCAGAATAGTCCAGTGTTTTCTTCGTTTTTTTTAGATGTGTGTTTTGGGTCATTATCCTGTTGTAAAACCCACGACATTTCTCTCTAGAATCCCTTGATAGTCTTGAGATTTCATTATACCCTGCACAGATTCAAGACACTCTGTGCCAGATGCAGCAATGTTCATGTTGAGTGTGGTACATACTTTGTCACCAAACAGCACAATGACTACCTGTAGCCCTATATATAGGCCCACTGACTGATTACAATATTGTAGACACCTGTGATACTAATTAGTGAACACACCCTGATTTAACATGTCCATTTGGTCACATTATTTTCAGGGTTACCATCATTTCTGTCCAGGCCTGTTTCATGAGTTTATTTTTTGAAATAATTCTGTTAAAGCATGGTTGAAAAGCAATGTCTGACTTTCATTTGTACATTTTCATAGAATTTTTATTTTATCAGATTAAAGTTATTTCTGTTACCATTGTGGGTTTTTCTGTCATTAACCAAGGGGTACCAACAATTTTGTCCACGTATGTATGTATTCACTGTATGCAAAAGGGATCACTTTAACAATTAAAAACATCAGCTCCATAGCCAAGAAAGCCCAGCAGCAACTGTACTTCCTCCGAAGGCAAAGAAACGCACATATTCCACGACCATCCTCACCATATTCTAAAGAGGGACTGTTTCCCACACGCAGAGACAGAACAGCACCCCCCCCCCCAGACATGGTTCTGCTAAATACTGTATAGTAGCATGTTCCTCTATACCATCTACCTCATAAACTGTTGTGCTCACACTACATGTCACCTTAATCCCACCCCACACAATCGGTCTATACATACTACACTTGTATACTTGCACATTATTGTGTTGGTGCATTATTATTATTATTATTATTATTATTATTATTATTATTATTTCAGCAGTGTCTCTGAGGTGCACTGCTGCACTAAAAACACCCTCACCAAATTAGTTTCATTGCAGAACTCACAACAATAATATACCAGTACTACTGTCTGAAAAAATTACATTACAAGTCCATCTATATGGTAAATAGAGAGATTAGTCAATGCAGCAAGAAGGTGGTGTGTCCAAACTTTTGAGCAGCATTGAAAAATAAATTCAAGACTACAAAAATATAACTTAAATTGGGAAAAACATGTTAGCTATGCAACACTGCACATACCTTATTTTGCAATCACAAACTAATACCTGTACAATAAAATAGAGAGTGGTATCTTATATGTACTTTTTTCTCATTTATTTTAGATAAATATCTTTCTTTCTCTGAAAAATTTGTGTGATATATGGCAAAAAAAAAATTTATTTGTCATATATGGCAAAATACTGATTTTTACTATTCCACTGTTTTTGTTCATCTTTCTTCTCCCATAATTTTTTAGCTATTGACAGTTTTCGCATTGGTTTACCACTTCGTCACATTTGCATTGGTGAATCCTACTGCTTTGTAAAGAGCTAAGGAATCGGCCTAACCGTTCCTGATATATTCCCGTTTTTCATTGTTAATATTTGAAACGTCTGAAATTTAAAAATGACTCACAAAAAAACTCAATAGATAAACTGGGCATTAGGATTATCTAAGACATTTAATTAACTGAAGATTATATGGCTGTATTCGAAATTACATATTACCTACAACTCTCATCCTAAATGTGCATCATGTAGTATGCAGTTTTCATACAAAATATACTGTGTCTATCTGCACAATGAACTGTATCCCCTCATGCACCACAGCCTCATCCCTTCTCTCCTTGAGTGTGCTATATGCAATTAGTGGTTATCAGTTTTCTATTCAAATAAACCCCTCAGACACAATCCAAAGTGGCTCACTTCAAAGGAGCTGTCCTTGGACGTTTCTGAAGAGATCCACACATTGAAATTTGACAAGATGTCCAAGCCCTTCCAATCATTCCCAGCCTTAAAATCCCTTATATGTAACTTAAAGCGCAATCTGGTCCTACAATATTAACAGGTATACCTTAGAACTTTTAACGTAGCAAGACTTTTAAGGTTCTTAATGCATCTAACATTTATGTTAATGTAGCGTCACATTAAAAAGTATTACGCTGGAACTTGAAAGTAAGGAATGAAATGAGCATCACCACTAATCTATAATCAGAACTGCTTCCTTCTCACACAGATAATCTGCTTCAAATGAGAAAATGAAAAGTGACAGGACGCTCACACAGTTATTAATGATGCTGGAGTTTTGTGCCATTTTACATTATATGTGCTATCTTTCATCACTGTGTGACACCCCGCATCACAATTTTAATTTTCCTCATGATTGAGAAAGAATGAGACAATAATGTGGGTCAAAAACAGAGCAGAAGAGCCTTTCAAGAAACATGGACAGCACATATCTTTCTACAGATAAGTATATTGCACAAATGTTTACTTCAATGCAATTCAATTCTTTTGCACTTTAATATTACATTACATTTACACCGAGTCATTTAGAAGATGCTTTTATCCAAAGCGACTTAGAAATGAGAGACCAACACAAGTCAGTAGTTAAGGAGAACCCAACTACAATGTAGAATAATCAGACCTGATTATTATCCAATCTGGCTCATTATTATTTTATATCTAGTGTTTGTGGACCGCATGTGTTTTGAATTGTTTCTTGAAAATACCAACTGACTCAGAGTTGGGAAGGTGGTTCTCCATTTAGCAGTGGTAAACAATACGGTGTGAGAATTAGCATACCGGTGAGGTTAAATCACCAGGTGAAGGTAAGAGGGGGCAGAACCTGTAGGTCAGTCGGTGCCATGTACTGAATGTGAGCAGCTACAGAGAGCCAATGGAGAGAAAGCAGTAATGGAGAGGCATACGTTTGCTTGGGCTGGTTGAACACAAGTCAGGTTGCAGAGTTTTGAGTTGTAAGAGGCCTGATTTCTGATGTTGTACAGGAAGAACCTGCAGGAATGGACAGTTTTAGTGACATGACCAGATAGTTTAAGATGCGCACCAATTATGAAATCAAGGTTAAGGACCGAGTCAGTTAAAAAGATTGTGAAGCCATCAATTTGGAAGGTCAGGTCATTAGCTGGAATTATGAGAAGCTCTGTTTTGGGCAAATTTAATTTGAGATGACAGGCCATTATACAAACAAGTACCTCAGTGACATGCTTTTGTCAAATATGATTGACACAAACCGTAAATGCTACACACGTACAGTAACATTCAAATGTTTGTACACACCTCCTTTCTGCTTTACTGATTGTTAATGTTTTTAGTTCCACTGAAAATATGGACTTTCTGTTAGACTGTTGGCATTGTACAGTGCTATATAAATAGTAATATATAAATACATTACTTCAACTTGCACTGCTGCACTAAAACACCCTCACTGCATTAGTGGTCCTGACCAATAGAGAACAGAGAACCAACAAAAACCAAAAAAAAAAAAAAAAAAAAAGTTTTGACTGATACTGTATGTGCATAAAGAATATTAGGAAAAACATAATAAATTTTAAATATAATGGTAATCCTAAATGTTCAAATACTTTAAGCCATTTATAGATCTGTTCTATTGTACACTGTAGATAAAAATTAGCGAACAATGTATCTAGATGTAGATGTCTGTGGTGGTGGGGAGGCTGACTTCAACAGTCCTCTGTGCAGAGTTTTGTCTGCAGCAGAGCAGCTTCCGTGCCACACATTAATCCTGGAGCACAAGATGCTCTCCCACCACACATCTGAACGAGGAGATGAGGACTGAGCTCCCAAGTCCAGCTCTCCTCAGCCATCTGAGGAAGTAGAGCCGCTGTTGTGCCTTCTGGACCAAACTGGAAGTATTGACGCTCCAGGTGAGGTTGTCACTCAAGTGCACACCCAAGTACCTGTAACTGAAGAGCATTTCCACTGCAGATCCCTCAAAGTGTAGGGGGTGTGGGCATGTCTGCCCCTTTCGAAGTCCACAATAATCATCTTTGTTTTCTTTATGTTGATGCAGAGGTTGTTTTTTCTGCACCAACCCTCCACCTCCTCTCTGTAGATGGACTCATCACTATCTGTGATGTATTCAACCACTGCCGTGTCATCCGCAAACTTTGCAATATGACCGCTCGGATGGATGGGTGAGCAGTCATTTGTTAGCAGTGTGAACAGGAGGGGGCTTAACAGACAGCCCTGAGGTGAACCAATGCTGAGGGTTTTCGTGGAGCAGGAGATGTTGTGGATATAGCGGCCTGTTGGTCAGAAAGTCCAGGACCAAGTTGCGGAGGGAGGAGCTCAGTCCAAGTGGCAAAAGTTTATTGCTTAGGGTGTGAGGGATCATTGTATGGAATGCAGATGTGAAGTCTACAAAGAGCATGCGGATGTAGGAATCTTTCTGCTCCAGGTGGGTAAGGGCAGTATGAACCGCAGAGAAAATTGCATTCTCTGTGGTTATTCAGGTAGGCATGTTGGTTTGGGTCCAAAGTGACGTGGATAGTGGCTTTGATGAGGGTAATAAAGTCTCTCTCTCTCTCTCTCTCAAAGCATTTGGTGACTGTCGGCGTGATGGCTATTGGCTGATAGTCATTCAGACCCATCACCATGGAGCTTTTGGGGACCAGGATGATGGTTGCAGTATTCAGGCAGGTGGAAACAGCTGCTTGTCTGAGGGAGGCATTGAATATGTCTGTCAGGACCTCAGAGAGCTGATCAGCAGTCTTTCCTCACCCATCCGGGGACGTTGTCCGAACCAGCAGCTTTCCGGGGGTTGATCCTATGAAGGGTCTTACTGACCTGTGCTGGTGTCACACTGAGGGGCTCTTCTCCAGGTGATGGATGAGTCTGATGCTGGAGGCAATGCCAGACTCCTCAAAGCAAGCATCGAACTTGTTGAGAGCTTTGGGCTGGATAGTATCTTTGGGGCATTGTGTAACTCTGGTTTTGTAGTCCATGATGTTCTGTGGATCTTGGGAAGAGAAGTAGCTTTCAGCAGAGAACGCACCTCTGCATTCAGCCAGAGTTTCTGTAGCAGGTCAGAGTCTTGGTGGCTGATGTAACAGAGGATGGCATATGTGTATTCCTCCAGATTTAGCTCCCCCTCACACTCAGTGGCCTTCCTGAAGACATGCCAGTCTGTGCAGCCGAAACAGTCCTGCAGCACAACGTCGCTATCTCTGGGCCACACTTATGGTTTTCTGTACAAGTCCGGAGCATCGCAGCAGGGGGTAGTATGCTGGCACCATTGAGTGGGGGACAGCTCTGTATGCGTCTTTTATGTTGGTGTAAACACGGTCGAGTGTTTTATTTCTCCGTGTTGGAATGTTGACATGTTGGTAAAACAGCAGCAGGTTAACGTTGTTATTATTGCCTGACATTTTTTTCCGGATGCTTATGCTGAAGCAAGCTGATGTCATGCAGCTCCTTCAGTACATTGTTAGTGTTAGCATCCGGAGCTATGTAAACAGCAATGACGAACATCACTGTAAACGGGCGCATCAAAGTAAGAAGAGAGGCAAGTGAACTGATGCACCCATCATGCCTAGTGCCTACTGTACAAGCCTGTAAAGGCAGTGCCATGATCTGGGGTTGCTGCAACTAGTCAAGTCTAGATTTAACAACAGTATCTGCTCAAAAAATGAGGACCACTAACTACCTGAATATACTAAATCAGGGGTGCCCACCGAGATGTACTTTTCCATTGGACAGGTCATCGAGATCTACCAGGGTTAATCTTTTTTTTGGCTTTTATATTGAAACCTGTTTACACACATGTTAGTATTTGTGAATCAGCATAGAAAAGACTTCCTCAGATTGGCATTTTCACAGAAATTGCTATTTTATTAAAAATCTTCCAGCAAATGGGCATCCCAATCTGGGTGGAGTTTCCATGTTCTCCCCGTGTCCGTGTGGGTTTCCTCCGGGTTCTCCGGTTTCCTCCTACAGTCCAAAAACATGGATCAAGGTCAATTAAATTCTCCAAATTGCCCCGTATAGAGTGTTTGTGTGTGCCCAGTGTCCTGGGCATTGGCACCCTGTCCTGGGTGTATCTGCCCAGAACCCGAAACGTTCTCCCCTGGATGGGCATGGGGAACTCCACTGCGACCCTAGTAGAGGATAAAGTGGAAGATGATGGATAGATGGACATTCCAGCATATGGCATGGAGAAAACTTGATTTTAGTACACCCAAATGACCAAACACACAGTATACAGCACAAATGTAAAAGAATCACTGTAACCTGCATTTCCCCAAACAGAACATGAACATTAATAAAAGCAAATGCATTTTGAGTGAGTGAGGCAGTGCTTCGGATTTAGGCATGGAGGTGTGGCCACGTGCCGGTTTTGGGAACAGCGAGAGAGACGGGGGGCAGACTGCTCGCTTTCACAATGATAGAGATCACGATTCGGAATGAATCACATTGTGCATGTTAAAATGTGTGCATGTGTATAAGCGCTTCCGATACTGTGCTGTAAAAACTGCGCTGACATGTGATAATACCTCCGTCGTGATCTACCGGACACCCCCGAGCGATCAACCGGTCAATCACGATCGACGTATTGGCCACCCCTGTATGATCAGGTAATTTCATAAATGGACTTCTTTTTTCATATTCCAAGATGATAATGCCACGATTTATCAGGCTTAAATTGTAAGAGAGTGGTTCAGGAAGCATGGGACATCATTTTCACACATGGATTGGCTACCACAGGGTCCAGACCTTAACCCTATTGAGAATCTTTGGTGTGCTGGAGAAGGCTTTGCACAGCTGTCAGACTCTGCCATCATCAAAGCAAGATCTTGGTGAAAAATTAAGTCAATACTAGACGGAAATAAATCTTGGGACATTGTAGCTCATCAAAACAATGCCACAGCGAATGCATGTTGTAATTAAAGTTACAGGCGGTTCAACAAAACATTAGAGTGTGTGAACTTTTTTTGGTGCAGACTTTTTTGGCTAGGAAAAAAATATGTACATTAACAAAGGCTTATGACAAATGTTATAAAGCGTTATGAATATTTTATAAATGCACACGGATTCATAGAAAGTGTAAAAATTTTTAAAGGGGTACAAAATTCCACTAAAAGAGTGTTTTACAAATAACCAATGTATTTCAACATAAAATTTTTATTTTGTAAAAAATCTGATTATAATTAGTAGAGTGACTTTAGTACAGAGAAATATTAAAACTCAACTTTCTGAAGGTTCCAACAGTCACCAATCAGAAGGAAGTTACAGCGACTGTTCTGGGTTTCTTGGCCATAACTTTGTGACCAAGGATTTTTTTATTCTGTTTCAAGAAACTGCTATGCCCAATTTGCTGTGTGACAGACAGGGGAACTGTCCTGCAATGAAACTTCTGGCTGATTGAGTAATGAATGTATGATAGGAACATATTGTTGAAGAAGGTTCTGATACTTGAAATCACTCAATGCTATATAGCTGTATGAGATGTCCAACTCCTGCTGCTCAAAACATTACCTAAACCATGACTCCTCCTCCTCCAGCTTTCACTGACTTCTTTACACACCTTGGGTTCAGTCCTTTCCAAGTCTGTCGACAAAATGTTTTCACCAGACTGAAACGAACCCTGCTTTCATCACTAAAATAAACTCTGGACCAATTCTCCTTTGTCTACACAACATGCTCCTTAGTAGAGGTAAGTCTATACCTTTGATTCTTTTTTCTTATAAGAGGTTTGGTCACTGCAGAGTGGGCTTTCAGACCAAATGCTCTTAAATGCTGAGACATTTTATGATGAGACAGATACTTATCTGTGCTGAACTGGTAAGCGATTCCAGCTGCAGTGTTGAACCAACCGCCTTATCCTGTCCTCTTTTGCATTTGCTTTTTGTAGGTGACAAGCCTTCCTGAATGAGTTTATGATTTTGTGAAGATGCAATATTCTAGAAATTCCAGAAACATCCAACATCTCAACTAGGGGTGCGAGGGGGATCTCTCAGTGTCTTGCGATTCGATTCCGATTTTTTTTTTGAGGTCACGATTCGATTCAGAATCAATTTTCGATTTCAGTTCAAATGGTCTTGAAATTTTGTTCAAATTATTGGCAAGATGAAACGATGATGACAAAGAGAACATTTATTTAAAACAATACTTTCAGTTTCCTTCCTGTATCAAATCTTTTTGCATCATTTTATATTTATACAAAAAAAAAATAGGATTGCGCTAAATTAAAATGAGCAGTATTAGGTGATCTTAGCTGCCTGGCTTTTTCTTACATAAAAAACATCCATCAATGAACAAATAATTCAAAATATATTAATACCAAAGTATACCATAGTGCATTAGCCTTTAATCGAAAATAAAATACAGACTTTACAGTCATCGTGACTTTATATTTTGCAAATCTTTAGAACTTAACATTAAAAAAATGAAATCCAGACATCAGTCTCTTTAAATATATTGCAACAACAGTCAGTACATTTTTAAAACTTTTCAACTTCTTTCAGTTCTGGTGATGTCGTGCTAAACGGGCTCGCACATTTGTCGTATTTCCAAAGTACCTCGATTTCATTTTACACTCATTGTAAACAGTTGCTCTCATGTCGAGCTTTCTCTTCCTGGCTTTAAAACCCAAACACCGGCTTTTAACAGGTCAAATCACGCTCTCCCCCAGCTCCATGCTTCCCGCTAGCATGCTAGCGAACTACAACGGGAGCTGGCTAACAAGCTTGCTGTACGGTGGCCGAGCGGATCCGTAATGCGATATGCAGCATGCTCGGGAGTGGGCGCCAAAAAATAAAACTTAAGCGCATTTTTAAAAAAATCGATTCTTGAGCATTTTGAATCGATTCAGAATCGCCAGGACTATGAATCGCGATTCATTGAAGAATATATTTTTTTCAGCACCCCTGATCAACCTCTTCGGCCTTCACCTGGACAATCTGCTGCCAGAGGGTTTCAGTCCCTTTGAAACGGCAAACCATTTTTGCAAAGTCAGTTAAAACAGGACGCAAGGCTGACGGTCAAAATGGTTAGTCAGATGCCGCGGAGAGAGAGACCTGACATTAAGATGTAGGATGTGACAACACGCTTTAAGATCAGCCAAAACATTTAAATGTACGTTATAAAGAGTGTGTGTTGATAAAGCTGCTCCTGATCTTGTGAACTCCTGTCTCTGGGCGTCATTTCTTCTACCCCGTGACATACAATTTATGGAATAAGCTTAAATATTACCATTTTACACATAGGACTACGCAGTGACCTCAACATTTAGGAGATCATGCTTTGTTCTCCAATTTTGATCTCCAGTGTATATACAGTCACCAAAGCTCAAGCACTATTTGGGTGGTGGATCATGGGCAGCATTGCACCGACACTAAAAATATTTTGATATGTTAGTGTGTGTGTTCTGCTGGTATGAGTGGATCAAACACGGCAGTACTGCTGAATTTACAATTTAGGCACTATACACTTTTACTCCTTTAGACACTTTAGTGCTCTACCTTGTAGTAAACTCCGAAAGCTAATAGTGCACCATTACCATCCAGTAAGCACTTGCTGGAATTTGGGGTGGTGGACTTCTCAGTACGCAACCGGTTTCACTAATTACATGCCAACACCATATGACATCAGTCATGCAGTGCTGAGACATTCATCAGTTAAATAACATTGAAGAAAAGGAAAAAAGTATATAAAAATATATAAGTATATATTAAAAATATAATTACTATTTAACTATTTTGGACTATGGTAATGACAGTCATTTTATCTTTTAAGCATTTAAAATAAAATAACAGAAAACACCCACATGTTCAGTGCAAAGGTTTAATCCAACACACCAAATAAAACATTCTACGCCATTTCCACGAACTGTCAATAATCCAATTCAGCCATACCTTTTTTATTAAGCTATAATAAAAAATGAGAAAGGGTTTGGGTCAATGTGAAACTCACCATCCACTCGGAGATAATAATGTCCACTTTCTCCACCGGAAGCTTCACATCCTCTATACGACCTTTAATTAGCGTGATTACACTTTCCAAATTATTTGATCTAAAAAATAAATAAATAAATAAATAAATAAAAACTGCATCATATTACATTACAGGCTGAATATGGGCGGATTTTTAAGGCAGCTTAAAGTTATTTAGATGAACAAGAGAAGTCTATTTCATGAAGAAAATGCTAGTGTGATTGCAGCTTGACTGTAAAAGACACAGTGCATACGTACATCAAAGCAATACAGTGAACGAAAAATAAATAAATTTAAAAAATGGGGTATGCCACCTTTTTGAGAATTTATGGGGTATTCTCAAGTGGAAAATAAGGGGTACCAGACCCAACAACAAAATACCTCATAGATTCTCAATGGGGTTTAGGTCCGGCGAGTTGGCTGGCCAGTGAAGCACTGTGAAGGCATAGATATCAAAACAGGTTTTGGTGCTTCTGGTGGCATGGGCCAGGTTCTGCTGGAAGATAAAATCTGCATCTCCATACAGATCCTCAGCAGAAGGAGTTTGATTCATTGGCAGATCAGATTGATCCAGAGACTTTTATTCATGGGTAGATTAGATATATTCAGAGTTTTATTCATTGGCAAATCTGATTTATCCAGTTTTATTTATTGGCACTGGATAGTGGACATTATAAAAATGCATCTGCATAAATATTTGCACAACTCCTAGATATTGATGTTTTGCTATACAGTATAACAGCATTGGGTAAAACTGAGTTAAGTATATTAGTCTGGCCCTCTAAAACCAACAGAATTTCTAATGCAGCCCCTAAACTTAAAAGGTTTTACATATCAGTAGTGTGGCATCACAAGAAAAGTAGAACTGCATCATATTAAACAGAAACATATTTTCATTACTTTCTTTATACATAACATTGCAACATAAACTCTTTAGGTACCACTTTCTATGAATCCGGTATTCGTAAAGCATTATAAGTGCATTTATAAAGCTTAAAAAAATATTCATAATGCTTTATAACATGTCACGAGCCTTTGTTAATGAACACAGATGTTTATAATCGGTCATAAAATGTTATAACAATTTGACATAAGGCTTTATAACACAAAGTGACAATGCATTATGATATGAACTTACTTAATTTTTCATTGTTTGAATGTTTAGATATTCTTACCTAAAACAAGATGATTACAATTTACTTAAAGTCTGTAAGAGCATTTATAAACACTTTATCTCATGCCTGTAAAGAGAGCTTATAAACCTCTATAAACAGTAATTAGCACTTATAAAGTAATTTTCAGGAAAAGCATTTGTTAAACACAAAATGTTATAAGACTGTATGGCGCTGGTCTCTAAAAGTTCAAGAGATCAAATTAGTAATTTATAATGCATTATGCCACCTTGTGTTATATGAACATGTCATAAGGCTTTACAAGTAAATAAGTAAAAAGGTTAGATACATCTATGGACATTAACAATAGGCTTTTGACAAGTATTATAAAGCATTAAGAATACTTAATAAAGCTTTAAATATGTGATGTGTTAATAATGCATTATGAATAGTGAAGGAAGATATGTCGTTAAAGGTAAAGTATATATATATAATAATATGTGTGTATGTATGTATATATATATATATATATATATATATATATATATATATATATATATATATATATATATATATATGTATGTATGTATGTATGTATGTATGTATGTATGTATGTATGTATATATATATATGTGTGTGTGTGTGTATATATGTGTATGTGTATATATATATATATATGTGTGTGTGTGTGTGTGTGTGTGTGTGTGTGTGTGTGTGTGTGTGTGTGTGTATACACATATACATACAAATAAACACACATACATATACACACACAAACTAGAGAGCTTATTCGGGGTTCTTTTGAGTCAAAGTCGAAGCTTTGAGGGGAAAAAACAATTTACTTCATGACCTAATAAAGACCTAGTTTTAGGAAACAAGTGTTAATTACTGCCATTGGGCTTGGTCCAACACAACCACACATTCATTTTACCCCCCTTCCCACCCCATCAAGCGCACACACACAAACAAAGATTATACAACAAGTAGCCTCTTCCACTGACCTTCTGTCAAGGCAGAGTGCATGTGAGGAGCTGCAAAGATGATCCTTTAAGCGTGTGTATCAATCTCCCTCATACTCCATTATCATGACAGCTAATGTTAGTGAGGACAGAGGCATTAGTCAGGGCCAGTGTGTTTGTGTTCATGTGAGTGAGTGAGTGTGTGTGTGCGCGTGTGTGTTGGGGGTGGATAGGGCGCTATGTATTTGGGCCAGCTGATTTTTATCTCTACACTATCACACACTACCAGAATCCCTTACTGACTCCACAAAAGAGGAGAGGTAATGTTGTAATCTCATTATAGGGAACAATAGGGCAAGAGAAAATGAATGTGTATATATATATGTGTGTGTGTGTGTGTGTGTATGTGAAGGGGGGGAGCGAAAGCAAGCTCCTTTGAGTACCTTTGTTGTTAGAGCTGTAATTGACACAAGGGAATTGTAAGTTTAACTCCAAAATAGAGAGAGGTACTAAAATCACTATAGGAAAAATAAGAGCTCAGATGAGGAAAAATAAACATTGGATACTTGCTACTCCCTAGCAACTCCTCAAATTAAACTTTGAATTGAAACTGGACTTCTAAAAAAATCTGGTTAAAGAGTCTATTAACCTAATGTGTCACAATATTGTACAGCTTTGGAATTATTATTTTGCTCGACAACAGCTACAAACAGTTTAAAATGGTATAAATAGGCTTAATTGAAAATAAATAACTAATTACACATATAAAAACTGACACCCTGAGTAACTCAAATATTTTGTTTATTGCGGCTGAATTTAAAAAAAATTCTATCAGGACATTTTTTTGGTTACATACATTACCTAGCTAAATAAAAAACCTATAGCTTTTACTACAGCACATAGTCAAAATGGCATTGTTTCTACGAGATTTTGCAATGTCAACTTTTATTTCTTTCCAGAGTTGCAATCATTTTTTTCTTAATATCTGGTATTATTGGTGGAGATGTGGACCACTGCAGAAATGGTTTTCCAGCATATTCCAAAGATTCTCAATGGGGTTCAGGTCTGGACCCTGTATATTGGACCTCGCCAATCCATGTGGAAGAATGATGTCTCATGCTCCATGGACTACTCTTTCACAATTTAAGCCTGATTAAATTCTGACATCATCATCTTGGAATATACCCATGTCGTCAGGGAAGAAAAAAAAATCCATTGATGAAATAAGATGAAGGTTCAGTATGTTCAGGTCACTGACCTCATTATTTGAACAAATACAGCAATGTTACTGAATTCAGACATGACTACAGCAACTCCAAAAATCATGGTGAAGGTTGACCAGGTGGTGAAGGTTTTTAAATCTTTGTTTTCATATATTTAATTTATTTATATAGTAATTTCTTTGACCTTACTGGACATTCAGGGGAACTGAGTGAGCATGCATCATGCTCGATCTGAGCAGCTAGGGTGAACAGTTTTTTATGGAATGGGATATGAAATGACCACATTTTTCTTTTTAGGTGCTAAAATAACATAATTAGGGACATGTAGTGTTAATGTTGAATCATCTTAATACTGTACTCTGTAGAGAGTTTAGCTCCTGTTGTACGGGTGTGGGGGATTTTTACACGGATTGATAATTTTTATTCCTTTTCAGCTACAACCACAAAAATGCACCATGTCCCTGAACTTGTATTACCTCAAACAGTTTTTTTTTACCATGACAATGATCTCCCTATTCAAATGGTCTCACCTGATTACACCCAAAAAGCACCTTTTAGGACGTGGAAGAGTAGAAGATTTGCATCATGGATGCATTACATTTGGTCATTTGGCAGATACTTTTACCCAAAACAAATTACAATTATTCCAATTTGATGGCTGGGGTCAGAACACATTGACAGCATGCCTGAAGCAATGAGGGTTAAGGGCCTTGCTCAAGGGTCCACACTGGCCATCAATCCCAAGGCTCAGGGTTTAAATCCCATGTTAACTGAAGTTACCAAACACCCTAATCAGCCTAAATGAGCTACTGCATCCCTTTGTGGATGTGCAACAAACGAATCTGCAGAAAATTAAACTAATTTTGTTAATCAAATCTCTTTTCAGCACCTTGTTAAATTTATGCCACCTAAAATTGTCAGTTCTAAATGCAAGAAGGGCATAATACAAATTACTATCCAATAGGAAGGTGTCTGGAATAAAGTGGCCAGTGAGTATATATTACTTATATTGTTAGCACACCTTCCACTGATAGCTCTCTTTTTATTATTACTGGTCTTTGTCTCTCACTGCAGGGTGTGATTGAGAAATGGGTGAAATTTTCACATTAAAACAGGCCGGTTACCTCTAAAACACACACACAGCTGGCCCTACAGTGGTCCAATGGTGTGTAAAATTAAACTTCAGTCCCTGTATACATCCTGCTGCCTCACAGAATAATAACAACCGTAATCACCCCACCCAACCCCAATACGCACGCTCACGCAAAATACTCAAGGCAACCAAGTTTACTCAGGCCAACATCCTATTCACCAACACGAGCAAAGTGTGGCAGTAAAATAAAAATAAAAAAATAATATATACATATATATATATATATATATATATATATATATATATATATATATATATATATATATATATATATTAGGGGTGAGCTGCAATATTCGCTGATTCGATTCGGAGAACCGTAGTCGACTATGAACCTCATAGTCGAATGTACCATTTTGACCACATGGGGGTGCCCATGGCTGCTGCTAAGCATTAGTTTTTACATGAAATGTCTTTGTTTTCGTTATATATATAGCCTTTTGTCAAATAAAATCATCCTAATTTTTAGGTTTTTAGTTTTTTTTTAGGTTTTTCCTTTGAAGTGGAAAAAGTCCAGAGCGGGGATCCCATTTACGGTGCTCTAGAAAAACAAGTAAAATATTTTAAAAAATCTTTTTTAAAAACCACGCTTATAGCGCCATCTTGTGGTGAAATTTTAACTGATTCGACTATCAGTCGACTATAGGGAAAATCTGACGAATCAGATTCGACTATGAAAATCCTTAGTTGAATACACCCCTAATATATATATATATCCATTATCTTCCACTTTATCCTATATCGGGTTGCAGTGGTGGTTCCATGTCCATCCAGGGGAGAAGATACACCCAGGACAGGGCGCCAATCTATCGCTGGGCATATTATATATATATATATATATATATATATATACATACATACACACTGTATATGTATATTTGATCCCCTAGTAAAGCCATGACTAATGTTGGCTCCCACAGACCACTGACACACCCTAATCACATGTCTGGATTAGAGACACCTGTCCGAAATTGTCACCTGTATAAAAGGCCACCTGCTAACAGTCTCAGTGACACTACAACATCTCCACAATGGGCAAGACTAAAGAGCTGTCTAAAGATGTCAGGGACAAAATTGTTGACCTACACTAGACTGGAATGGGCTACAAAGCCATAAGTTGGTACAATGATTTGGAAGTGGAAGAACTACATTACTGTCAATTGACCCAGGCCTGGAGCTTCATGCAAGATATCACCTCGTGGAGTCTCAATGATCATGAGAAAGGCTAAAAAACAGCCAAGAACTACACGGGAGGAGCTGAGTAACGATCTCAAGGCAGCTGGGACCACAGTCTCCAAAAAAACATTGGTAATACACTGAGACGTAATGGTTTAAAATCCTGCAGTGCATGCAAGTTTCCTCTTCTCAAAAAGACTCACGTCCAGGCCTGCCTCAAGTTTGCCAATGAACATATTAATGACTCCGAGAGAGACTGGGAGAAGGTGCTGTGGTCAGATGAGTCCAAAATTGAGCTCTTTGCAAATCACCTCCAAATACTTAAGGTTTTAAAGCATATATTTGGAAACGCAGAGAGGAGTGGGCCAAAATTACTCCTGAAGTGTGTGCAAACCTTATAAAAAAAACTATAAGAAATGTCTGACTTCTGTGCTTGCCAACAAGGCTTTGCCATCAAGTATTAAATGATGTTTTACTAGGGGATCAAATACTTATTTCCCTCAATGAAATGCAAATTACTTTTTAATTCTCATTTCATGTAATTTGCTCCATTTTTCTTTTGATATTCTATGTGGCACTGTTAAAATAAAGCTTGCATAAAAATTTTAAAGTCAGTGGGGGATCAAATACTTATTTCCTCCACTGTATATATATATATATATATATATATATATATATATATATATATATATTCACGGGGGGGGGGGGGGGGGGTGTCCCTATGCCCATCCAGGGGAGAGCGTTTCGGGCGCTGGGCAGATACATCCAGGACAGGGCGCCAATCCTTCGCTGGGCAGACACACTCACTCACTCACACAGACACACTCTATATGGGGCAATTTGTAGAATTCAATACACTTGATCCATGTTTTTGGACTGTGGGAGGAAACCAGAGAACCCGGAGGAAACCCACGCGGACACAGGGAGAACATGGAAACTCCACCCAGATTGGGATTCGAACCGGGAATCCCTAGCGCTGAGAGGCGAACGTGCTAACCACTAAGCCACCGGGCCGCCCCATATATATATATATATATATATATATATATATATATATATATATATATATATATATATATATATATATATATATATATATATATATACACACACACACACACACACATTTAGCAGACACTTTTATCCAAAGCGACTTACAAATGAGAACATCACAAGTCTGTAGTTATGAAGAAAACCAACAAACCTGATCGATAAAATCATCAAACCTGATCGATATTTGATGCTGCGCCCCCCCCCTTTATTTGTTTTAATTGATTTATTTATTTTTTATATTCCCCCTACAACAGATGTTTGTCCATAAGGCAGAATCACTAAGCAGTTTTAAGAAACTACTGAAGACGCATCTTTTTAACAGAGTTGGGAATTTTGCAATGTTGAACACCACGGACTGAGAATTAGCTCCTCGGTGAGGTGGAATTGCCAGGCAGCAATCATCACTGGAGCGAAGTAAACGAGCCGGAGTGTATTTTGAAAAGATAAATTTAAGGTAAGAGGGGGAAGATCTAGAAATGGTCCTGTAGGCCAGACTTGTACTGAATGCGAGCAGCTACCGGGAGCCAATGGAGAGAACTGAGTAGTGGAGTGATATGAGTTCGATTGGGCTGGTTGAATACAGGTGGTGTACTCCTTGGTCTGCGTCCGTGGAACCCAGCAGTGTGCAGTGTTCGTTGGACTGTCTGCCTTGGTTGAATACAACCAGCCCAATATATACTTACATACATACATACATACATACATACACACACATACAGTCAAGCCCGAAATTATTAATACCCCTGGCAAACTTTCAATTAAATTTACTTTTATTCAACCAGCAACTTTATTTTTTGACTGGAAACGACACAGGCATATCCCAGGAGATAATACGATGATGTACACGAGGCATCATTGTGGAAAAAAATATTTCTTAGCTTTTATTCACATTTGAACAAAAACTGGCATGTCCAAAATTATTCATACCCTTCTCAATAATTAATAGAAAAGCCTTTATTGGCTATTACAGCAATCAAACGCTTCCTTTAATTGCTGACCAGCTTTTTGCATGTCTCCACTGGTATTTTTGCCCATTCATCTTTAGCAATGAGCTCCAACTCTTTGAGGCCATCATCCTGATCTTTAGCTCCCTCCACAGATTCCCAATTGGATTCAAGTCAGGACTCTGGCTGGGCTACTGCAAAACGTTAATGTTTTTGTCTACTAAACATTTCTTCAACACTTTTACTGTGTGTTTTGAGTCGTTGTCATGCTGAAATGTACACTGGTTCCCAAGGCCAAGTTTCTCTGCAGACTAATGTATTGCTCTTTTTTAATGGTGCCATTTACTGCAATCAAGTTCCCTGGTGTTTGTTAACACCCACAAAACATTAGGTTCCCACCACCATGTTTGACAGTGGGGATGATGTTCTTAGGGTTGAAGGCTTCTCCTTTTTTACGCCAAATGAAGGACACATCATTGTGGCAAAAGAATTCATTTTTTGTTTCATCTGACCATAAAACAGAAGACCAGAAGTCGTCTTTGTCCAGATGAGCATCTGCAAAGGTCAAGCGGGCTTTTGTGTGGCTTTTCTAGAGAAGTGGTGTACTCCTTGGTCTGCGTCCGTGGAACCCAACAGTGTGCAGTGTTCGTTGGACTGTCTGACTTGAGATGTTGCCACCAGCAAATCCCAGATTCACCATAATGGCCTTGGAGGTGATCCTTGGATTTTTCTTCACATCTCTCACTATCCTCCTGGCCAGCACAGGTGTCACTTTTGGCTTCCGACCACATCTTCGGAGATTTTCCACACAGCGGAACTTCTTGTATTTTTTAATAATAATTTGCACTGTAGCCACTGGAACTTGTTTGTTTGATTGTTTAACGCCCCGTATACTCTTAGGTTATTTACAGGGCAAAAGAGGTTAGGTATGCAGCTAGATGTCCATACTAATTAATTTTATATTTGAAACTTCAATCCGGTGATCTTTAAGTAGGCTACAAGTAATTGTTTCACAGTGAGGAGTTTGTTGCATGTTTCTCAGGTAGGTGTTGGTTCTACCTTTATCAGGTGTGCATGGGTGAGTCTGGTGTGTCCAATATGGCATCTAGAAATGGTGACCTGGTCTCTTCTGTGTTCGGGCCGTGATCTGCTTTGGATAGGTATGGTGGGACATATTTCCTGTAGTTTATTTCTTGTTTGAGCATTCCATTCTGTTTGCCATAGTTTTTTAATGTACAGTGTGATGAGAAGGACGGCATCTGTTGGTAGATGTTTTGGGTCTCGTGGTTGGGTTGCTGATCCCTTTCTTGTCAGTCTGTCTGCTTTTTCATTTCCAGGAATTCCACAGTGACCTGGTACCCAGCATAGGCGTACGTCCCATTTTTTTACTTTGAAGAGATTGTATCTTGTTTAGGATTTTATTTATTAGTGGGTGTTCGGTCTTCAAACTGGCGAGCGCTTGGAGACAGGACTTGGAGTTTGTGCAGATCAGAGCTTTAGTTTTTTGTGTTGTTTCTATTAAGTAGAGTGCCATGAGTAGAGCCTGTGCTTCTGCGGTGAAAACTGAATTTTGTGGGTGTAAACCAATGTTGGTAAATTCCTCCACGGTCACAACTGCTGCAGTAACATGATTTTTGTGGTTTCAGAGCTGTCTGTATATAGGGTGAAATGTGTTGTTGTATTGTTCTCTTATTTTCAGACAGTCTGTC
Source organism: Corydoras sp. C115 (assembly GCA_019802505.1). Taxonomy (NCBI): domain Eukaryota; kingdom Metazoa; phylum Chordata; class Actinopteri; order Siluriformes; family Callichthyidae; genus Corydoras; species Corydoras sp. C115. The sequence continues at coordinate 212,021 of JAFMOC010000468.1, forward strand.
AAATACTTATTTGAGTGAGTGGTTGGTTTTCGTTTTTTTGTCAGATCCATGATGATATTTGGGGGTGGAATTTCCAGGGTGGAAGAGGTTTTGTATATGTTTTATTGATGAAGCCCATGTTTAGGTAGATTTTTTGCAGATGTTGATTCATTCTTGCTCCAAGGGGTCTGATGAAAGTAGGTTTTGATTCATATAGAGTGAGTAGCGATGTAGTGAAGATAGTTCTGTAGGCTGGGTTTTGTGGGTTGTCCTTAGGTTTTATGATGTATTGTGGTGAGAGTTTTGTTCTTCTGTGTTCAAGGGACGGTTCATGGGATTCAGTGTACAGACTTTGCATCGGGGATGTTCTGTAGGCTCATAGGGCTAATCTTATGCCAGAGTGGTGTATTGAGTTCAGTCTGATTAGATATGACTTTCTGGTGGCACCATATATTATTGAACACAAACTACAACTTCTGCTACCATAGTCAAGTTTTGACCTGACTAATGCTCTGTACAGCTGGATGAGGGGTTGGAATTGTGCACCCCACTTGGTACTGGGCAAAACTTTCATGAGTTTTAACCTCTGCATGCATTTTTTGTTTTTTGTATGCATGTGTTGGATAAAATTAAGTTTTTTTTTGTCCATGATGAGTCCTAAGAACTTTGCCTCCTTTGCAAAATTTATGGGTGTACTGTCAAAGTAAAGTTGTGGGTCCGGGTGGAGACCTTTCCATTAGTAGAAGTGGATACCTAGTGTTTTTAATCTGGAAAATTTGAAGCCATTTTCGATGGCCCATTTTGCGATGTTGTTAATATTTTGTTGTAGTTTGTGTTCAATGTTTGTCATGTTGTTGTCCCTCACTCCTATGCAGAGGTCCCACTGGAACTTGAAAAATTTTTATATGGCCTTATAGCCCTTTCCTGACTTGTGAGCGGCCACAATGCCTTAGTAAGCTCCTTTGTCTTAGCCATGAGTGTCACAAAAAAGAAAGACTGTCACCTGTTGAGTTGATTAAAACAGCTGTTCCCAATGAATCAGGGTAATTAGGATGCTTTAAAACAGCTTGGACTATTTGGAATGGTATAGAACTTTGGATTTTCCCATAGACTGTGACAGATTGCAAAGGGTATAAATAATTTTGGACATGCCAGTTTTTGTTCAAATGTGATTAAAAGCTGAGAAATACTTTTTTTTCCACAATGATGCACATCATCGTATTATCTCCTGGGAGATGCCTGTGCCATTTCCAGTCAAAAATAAAATTGCTGGTTGAATATATATATATATATATATATATATATATATATATATATATATATATATATATATATATATATATATGTGGTGCTTGTGTGACTCTACAACACACACACACAAGTGGCCCAGGTAGTGCAGCTCATCCAGGATCAATCTTCCCTTTTCAATGTTCCCTTTATTTTTTTGAGCAGTGTGTGTGTGTGTGTGTGTATATATATATATATATATATATATATATATATATATATATATATATATATATATATATATATATATATATATATATATATATATATATTGTGGAAGGAAAATTATAAAAAAAAGTGGAAGGAAAATTATACATGAATCAACATTTTTTTTACAAATAAAAAACTGAAAAGTGCGACGTGCAAAAGTATTCAGCCCCCCTGAGTCAATACTTTGTGGAGCCACCTTTTGCTGCAATTACAGCTGCAAGTCTTTTAGGGTATGTCTCCACCAGCTTTGCACATCTAGTGACTGAAATTCTTGCCCATTCCTCCTTGCAAAACAGCTCAAGCTCAGTCAGATTGGATGGAGAGCGTTTGTGAACAGCAGTTTTGAGATCTTGCCACAAATTCTCAATTGGGTTTAGGTCTGGACTTTGACTGGGCCATTCTAACACATGAATATTCTTTTTTTTAAACCACTCCATTGTAGCTCTGGCTTTATGTTTAGGGTCGTTGTCCTGCTGGAAGGTGAACCTCCGCCCCAGTCTCAAATCTTTTGCTGACTCCAACAGGTTTTCTTCCAAGATTGCCCTGTATTTGGCTCCATCCATCTTCCCATCAACTTTGACCAACTTCCCGGTCACTGCTGAAGAGAAGCACCCCCAGAGCATGATGCTGCCACCACCATATTTGACAGTGGGGATGGTGTTTTCAGAGTGATGTGCAGTGTTATTTCTCCGCCACACATAGCGTTTTGCATTGTGGCCAAAAAGTTCAATTTTGGTCTCGTCTGACCAAAGCACCTTCTTCCACATGTTTGCTGTGTCCTCAACATGGCTTCTGGCAAACTGCAAACGGGACTTCTTATGGTTTTCTTTTAACAATGGCTTTCTCCTTGCCACTCTTCCATAAAGACCACATTTGTGTAGTGCACGACTAATTGCTGTCCTGTGGACAGTTTCCCCCACCTGAGCTGTGGCTCTCTACATTTCATCCAGAGTCACCATGGGCCTCTTGGCTGCCTCTCTGATCAGTGATCTCCTTGTTCGGCCTGTAAGTTTAGGTGGACGGCCTTGTCTTGGCAGGTTTACTGTGGTGCCATACTCTTTCCATTTCCGGATGATGGATTGAACAGTGCTCCGTGAGATGTTCAAAGCTTTGGAAATCTTTTTATAACCTAAGCCTGCTTTAAACTTCTCCAAAACCATATTCCTAACCTGTCTGGTGTGTTCTTTGGACTTCATGATGCTGTTTGCTCCCCAATATTCTCTTAACCAACATCTGAGGCCGTCACGGAGCAGCTGTATTTGTACTGAGATTAGATTACACACAGGTGGACCCTTTTGAGTCATTAGCACTCATCAGGCAACTTATGAATGCAATTGGTTGCACTCAGGGAAAAGGGGGCTGAACTTTTCAGTTTTTTATTTGTAAAAATAATGTTGATTCATGTATAATTTTCCTTCCACTTCACAATTGTATACCACTTTGTGTTGGTCTTTCACATTAAATTCCAGTGAAATATATTTATGTTTGTGGTTGTAATGTGACAAAATATGGAAAAGTTCAAGGGGTATGAATACTTTTGCAACCCACTGTATATATATATTCGTTGGGTCGCACTTAAACTTAATCCAACTGCAGCGCTTCAACAATCACAATCACACAATTATAACAATTAACATTATTTGAAAATGAATTTGAAAATTCAGAGTGAGCAACTCGAGCAATTTTCAAGCCACAAAAACAATTTGATAAAGATGGCTGCAGCCAGACCAATCTTGTGAAATCGCAGTCATCGCACTCTTCCTTACTCGTGATCACTCTTCAAAGTTGGCTTAATTTATTTCAAACGGGAAAAATTTTCAAAATGCCGCAACTCATTTGGAGCTACAGACATAAAACTGACCACAGGCCGAATGATTCATAGACAACCAGCAGCCAAAACCACAGACTGATGGCACTTTCCATTCCATTTGCACAAGGCCTTGCCTGTTTTTTTGCCCCATTCACTTCCATTCATTTTTTAAATATTTAAGATATAAACACCATTCCAAATCTAAACTGTCCTGACCATTGATATGACGACTGGTTATAGACACCTAAATTCACATTTCATGTGTATATATATATTTGAATGTGTTTTTGAAAGTGATTTTTCAAAAATATATATTTTTTTTGTTTGTATTCTATAAAATTGTACAACCACAGTTGATCTATATGGTTAGTGGAACTAAAAAAATATGAAGAAAAAAAAGTGTAGAAACAAAGAGTTGGATCTAATAAAGTGGCTGACAAGTATAGATTTGAATACCGTTAACCTTTCAATATCAAAACAGATTAATCGGCCCAATCTTTTCAGAACCTTAAGAGAGGACAATTTAGTTTTTAATTTGTTTAGAATTATTTGTTTATGCCATTTCAGCACATTTAGTTGTGGAATTTATTCGGATAGTTGGTTTGTGTTTCTTAGCAAATTTTAGGATAATCCTTGGTGTTTTGAATTTAAATGATTTAATAATAACACAGCAGATTATCAATATAAAACATCACACTTTTTACATTTAGGTAGAAATATAAAGAAAGCACTCCTGTTTCGTTACTTAAAAATGTTACCATCTGAACTGCAGCATTGGCTATTTAGCATGGTGACTCACCTGACAATATCCATGGCCTGGTAGACGATTTCTGATTGGTCAACACCAATAACTTGCTTAGCGCCGGCGCGAGCAGCAAACATGGAAAGGATTCCTGTACCACACCCAACATCAAGCACCACCTACAACACAAGATTCATGAACATCAGTTAGAAAATGAAATGAGGCATTATGGAATTAGTAGTGCATATGTGTTTTTTTTGCTGGTGCTAAATTAAATCATACCCAGCCTTACTGCAGGTTTGAGGTGTTAAACACCTCAGTGTTACTGCTTGAATAAGAATATTAATAAAGAAATTAGATGCTTAAGGTAATGATCATTGTAAATAAAATCACAGGAAAGATGTGTGTTTTATACATATATAAATAAATGGAAAACACACACAGTGGTGTGCAATATTGGGCACCCTGATGATTTTCCTTCATAAATCATTGGCTGTTTATACCAGCAATTTTAGTTAATTATATAAAATAACAGGTAAATAAAACCTATTTAATATCATAGACAGCAATGTACTGCATGAGAAGTTAAGTGACATTTATAGGATGTACAAAAATTATTTTTATTTTAATACCTTTGCACTAATAATTGTAACAACTTTTTTTAAGCTCATTGACCAACATACACAGGTGAATCCAATTATGGTTATAGGGTTAGCAGGCATAGTTAACCCCAGACCAGCTCCACAGACCTGCAACATCATCCTGCTGCAGATGGTGTATCATGGTGTACTATTCAGCACACTATGAACTAGGAGAGGCTGTATGAGAGAGTAGACTGATGAAACTAAAATTAAGTTATTTGGAAATAACAAGGGGCTGTATGCATGGTAGAGAAAAGAATCCAGACTCTAATTGGAAGCTATGGAAAGCATTTAGAGGCTGTTATTTCTGCAAAAGAAGGATGTACTAATGCCATATGCTGTATGATATATTTAACTGAAATTGCTGATCCCAACATCTAATAATTTATAATGAAAATTATGATATTATGAAATCAAAATTAAAAAAATTTGATGGGCAGTTTTCATTTTGTTGTCCAAATTTAATAGTAAATAGTTTTATAGTTTGGGCTGGAAGAACAAATAAGGTCAACAGGACATTTAAAAACTGTCTCTTGTATTTTGCACATGATCACCCTCCGTACTGGACACTATTTTTAATACACTTTATAACTGTAAATGTAATTTTTTTTACATTCATTCCCTCTATCATAATACTATTTATTTTATTGTACTGATAATGCTACTGGCTGCTAAATTTCCCTTGGGATAAATAAAGTATTCTATCTATCTAAAAGGCAAATTATTTTCTTGATTGATTTAATGCTTATTAGATTTAATGTAAAAATTACATTAAATTTATTGAGTTTGTACACATATATTCGTGTCTGTGTGCGTGTGTTTATTCAGTTTCTGTTATCAGAGTTTTGCAGTTGTCATTTGAGCTCATAAAAAAAAAAAAATAATAATAATAATAATAAAAAAAAATCATTAAATCAGTCATCATTGTAATAATCCCCCCCACCGTTTTTGTGGTGTTAACCTAAGAGTTAATACAAATTTCAAAAAAAGAACAGGATATAAAAGGTATACACACTTTGTCCTTGAACAATTTTGGATTGCTGTACATAAAATCTCGGTAGCTCTCAGTACGCACTTTATCCTGCAGGAAACAGACACAAAAAGAAGGGGGCGGGGTGTGAAAGAGAGGTGTAAGTAATGATAGTGTGTCACTATTACCTTTTCTATTAGGAAGATAAAACACACACACACACTTTCTCTCGCTCGCGCTCACTTACTCTCAGCAGGAAAGCAAAACCCTTTTCCCTTAAGATGGGGAGCAGAATTCTCACACAAACAGTTAAAGAAGACGGCTTTTGTCAATTCTGTGACAATAAAAAACTATAGTCTATCTAAATTAAAGCTCATTTGAAGTCTAAATCTCAAGATTCTGTCTCTGCAAGGTGCTAGAGCCAAATACAAATAACATAAGATATTACACATCTAAAAAATGATTTGCACATGTGTTTAAAGTGGGATTGGAAGGCTTTGAGCAGGAAAGCTAAGTTTGTTAAAATATAATAGTCAAAACATTCCACCCATCTCTACAGTGATTGAACAGCAAGGTTAGAAGGTTGGGCTGTGAAGTAAAAGGGCTGATAGAATTTACAACCTCTATATACTGCTTAACAACGATATGTGTGAGTGCATGTGCGTCACCACTGTAGGTTGACGAAGAAATATCATCACTGTGACGTCAAGCTTTGCGTTATTGTAAAGAACAGCAACCAATCAGGACTTTTTCAGTCTTCACCACTTTACCGCAGTGTGTGTGAGCTGATAGTTCCTTAAGCTACTCCCACCATTTTTATGAGCCTCATGTCCAGGTTGGATGAAGCTAAGCTTTGGCGCAATGTATTTGCACTATATGGCAGGCTTACAATGCATCTTAATGTTAAAACCAACACGCTATGCAATTCTTAATACTGTTTCTTACCTTGAGCATTTCTTCATGTATGCTGTAATGTCCATATGAGCTAAAATAAGCCTCATCTTCATCCTCTCTCAGCTCAGCTACACTCCCCACATACCTCTGTGTTACATCTGAATGCAACAACAGGTCTGCCACAAAGCTCCTACACACATAAATTAATAACAATAATTAATAGTCTATCTGGAATTATTCAAAAAGTTTCACCTCTCATTGTATGTCATTTGAGGCAAGTTATAAAAATATAAAACGTATATATTTAGATCCCTGTTAAAACATTGTTCAAAAAAGGTACTATGGAAATGGAACCCTACATACACATTCATCCTTAAACACCGCAGTGGAATTCTACCCAAAACTTACTCTACCTGAAGTAAAGACAACTAAGTCTCCACAGCACCCCCTGCTGCCACACATCCATACACACACTTAACTAAACACAAATGCAGTGAATTTATAACTAAACTATAACTATTGTGACTCCTAAACGTGATATGTAAAAATCTTATTACACATTTTGTTTAGAAAAACATGCCCTTGGTGAAATTTTCAGATACACAGTGATATCTGTACAGGATGAGTTATAAAATTTGAATACTTTAATAGATATTCATTTATTATCTTCTACTATGGTCGGTCCCATGCCCATCCAGGAGAGAACGTTTCAGGTGCTGCGCAGAAACACCCAGGACAGGGCGGCAACCTACGCTCGGCACACTCACTAGCACAAACACACTCTATACGGGGCAATTTAGATTTTCATTCAATTGTCACATGACACAATGGTTCAACAAAAAGAGTTTGCTCCATATTTCTAATTCCTCAAAACCTTTGTCAGAATTTTTAACTGTAAGCAAGATATTCTCAGCACAATGCTCAAAAATTTAGAAAAAAGGGTTCTGAAAATAATGTAGCACAAGTCACAGACTTTAATTTGTTCAGATCTTCCATGGCCCGACTAAGACTCTCCTCGGCTTGCTGTGCCCTCTGTACCCACATCGATTCATCATTGCACGCAGCTTCTCCAATTAGCTCCTCCACATCTGCACAGAGAAAAGTGTGTGCATACACATATACTGCTAGTACCTACACACATTACAGTTCTTACATGAAAATGCAACGGTCATGCTGGAACCAAACACAAAACAGAAAAAAAAAAAACATATATATAATTTGCACTTAATATTGTGCAAGAATCATATACTTTGTAGAGGTAAACAAATAGGGGGGCATTACATACACTAGCCACTAGTGGAGACTGTGGCATTACTGGAAATCAAGATACCATCAAGCATGGGAAGCGCCCCCACATCTTTCCCGTGATTTATACACAATAATGCACAACCTTGGGTGTCTTATTGCTTTTATAAAATGGTTACAAACACACTAATATATATGCAGAAGCGCTCCTCAGAAATGGCATAAAATACAATGTAATATTTTCTGCAGGTATAGCGATTCACAGGTACATCGAAACCAGGGGTGTCCAAACTTTTTGCAAAAAGGGCCAGATTCGATGAAGTGAAATTTCTTTCTGACATTTTTTTCTCCACACAAGTTATATGAAAATACACACTGTTAAAACTAATTTCCTTGTCAAAAAACCTTAGGCTCTCAGCGCTAGGGATTCCTGGTTCGAATTTCCATCTGGGTGGAGTTTCCATGTTCTCTCCGTGTCTGCATGGGTTTCCTCCGGGTTTCCTCCCACAGTCCAAAAACATGGATCAAGTCAATTGAGTTCTCCAAATTGCCCCGTATAGAGTGTGTCTGTGTGTGCCCAGCGATAGATTGGAATCCTGTCCTGGGTGTATCTGCCAAGCGCCCAAAACTTTCTCCCCTGAATGGGCATGGGGAACCCCCCATGCGACCCTAATATAGGATAAAGCGGAAGATAATGGATGGATGGAAAATTACCTTAATTTTTCAAATGGCAATGTAACTGAATATAAGTTGTACAAGCACAAACAACTGTAAAGACTTAATTCTTTCATATCTATAGAGTCAGAAAACATTAAACAAACTTTATAGAATACCTTCAATTTAAGATATTTCAATTTCTATTTCAAAAAGCAGCTGACTTCTGTCATATTCATGTGGTTGCTGTTGTCAACACCTCTTAACAAATCAGTATATGTTTCAGATGCATATGTGTTTTCATTGCAGGCTAATGAGAAATAACCAAAAGCCACTCTTCTGCCCCCTAGCTGCCTGTGAATATCTGCCTACAATTCTGCCAGAGGCACAGAGGCAGACACAGATACTATTAGAATGGGGCTAATAGACGGAATTACATTTAAAATGTTTTATTTATTCTGACAGAGTTAGCAAGCCATAAATACAACATTAGAAACCCGGGCCATTTGGAATCACGGCCTGCGGGACAGACATTGGACATGCCAGCATGTCAGTGCACAAAGTGCAGATAGAAGTGAAGGACCAGAATCAAGAACTAAACATGTGTGCAAATGTAATGTTCATACCAATCTGCAGAAGAGCATCATCAGCTAGGACTGGCTTCATGTGCTCGTCACTACTCCATGGTAAAACATCACTTGAACACATCGCCAAACTCTCTCCACTGCACTTCTGTTGAAAAGAACAATATCGACTATAATATCAACAATAAATTCACTGTATAAAATAAAATGTTTGTTCATTATTTGTACACTGATAAACTGATTTATTACTATACAAGCAGAACAGCACTTACAGATGTCCGAATGTAGTTAATCATCTTGATGTATCCATATTCATCAAGCTCTGTAAACGGAAATCAGTTTTATTGCCACTACAAATTAATGATCATCATATTCATTTAATGAAAAGTATCTATTTAATGAAATTTATGTGTTCCAATCACATTCATGACCACAGGTTACAAGTCTTACATCACCAAGTCCAGAGTATAGCATCGATGCAGTTGCGTAAAACATGTCACCACTGGACTCTAAAGCTGCAAAGACATGTACTTTGGAGTGAGGAATCAGGCTTTTCTGTTTTACAGTCTGATGGATGAGTACGGATTTGGTGGCTGACAGGGGAACGGAACGGTCTAATTGTGTTACACCAAGTGTAAACTTTAATGAATTGAGGATTATGGTGTTGGGTTGTTATTCAGGAGTTGGGCACAAGCCCTTAGTTTCAGTGAACTTTAAATATTACAGCATACCAAGCAATTTTGGACAATTTCATATTTCCAACTTACTTTGTTACCCTATTTTCTTTTACAGTATTTTAAAAACCAATGTCTTCTTAAATCAAAACTGCTCCTGTTAATTCAACTATAAATTTTTCTGAACAATCAAGTTGTAACAATAAATCACAACCTATTTACTTTCTTAAGGTGTTAACTTTTTTCTATCAGATCTTTTTGTAGTGTAAATAATGATGCCCAACATAAAATTATATTACACATTCTGGTTTTGCTTTCAGAAGGGCATAATTACTGATGTAGGCTGTGTATGAGATGATATGCTATACAACTGACTTTCTCAAATGGTGGACACTTTGTGGGTGGGTTGCGAACAGCTTGTAAAAAATAAATACAGTGGATCAAGTATGCCGTGGAGCTTTGTTTTCGACATATGCTTCAGATTTATGACGTGATCACGTACTCATTGTACCCATTAAGTTCTGCAGATTGATCTACAGACCAGGATATTGTATACTTGAACACAACTTTAGTTTAGGTCTAATAACGAAATCCATCCATCAAGCCATCATCTTCCACTTAATCCTCTACTAGGGTCGCAGGGGCCAGGCAGATACACCAAGGACAGGGTGCCGATCTATCACTGGGCAAATACTCACACATACTCACATATCGACACACACAAACATACTATATGCAATTTGGAGCATTCAATTTACTTTGATCTATGTTTTTGGACTGTGGGTGGAAACCGGAGAACCCAGAGTAAACCCACGCGGACACGGGGAGAACATGCAGATAGAGATTCAAACTGGGAATCCCTAGCGCTGAGAGGCAAATGTGATAACATCTAAGCCCCTAATAAGTAAATGTGTTATTTTAAAATTATTACTAGGTGAAAGATCCAAATTCTTTGCAAGCTAAGACTACATTTACAAATCTTGAAAACAAATCTTGGCCTTTAGTAGCTTACAAGCAAAGAGAGAGAGAGAGAGAGAGAGAGAGAGAGAGAGAGAGAGAGAAGAGTGTGTGTACCAAACAGATGTTTTTATTACATCATTTAATAAAGGGTTCTGAAAATTGCATTTTTCTGTATATGCTTTACTTACTGTGCATTTTCACCAAATTTTTAATGCTCACGCTGTGAACAGTCTGGCAGTGATCAAAGGTTACAGATGCAGAATGAAAAAGCCTGTGGCACATGACAGAAGAGCTGATTAAATTGGTCAACCAAAACACTAGTGATAAATGTAATAAAACGTAAATACTGTTTCAGTAACACTATGACTTCACGCTACCCGTCACAGAAGAGACACAGCACACCTCCATCAAGCATCACATCATCTTCCTCCACCCACTGCTCCTCATTCTCACTGTCAGATGTATCCGGACAGCAACCCACAGCACCGAGATCAACTAACAATCAATCAATCAAGCATTACAGTGGATTCTGCTTTTAAATAGGCGTACAGATATCGTAAAAGTCACACAAACTAAACACCAGCGCTTTATTACACAAATTAGTTAAACGTTTACCTAAACGTTTACCACAGAAAATTAGCATAAGTACATAACAGATCAAGACAATCATAAAGCTGCACAAACGTGAATGTAACGTATTTAACGATTTTTTTTCTTTCACGTGTTACCTCTGCACTCCGCCATGCTGTTGCTCCTCTGCTGCTCCTTCTTCTGCCGTACAACAGAACCAATCTGACCGACGTTGTGGTAACGGCTCCCTCTACTGACATTACTGAAAGTTACAGCACGGACAACTATATACAAGTTTAAATTTTGTCATACACACTACAAATCAAGACGTGTACTTTGAAATTCTTGTGGTGAGACTTATTTAAGTCGGTCGGAATAAACACTTGTAACCAGCGATTGATGCCATCTACTGGTTCAGGCCATTCTTTTTTTTATGTAGTGGATTTAAACTTCCAGGTTTACACACCTGAAACTAGTCTATGGGGGTTGATTCTTGTCCAAGAATCAGATGTATGCTTTCATCCACCATAGTTTTCTGTGAGGGATTGGATTAGAGATCCCGATGAGAAAGGGTTGCTGTTGAGTCGTGGGTTTTCTCTGTAGTGGCTGGGGGTGTAGCCATTACAAAGGAGCATATTATTAGTTATTTTATTATTTGTGTAATGTGTACATTGTGAATATTAATTGTAATTTTGTGTTTTTTTGTTGATTGACGGTTTTCTGTAAAGGGGGCTACATGCTTTTGTATACAAGAACAAATGACGACTTGATTATGTTCTAGCATAATTTCATTCATTCATTCATTATCTCCCGCTTTATCCTCTATTAGGGTCGCGGTGGGGTTCCCCATGCCCATCCAGGGGAGAACATCTCAGGCGCTGGGCAGATAGACCCAGGACAGGGCGCCAATCCATCGCTAAGCACACACTCACTCACACAGACACACTCTATATGGGGCAATTTGGAGAATTCAATTGACTTGATCCATGTTTTTGGACTGTGGGAGGAAACCGGAGAACCTGGAGGAAACCCACGCAGACACGGAGAGAACATGGAAACTCCAACCAGATGGGGATTCGAACCGGGAATCCCCGGGAATCACCTAGTCATGTGTATGAAGATGTTAATTTGTTCACATATGAGATGCTGCGAAGGGTTTTATGGCGAACGTGCTAAGATAGCATCAATTGTTTTTGTCATAAAGTATTAAAACCACTAAGCCACCAGTGCCACTTCTAGCATAATAAGCACCAATTATTTAAAAATGATACTCAGCTCCTTCTAGACATCTACTGGTGTGTTTACAAGCATGGTGAAGGCAAGAGAATGGTCCCAGAAGACAAGAGAAGAGGTTATTGCTCTTCACAAGAATGGCAATGGATATAAAAAGATTGCGAAGTTGTTAAATATTCCAAGAGACACTTCGGAAGTATCATTCGCAAGTTCAAGTTAAAGGGCACAGTGGAAACGTTACCTGGTCGTGGCAGAAAGAAGATCCTGACCGCGACTGCTGTGCGCTACCTGTAATGTGGAGAAAAATCCCCGCGTGACTGCTAAGGAACTGAAAAAAGACCTGTCAGATGTGGGCACTGAAGTTTCAGCTCAGACAATAAGGCGCGCACTGCATAACGAAGACCTCCTGCCAGAACTCCCAGGCGCACCCCCTTGCTGACTCAAAGAACAAGAAAAGTCGACTGCAGTATGCCAAAAGTCATGTGGACAAGCCACAAAGGTTTTGGGACAGTGTACTGTGGTCAGATGAAACTAAAATTAGAACTGTTTGGGACAATGGACCAGCGCTATGTTTGGAGGAGGAAGAACCAGGCTTATGAACAAAAGAACACCTTGCCTACTGTGAAGCATGGCGGGGGGTCAATTATGCTTTGGGGCTGTTTTGCTTCTAATGGTACAGGAAAGCTTCAACGTGTGCAGGGTACCATGAATTCCCTTCAGTACCAGGAGATCTGGAGGAAAATGTGATGGAGTCAGTAAAACCTGCGGCTTGGGAGACGTTGGACCTTTTACAGGACATGATCCGAAGCACACATCCAAGTTACTAGAGCATGGTTGAACATGAAAGGCTGGAACATTCTAGAGTGGCCATCGCAATCACCAGATTAAATCCAATTGAGAACCTTGGTGGGATTAGTGTATATGCTCTTTTGTTTTACCCAGATCCTGCAAGAAGGTGGTGCTTGAAAGCTGTTTGGATGTTTTCTACATTGCATGAGGGGGGGAAACTATAATGTAAATCTCCATCATGAGATTTGTCTAATTTATAAGTTTATATTTTCATCTGTGGGTTTGTGTAGTAGTGTATGGATTTTAGACAGTTGAGCATTTGGTGGGGCTGCTGTGCTGCACTTTCCTCCTACTTCCAGGTACGACTTTATTTGGCTATTAATCATCTGCTTTTGGCATATTATTTTGGACTGCCAATACTTGTGGTATTTTTGTAACCTTGTAGTAAGAACTCCTGGTTTGTTTTTAAAAAATGTAATTCTACAATAAAGGTGTGGTGATGTAGTTTTGCTATAATGGTTTTGCTAAAATACAGATTTTTGTAATTAAACATTACCAGTCACTGGAATACATTCATTCATTCATTCATTATCTCCCGCTTATCCTCTATTAGGGTCGCGGTGGGGTTCCCCATGCCCATCCAGGGGAGAACATCTCGGGCGCTGGGCAGATAGACCCAGGACAGGGCGCCAATCCATCGCTGGGCACACACTCACTCACTCATACACACTCTATATGGGGCAATTTAGAGAACTCAATTGACTTGATCCATGTTTTTGGACTGTGGGAGGAAATCTGGGTGATCTGGGTGATTTCCCCGTGAAATCACCCAGATGGGGATTCGAACCGGGATTCGAACCGGGAATCCCTAGTGCTGAGAGGCGAACGTGCTAACCACTAAGCCACCGTGCCGTGTCACTGGAATACAAGTCTCCGTTATTCTTTTATACAGTCGCATCTTGCGTGTGGAGAAATCTATTGCTCTGTGAGTCCTAAGGGGCAGGGCCTTAGGTGGTGTAGTCTGGTACTTTGATCATATGTAACTGGGGGTTACACACTCTACAGAATTAATTTTAAATATACAAAAATTTACATGATTGTCATTTTGCAGATGCATTTATCCAAAGCGACTTTATCCAAAATGACACTACAGTCATGTGCTGTAGAATTATCAAACCTACATATTGCCCCATATAGAGTGTGTTTGTGTGTGTGTCTGTGTGAGTGTGTCTGTGCCCATAGAATGGGGCCCGAAACTTTCTCCCCTGGATGGGCATGGGGAACCCCCCCCCCCCCCCCCCCCCGCGACCTTAGTAAAGGATAAAGCGGAAGATAATGGATGGATGGATGGATTATTATTTATTTTCGAGGACCAGTGTTCAGTGATTATTATTATTGTGGTTTCACTCAGGATGACCTGACCTACCTTCAAGTCATAAATTTGAAGAAAATAACCCCAGATATATAAATAACTTTCAGGTGTAACCTCTCTAGATAACCACAGCAGTTGTGCTAAATGTAACTTAAAGTTACATTTAGTTCTTAATTTAATTACTTTATTTTTTCATTCATTTTTGCACACTCCACACAAACAGATTTCAGTTAAGATTTAATTAGCTGCATTTTATAAGAGAATGTGTTTATTAGAAGCTTAAAATAAGCTTGGAGTTTGATTGCTTTCTTGATCAGCGCTTAACTAAAAACACAGTACAAAATAAATATAAATACGTAGCCCCTCCTCATTGGAGTCGGGCCCGCGGGGGTCAGGGCCCAGAGGACCTGTGGTGGGTGTCTCTTATTTTCATTTCTGAGAGGTGGCAACCCTAGGCAACAAGAGCCTTTTAGTTGTTTTTCAATATTTTTTTACACCATAAGCATCAAATAACAATTGTAAATTATATCACAAATCTAGTCTAATAATTAAAACCATAACATTCTAGATGCTCTTTTTTATTAATGTTAACTTGTCTGCTCTGGTTTCATTGGTTGATAGTGCTGAGAGTGGTATTGGTTGCACGCTCTTTGTACAATAATTTCTCATTGTTTCTCAAGTTTGACACAACTTTCAGATTTTAGAAGCTACAGATTTGACAATAAAATCTGAATCATCCTTTAAAATCAGAACAATAACAGAGCAACATATAGCAGTGATGAGAGTTCAGATAAAGAAGAAACACAGAAACAAAGACATTTTCGGTAGGAAGAAAAAGGTAGGAAGGTAAACCCATCTGGAACAAAATTTTCTCCTGATTTGATTGTTTTGGACCAGAATTCTGAATGAGCCTTTTTTCATTTTACTGCTTACTTATATTCTGAGAAAATTAGAATAAAGTCTGATTTTACATGAAATGAAAATGTTTAATTTTGATATAATTTTGACATGATGTTTAATATAGTTATAAAGATGTCATATAAAATACTTTAGTGTGTTTTTAACTTCACACCATCAGTAAGGTAAAGTTTAAGGACTTGCATTATCTAGGAATTAAACCCAGATCAGCTGTTTGAAATGCAGCTATGTTGAATTCTATAACACCAACACCTGCTGATGTTTAATAATAAATGTAATGTTATATATTCTATATACTTAGCAAACCACTAACGCTCTAACGCTAAACCACTAACGCTTTAATGTTATGTCAAATCCTAATAATAAGTTTGAATGAAAGAAAAAATGATTACTTTCCTTTTAGAGAACAGATTCATAGTTACAGCATTAGAGGATAAAGAGAGGAATAATAAGGGAAGTTTGGCCTTTCTAGGTTACTTTTTAAATTTAAAAAACAAGTAAAAAATTGATAAAACTTCCAACAAACAATTTCAAAGTTCTAACCCTCCTGATGGAGATGCAGGGGATTGAATCCAGGACCGCTTACATGCAAATCATTATTTACATTACATTATATGAATATAAAAAGAATTATAGATTTTAAATAATAGTAACATGAACTGGCGGCACGGTGGCTTAGTGGTTAGCACGTTCGCCTCTCAGCACTAGGGATTCCCGGTTTGAATCCCCATCTGGGTGGAGTTTCCATGTTCTCCCCGTGTCTGCGTGGGTTTCCTCCGGGTTCTCCGGTTTCCTCCCACAGTCCAAAAACATGGAACAAGTCAATTGAATTCTCTAAATTGCCCCATATAGAGTGTGTTTGAGTGAGTGAGTGTGTGCCCAGCGATGGATTGGCGCCCTGTCCTGGGTGTATCTGCCCAGCGCCCAAGACGTTCTCCCCTGGATGGGCATGGGGAACCCCACCGCAACCCTAATAGAGGATAAAGCGGGTGATAATGAATGAATGAATGAGTAACATGAACTACTTCTTAAGTTACTTATTGAGGATTTTTTGTGGTACAGTATAAAGTAACAAACTACTTCTTCATAAATTAGGTTATTTTAGCAGACGCTGTTATCCAAAGCAACATTTTGGGGTCAGAACACAGGGGTGGCTACATACTACACCTTTGGAGCAATGAGGGTTGAGGATCTTGCTCAAGGACTTATATTGGTAACTTCAGTAGACTTTGGATTTGATTGCACAACTATCAAAATGATAACACAACACCTTAACCACAGCTACTAACACCCACATAATTGCATGTCTTCTTTCCCCCAGATTCAGATTCAAATTTAAAAAGCTGTCTAGTGGAATATGTAAAATGAAATGGGTAAAAGTGCTGGAGCCTACAAATGTCCTCATTATCTAAAAAGTAGTCTGGACAAGCTTCCAGTCTATTTTAGGGCAGACACACACACATAACCACACACATTCACATCCAGGAGCTTTAATTTACATGACATACATACTGTGTTAGTACAAGTAAGCTCTGAAAAGCAACATAAGTGAGCAGGAGAACATGCAAATTCTCAAAGCTTTATGCTGTGAGGCCTAAGCACCACTATCTCTCCACACAGGCCGGAAGGTCACAAGTTGGATTCCTGGGAGGAAAAATATATATCTGTAGACGACTTTGTGACATGGTGCAATGATGCTATACATGGCTGTCCTACACTGTCTTTTCTATGCTGTAGTGTGCCAGGGTGAAATCATTAAAAAAAAGGTTTGAGGCAGCTTGACGAGTTGGTCAGGCGTGTGGGATCAGTGGTGGGTGTGAAACTGTACTCTGTTCAGTGGGGGACTCATCCTCCTTGAACAGCTGGGGCAGTGTTGGACAGCCATGTATAGATTGTGTGGTAAACAGGTGTCTGTATTTAAAAATTTGGAAAACTAAATAATTAATTAAGGGCATCCTGCAGGACTGCCAGTCCAATATAAATCCAGGTTCTATACAGTAATTGTCGTAGCCACAGTGCTTCGGCAGAGCTATGGATGAAGAGCTGATGACACCTAGAGGAAATTGGTGACACCTCAAAAGAAAGAGACATGAAAAGCAGTTAGAGCTAATAAAGAACATTATTTAAGTAACAGACAGAGTTTGATTGACACCGTGAAGCATGTGACCACGGCATAAGGGAAGTTCAGTAGCAGACAACTGTAACAGAGATGCTCCACAAACAGAATCAGGAGATCTTTTGTACCAAGAGCCATCAGGCTTTTTAATTCTACCTGTGGGGCTGGTAGAAGGACAAATAAATAATGACTTCGCCATTTTGGCACTATGGTCACTTTTAGAACATCCTCAATACGGGACACTTTACCTTTGACACCGTTGTTACTTTAGGAATGTAGCAGGATGGATTTAGGCTCTGAGCCTTTTATGAATTATGGGGAGGTACATTCAAATTGGTGGTGGGTCTTACGTGAACTGTTTGCTAAATTTGCTCCTGGAGCAATAAAGTATTTTTTATGACAGTATACACCAAAGAGAAGAACAATGCTTCAACAAAGACTACATGGCTTCCATTTTACACACATCAAGACACGTCACACAGGTCTGTTAACTATTAATATAAGTTTTAATTGACACCTGAGTTGTATTGAATGAGTTAATACATGTTTTCTGCTATCAAAGTTTACTATTAGAGTAATGTTGCAGAACAACATTTTAAATGCATTCTGAGGAGTACAATTAATAATTTACAGTAACTTTCAGGCATGTTCACATTGTGTAGTGTTTAGGTGTCTGTACATATAACAAATATAACTTAATACAATTAGAAAACTATATAAGTCTATCATATATACCATCAATTTTCCCGAATTTTCATCTGTCCGCAAGCTCCCATTTTGCCCCTCTCTCCTTCTCCTCTAGTAAGCACTCCTGCAGTGAAGAAATCACTGCCACACACTTCTCCTCCAACCTGCAGCATCAGGCAACATATCCTAAACCGCCAGATTGTAAGGAGTGGGTTCCACTCCTTACTTTTTTGTTTCATGTTTGGCTTTTTGTTTATTTAGTCCTCTTCCTTAATGTGTATTGGTTGTTTGTTAATTAATTGTGTTTTGTTATTGGTTGCAGCACTTGGTTATGTGTTTCCTTTTTGCTATTTAGTTTCTGTGTTTTTTGTCATTCATTAGTCAAGCGTCTTTATTTTCATGCACAGCCTTAGTTCCATTTTTTTGCCTTACCAGCACTTCCTGGCTCCATACCGTGCTTTTCGCACGCTCTTATCTAGGTTTCGGCACAGGACCCTGACAGGACCCTGACAGAACTCCTCGGATCCAGGAAAGACTTCCCGGTAAGCGACTCTTTTGCTTCCGGCTGCAGCTCGGATGAAGAACTGCCACAACTATAAAATCTTAAGAATTTTTTAAAAATCAAGGACATTTGTTTACAATAACCTAACTCAGGGTTTACTTTCATACCATACCTGAATGAATGTTTATTGTTTACTGTACTGTGTATCGTCCTGTACGTATTGTGATCCTTGTGTTTGCACATGTGCACTTTATGTTGGTTGTGTGGTAGCTGTTATATGTAGCACCTTGTTCCTGGGGAACGCTGTCTCGTTCCACATATACTGTGCTGTAATTTATATTGTGGAATGACAAATAAAATACTTGAATACTTGAATACTTGAGCTCCCACACTGCGTAATTCCCCGTTCCCCTGTTCAGAAGCAAGTGGGAGGTAGGATGGGGCGGAGACGATCATAATACGTGATAACACATCCGCGGCTACATTGGAGCTACCTGGTCTGAACGAGATGGTTTGGGACAGTACCGCCCCGACGTCGTTACACCGGAACTCGATCGTCTCCGCCCCATCCTACCTCCCACTTGCTTCGTTAATGTGGTAATCTGGAATGTGGATAGAGACATTCGCAGAGCGGTACTTAACATGCGTCGTCCCATCCAATGTCTGAAGGGGTTGTTGTATGTGCCCCCTGCATTCCACAGTCGACTGATTACATGGGCCCGCACTGCCTTGTTGTCCCGCATTGTTATTGAAAGTCAGACTCCAGTTTTAAAATGCGTTTTTTATAATCTGGCATTAGATGGCTGTGTTGTCTGTTATCGGGGAAGAGGCGGGCTGTTTGAATGTTAAGTAATCAGGAACACAGATGCATGTTAAGGGCATGCCCACCAACCCAAACAATGCAAATCAGGTCAGAACAGCACAGCACCGGCATGCAGCACGAGATATGGAGGAAAGAGTGGTAAACACGACCCTACAGCTAAAAAACAAAATGCAGCTACAATAAAAACTGGGAAACTATCTACCCCTGGGTGAAACCAGTGCAAGGCGAGTCTGATAAAGTTTTGTGTGACAGTTTTTCTGCTTCTCACGAAGGTGAATACGATGTGAAATGACACAAAAAATGCGAGACTCACAAAAAACATGTTTCTCAAAATGAGGTTTCCCAGTCTATGCATGCATTCTGCTTAAAACAAGACAAGTTTTCAAACGTTTTCAAAGATTCAAACGTAGATAAAGTAACAGCAGCTGAATAACAGCTGCTAATTAGCGTTTACCACACTGTGAAATACTCCCTTTAATGTGTATGATTAATGTGTAATTATACACATTAAAGAACTGTCTGTTGTGTTTAATTGTACACGTGTGTGTGTGTGTATATGTATACACTGCTCAAAAAAAAAAAAGGAACACTTATATAACACAATATAACTCTGTGAAATCAAACTGTCCACTTAGGAAGCAACATTGACAATCAATTTCACATGTTGTTTTGCAAATGGAATAGACAACCGGTGGAAATTATTGGCAATTAGCAAGACACACTCAATAAAGGAGTGCTTCTGCAGGTGGACCACAGATCACTTCTCAGTACCGGTGCTTTCTGGCTGATGTTTTGGTCACTTTTGAATATTGGTGATGCTTTCACATGAGCATGAAACGGACACTACAACCCACACAAGTGGCTCAGGTAGTGCAGCTCATCCAGGTATGGCACATCAATGCAAGCTGTGGCAAGAAGGTTTGCTGTGTCTGTCACTACCAGGAGACAGGCCAGTACACCAGAGACATGGAGGAGGCCGTAGGAGGGCAACAACCCAGCAGCAGGACCGCTACCTCCACCTTTGTGCAAGGAGGAACAGAAGGAGCACTGCCAAAGCCCTGCAAAATGACCTCCAGCAGGCCACAAATGTGCATGTGTCTGCACAAAATGTTAGAAACCGACTCCATGAGGATGGTATGAGGGCCCGACGTCCACAGATGTGGGTTGTGCTCACAGCACAAAATCGTACAGGATGCTTGGCATTTGCCAGAGAACACTAGGATTGGCAAATTCGCCACTGGCGCCCTGTGCTCTTCACTGATGAAAGCAGGTTTACACTGAGCACATGTGACAGACATCACAGAGTCTGGAGACGCCGTGGAGAGCGATCTGCTGCCTGCAGCATCCTTCAGCATGACCGGTTTGGCAGTGGGTCAGTATTGGTGTGGGGTGGCATTTCTTTAGAGGGCCACACAGCCCTCCATGTGCTCGCCAGAGGTAGCCTGACTGCCATTAGGTACCGAGATGAAATCCTCAGAGCCCTTTTGAAACCATATGCTGGTGCGGTTGGCCCTGGGTTCCTCCTAATGCAGGACAATGCTAGACATGTGGCTGGAGTGTGTCAGCAGTTCTTGCAAGATGAAGGCATTGAAGCTCTAGACTGGCTGGCCTGTTCCCCAGACCGGAATCCAATTGAGCACATCTGGGACATCATGTCTCTTTCCATCCACCAACGTCACGTTGCACCACAGACTGTCCAGGAGTTGGCAGATGCTTTAATCCAGGTCTGGGAGGAGATCCCTCAGGAGACCATCCACCACCTCATCAGGCCCAGGCATTGTTGAGAGGTCATACAGACACGGCCACACACAATACTGAGTCTCATTTTGACTTGTTTTAAGGACATTACATCAAAGTTGGATCAGCCTGTAGTGTGTTTTTTCACTTTAATTTTGTGTGTGACTCGTATTCCAGGCCTCCTTTGTTAAAAAATTTGATTTTCATTGATGATTTTTGTGTGATTTTGTTGTCAACACATTCAACTTTGTACAGAAAAAAGTATTCAATGACAATATTTCATTCAGATCTAGGATGTGTTATTTGAGTGTTCCCTTTATTTTTTTGAGCAGTGTACATAATATGAACATGATATAATATGAACATAATATATACATAATGTGAACATGAAATAAAGTGCATTACAGTACAGATGGTGCAGAGAAGTGGTTGTGCAAAGAGTTATTGAAGTGTATGTGTAGCATTTACGAAGATAACCGCCTCAGGGGAAAAAAATGGTGTGAAAACGGAGGCTCTTGTAACACCTACCAGAGGGTAAGAGGCTGAAAAGTCCATGATTTGGGTGGGTAACATCCTTAATGATATTCCTCGCCCTGCTAGGACTGCATTTAACGATTACTTTGATAATCGATTAATCGGTCGATTATTTTTTTATTAATTGATGAATCGCATAAAAAAATATTTAAGTAAATGTCTTTATTAAATGGGTCATTAAACATCTGGTGTTATTTAAAGTATGCGTTTAAGGCATCTAAGTAGGCCAAAGAGCAATTAAACACAAATCACACACACACACACACACACACTGACATAATATATAGCATTGTGTGTAAAAAAAATAATAATTACACAAATTTGAGTAGTTCTAATATGTTACCTAATCACCGTCTAAATGTAATTCATCCTACCTCACTCCCATAGAGTGCAGTGTTTTCACTCATACTTTGTCAGAAAGGTAAAATGTGATTATTAATTACCACCATTGTGTATAAGTTGTATGTATTTATAAAGCACATTTAAACACTGCTTAAGCTAATTAAATGAAAATTAAAAAGTAACACACGTTCTCCATCACTGTCATTATCCAAATAACAACCAAAAACAGCCTGATGCGTGCTCGGGTTCTCAAAGTGTGAGAGCACCATTAAGTTGATTCACTTCAAAACGAAAGAAACTCGGGATATTGTAGTAATTTACTTTGCTTTTCAGCTCCTTCATCCTCATCGGTGACTCCATGGTGACTTCAGCTCCTTCATCCTCATCGGTGACTCCAACATGTTTAGTTTCAGGTGGTGTATCATCACCGTGGTGCTCTGTGCAGGTCAAATCATTTTCGCAAAGTTTGCATGTTTCACGTTCTTTACTTGTGTGAAGCGTGAAATGCTCCCACACTTTTGATGATTTAAGCCGAAGCTTTTTTTCTGTGTCAGTCATGTTTCATTTGTAGAATTTATTAAACTTTGTTAAAATTCATTCATTCATTCATTATCTCCCGCTTTATCCTCTATTAGGGTCGCGGTGGGGTTCCCCATGCCCATCCAGGGGAGAACGTCTCGGGCGCTGGGCAGATACACCCAGGACAGGGCGCCAATCCATCGCTGGGGCTTTGTTAAAATTGTTTCGCAAATTCCACCTCTGCTCCGCCTCTTTCCGTTCAACCTGCTATTTAAATTTTTTTTTCAGTGCTCCATGTGACGTAGGCGGATACAACATTGCAAATAACGCGTAAATTGTGCGACACAACAAACTGATAATGAAATTCATTGTTAACACTTTTCATAATCGATTTTTATCGATTATATAAATTCGTTGTTGTAGCCCTACAGGCAGCGCTTGTGATGTATGTCCTCGATGGTGGTTAACTCAGTGCCTATGATACCCTGCACCGTTTTTACCACCCGCTGGAGTGCTTTGCGGTCTGCAGCACAGCAACTGCCATACCATACAGAGATGCAATTGGTGAGCATGCTCTCAATGGTACAGCGTTAGAAGTTCACCAGGATCCTGGGAGACAGGTGAGCTTTCTTGAGACTCTGAAGAAAATAAAGGTGCTGATGCGCCTTTTTGAAGAGGAAGGAGGAGTTCAAGAACCAGGTGAGATCATTAGAGTTGTGGAGACCAAGGACATCTGATCCACTGCAGCTCCACTGATGTAGATAGGGATGTGAGCTTGGCTCCTAGTCTCCCTGAAGTCCATGATGATCTCCCTCGTTTTGTGTGTGTTGAGTGCCAGGTTGTTGTCGTGGCACCATGAGGACAGATGATGTACTTTGTCCCTGTAGGCCGTCTCATCATTTTCTGTGATCAGGCCTATTACTGTGAGTTCATCTGCGAACTTGACTATGGTGTTTGATTCATAAACAGGCACACAGTCGTGGGTGAAGAGGGAGTACAGAATCGGGCTCAAAACACAGCCTTGTGGAACGCCAGTGTTTACGGTGATGACTGATGAGATGAGGTTGCCCAATTTACCAGACTGGGGTCTGTTAGTTATGAAGTCTGAAATCCAATTGCAGAGTGATGTGCTGATGCCCAGATGGTTGATCTTGGATATTAGCATGGATGGGATCACTGTGTTGAATGCTGAACTTCAATGAACTGCATTCTCACATATGAGTTCTGACAGTCCAGGTGGGTCAGTGCAGTGTGTAGCGCAATGGAAATAGCATCCTTGGTAAATCTGTTGCTATCTGTTGGTTCTGTCTACTCTCAATTATAAATATTACAGAAACACCATGATCCTCTGCACTGTAAAATATTATAGGACAGTCAGTGCAGGTTTAGGTGGTCTCATTATGTGTTCTGTTAGCTTAGTAGGTTAGAGCACGGTGCTCATAACACCAAGGTCACGGGCTCTATCCATGTTTGAGTCAGTGAACAAGTAACATTTTGACAGTGATGTAATAAAATTTAAATAATATAAGGGACCACAACTCCTCCACGAGAAAGCAATTAGTCAAATTTTGGAAGCTTATTATTAAAGGTATTATTACCAATAAACGCATTCTCTTATAAAGTGTAGCTAATTCAATCTTAAATTAAATTTGTTTGTATGGAGTGTGAAACAATGAATAAAAATAAACTAATTAAATTAATAACTGGGCTTAGTGGTTAGCACGTTAGCCTCTCAGCACTAGGGATTCCTGGTTCGAATCCCCATCTGGGTGGAGTTTCCATGTTCTCCCCGTGTCCGCGTGGGTTCTCCGGTTTCCTCCCACATTCCAAAAACATCAATCAAGTTAATTGAGTTCTCTAAATTGCCCCATATAGAGTGTGTTTGAGTGAGTGAGTGTGTGCCAAGCGACAGGGATTGGCGCCCTGTCCTGGGTGTATCTGCCCAGCGCCCGAGACGTTCTCCCCTGGATGAGCATGGGGAACCCCACCGCGACCCTAATAGAGGATAAAGCGGGTGATAATGAATGAATGAAAAAAGGCAGAAAGAACGAGTCGATGCAAAATGATCGTCTCAACTCATTTACTGAGAACAAAGAAAACTTTATGAACATCGTCAAAAACTCACGCTGGCCAGCGAGTCTGCCTCCCTCAGCGTTCAGGTGCTGTGAATGGCTCTGGGTCTGAGTAAGAGAGAGACCCCCGCAGTGTTTACCTGTGCATATATCCATTAAGTCTAGTTCCTGCTCCTAACTGCCTAAGCCAATCACAAATTACCGCCCTAGGTTTTAAATCAGCCAATCCAAGCCCAGTATTTTGGTTCAAATCTAGCGTGCCCCACCCCTCTTCCTAATGACGGCAAGCCCACATTAAAGTCCTTTGTTTGGATACAAACTTTCGGTCATTTTGGGACTCTTATTATGTGCAAGTAATTTAAAATTTCTGACAGGCGCTGGGCAGATACACCCAAGACTGGGTGCCAATCTATAACTGGGCACACACTCACATACACAGACACAAACACACTCTATAGGGGCAATTTGGAGAATTCAATTGAACTTGATCCATGTTTTTGGACTGTGGGAGGAACCCGGAGGAAACCCATGCGGACATGGGGAGAACATGGAAACTCCACCCAGATGGGGATTCAAACCGGGAATCTCTAGTGCTGAGAGGCGAACGTGCTAACCACTAAGCCACTGTGCTGCCCAAACCACATTTAGTGCACTTCTTTATTAAATCTCAATTTGTTTATCCAGTTACAACTTTCTCTTCTTTGCATAACTAAGCGCTGTAAATGTACATCCGTCCCTACTGCCATCTTGTGGTGAAACATGGCAACATCACATATTTACATTTTTACCATCAAATTGAAACCAAGTTTAACCACATAAACTTTTAAAAGACAAAAATAGTTTTTTAAATAGTTTCATTAAAAGGTAATGAAACTAAATATAGTAAAATATGCATCGTGTAATTTAAGGTACAATCGGTTGCATATATTATGAAACAAAAATCCTACACAAAAAAGCGACCAGTGATAGAAGTTGGATTTAACTGACTGCTGCCACCTTGTGGACCAAATCTGCAATAATACATAAACGGAACACTATTATAATAACCCAATTATTAATAAAATTATTTTATTATTAATACTGTCACTGTATATTATTACTCTTTAAGCAGTTTGCATTATATTTTTTAGATGAATTTAGATGTTTCTTTAATTATACACAAACAAAAAATAGTTAAATGAAAGTTTTATGTAAATGTTTTTATTTGTATTTTCACTGATTTTATTTTTGACATTTAACACACAAAGCAGAATTGTACTTATTTTAAATCCAGTGTACAGAGCAGACCTTTTATATCTTCATGTAATCCAGGACAGAGTGATGATATTGGAATGACACAATCTAAAATTGTTTTATAATCCATCCATCCATCCATTATTTTCCGCTTGTCCGGGGTTCGGGTCGCGGGAGCAGCAACCGAAGTAGGGAGATCCAGACCTCCCTCGCCCCAGCCACCTCCACCAGCTCGACTGGGGGAACCCCGAGGCGTTCCCAGACCAGCTGAGAGATATAATCCCTCTAGCGTGTCCTAGGTCATCCACGGGGTCTCCTTCTAGCTGGACTTGCCTGGAACACTTCCCTAGGAAGGCGCCCAGGAGACCAGATGCCCGAACCACTTCAACTGGCTCCTTCGATGTGGAGGAGTAGCAGCTCCACTCCGAGTCTCTCCCGGATGACCGAGCTTCTCACCCTATCTCTAAGGGAGAGCCCAGCCACCCTGCGGAGAAAAACAATTTTGGCCACTTGTATTCTTGATTTTGCTCTTTCATTCATTACCCATAGATGAGGGTTGGAACGTACATTGACTGGTAAATTGAGAGCCTTGCCTTGTGGCTCAGCTCCTTCTTTACCACAACAGACCAGTACAGGGTCCGCATCACTGCTGACCCCGCGCTGATCCGTCTGTCAATCTCACGCTCCATCTTACCATCACTCGTGAACAAGACCCCGAGATACTTAAACTCCTCCACTTGAGGCAAGATCTGATCCCTGACCCAGAGAGGACTCTCTACCCTTTTCCGACTGAGAACAATGGCATCAGATTTGGAGGTTATGATTCTCATCCCGGCCGCTTCACATTCGGCTGCAAACCGATCCAGTAAGAGCTGAAATTCGCAGCCGGATGATGCTAACAGGACCACATCGTCTGCAAACAGCAGC
The DNA here is from genome assembly GCA_019802505.1 of Corydoras sp. C115. NCBI lineage: Eukaryota > Metazoa > Chordata > Actinopteri > Siluriformes > Callichthyidae > Corydoras > Corydoras sp. C115. The sequence continues at coordinate 239,045 of JAFMOC010000468.1, forward strand.
GACATGATCCTCAGATCACCAAACCGGACACCCACCATCCCCTGACTGCGCCTAGAAATTCTGTCCATATAAATTATGAACAGAACCGGTGACAAAGGACAGCCCTGACGAAGTCCAACCCTCACTGGAAACCAGTCCGACTTACTGCCGGCCATGCGAACCAAGCTCCTGCTGCGCAAATACAGGGAGTGAATGGCCTGTAGTAAGGAGCCATGTACCCCATACTCACGAAGCACCTCCCACAAAATACCCTGAGGGACACAGTCGAAAGCCTTCTCCAGATCTACAAAGCACATGTAGACTGGTTGGGCAAACTCCCATGAACCCTCGAGAATCCTGGAGAGAGTGAAGAGCTGGTCCTGTGTTCCACGACCAGGACGAAAACCACACTGCTCATCCTGGATCCGAGGTTCGACTATCAGTCGGACTCTCTTCTCCAGTACCCCTGCATCGACTTTGCCGGGGAAGCTGAGGAGTGTAATTCCCATGTAATTGGAACACACCCTCCGGTCCCCCTTTTTAAAAAGAGGCACCACCACCCCCGTCTGCCAGTCCAGAGGCACTGCCCTCGATGACCATGCAATGTTGAAGAGGCGCGTCAACCAAGACTGCCCCACAACATCCAGAGCTTTGAGGAACTCCGGGAAGATCTCATCCACCCCAGAAGCCCTGCCACCAAGGAGCTCTCTGACTACCTTAGCGACTTCAGCCACAGTGATGGACAAGCCTCCTCCCGGGTCCTTTATATCACCTGTTGTACATCGTAGATCTGCGCGTCGGCACCCCTAGAGTCACGGTAATACCCATATTTTCTGTATCTAGAATAACTGGTTTCAGTTCTAGTTTCGGGCTATTACCTATTTGCACCTTGCTTTGAACGTGGGATTGTTCCGGAGGGGGCGTGTCCCGGTGGTAACATTTAAAATCGGCAGTTTTCACTAAAAAAGTCAGAATATGTCAGGCGCTCGTGTAGGAAGGAACTGCTGTAACTTTATATCACCTGTTGTACATCGTAGATCTGCGCGTCGGCACCCCTAGAGTCACGGTAATACCCATATTTTATCCTAATCGTTGTTAAATTGAATAGTCTGTTTGGGCGTTCTTTTACTAGATATTAAAACTACTGTCGGTTAGTTAGCATATAACTGTATCTAGAATAACTGGTTTCAGTTCTAGTTTCGGTCTATTACCTATTTGCACCTTGCTTTGAACGTGGGATTGTTACGGAGGGGGCGTGACCTAGTTTCATCTGGGCTATATAAGAACCGTGGATACGCTGACGCGACAGCGGAAGCGACAGCCCCTCGTGTTCCGCCCCTCGTATTAAGACCTATTCGTGTAAAGACCTGCGAGTCTACCTGCGCGAGTCCACCGAGCAAGGACAACGACAAGGCAACCCATTTCAATTATATCTATTCATATCAATTCATCTTCTTTTCCATTCACACCTTTCTCATCAGCATGTGTTTTCAGTTTATCCCTGTTATTTCCTCCTCTCACAGACGCTCCTTTCCTCAGAGGAGAAGGCGCACTCTTGCACACCTGCGAACTCTGCGGCAGGTGAATACAAGCGAGCCCTTCACCTTCTCTGCAGGACTATGGAATTGTCAGTCAGCCACCAAGAAATCTGATTTCATTCCTGCTTTTGCGGCTCATGCTGGTCTTCAGGTTTTAGCCCTCACTGAGACGTGGATTCGTCCAGAGAATTCCGCGACACCAGCTGCCCTTTCAACTAATTTCCACTTCTCTCACTCTCCTCGTATTGGCAAAAGAGGAGGAGGTTGCTTATTACCCACAAATGGAAATTCTCTCCGCTTACACTTTTATCAAACACCGTCTCATTCGAATTCCATGCACTGACAATCACTGAACCGGCTAAATGTCATTTTCTTGTCATCTATCGTCCCCCAGGTCAACTAGATAACTTCGTCGAGGAATTCGATATGCTATTATCATCTCTCCCAGATGATGGTTGTCTTCTTGTTGTCCTCGGCGATTTCAACATTCACTTAGACCGACCGTACGCCGCTGAGTTCCTCGATCTCATCTCCAGCCTGGACCTCCATCTACTCCGCACCTTAGCTACCCACCGGGCTGGCAACCAGCTCGACCTCATCATGACACGCTCATGTCTCTCTTCTGACATACACATCACTCCACTTCATGAATCAGACCACTTCTTCATACAGTTCTCTGTCTCTCTTCCACCTTCTCCCGTGATCATCAGTAAATCATCTCAGGTACGTCACAATCTTAGTGCCCTCTCTAACACACTCTTTGCCGACTTGGTTACAGATACCCTTCCTAGCATTAGTAACTTCTTAACCCTTGACACCAACACTGCATCAAGCACATTCTGCTCCACCTTGGCTTCATGTCTTGATCAGGTCTGTCCAAAATACACCAGGAAAACACATAGTTCTCCGTCCAGACCCTGGCTCACGGAGACGCTTCGGAAGCAACGTGCTTCTCTTCGTTCTGCCGAAAGAAAATGGCGTAAGTCTGGTCTGTCTTCAGACTTAGAAACTTACCAGTCTTCACTTGCCACTTTCTCCAAGGATGTAACTGCTGCGAAATCCTTGTTCTTCCAGTCCAAGGTAACATGCATCTCAGATGCCCGCACCTTATTCAGTACTTTCAACTCCCTACTAACTCCTCCCTCTCCCCCTCCTAACACTTCTCTGTCAGCTGATGTCTTTGCAACTTTTTTCACAGAAAAAATTGAGGGCATCAGCAAACTCTTTCATACTCACCATTTCCACAACACTACATCTCACACATCCAGTCATCCAACCCTCTCCTCCTTCTCCCCTGTCACAGAATCTGACATCTCCAAAATTCTTCTTACCAGTAACCCAACTACTTGCCCCCTTGATTCCATCCCATCCCACCTTCTTCAATCCATTGCCTCCTCCATCACACCAGCTCTCACACACATCATTAACTCCTCTCTCACGTCAGGGACTTTTCCAAATTGTTTTAAACAAGCCATAGTCAAACCCCTACTCAAAAAACCTATGCTCAACCCAAATCTGGTCAAGAGCTACAGACCTGTTTCTCTTTTACCTTTCCTGTCTAAAACACTTGAACGGGTGGTATCCACACAGGTCTCCAAATTTCTTAATCAGAATAATCTCCTTGATCCCAATCAATCCAGTTTTAGATGTGGTCACTCCACGGAGACAGCATTGCTCTCTGTGATTGACTCACTTAAATCTGCCAAAGCCAAATCTCAATCCTCGGTCCTCATTTTGTTAGACCTTTCTGTATGTAAATGTAAATCACTGAACTCCTCCCACACTCAGGTTTTTGCCTCCGCGACGCACGAAGCCGCAAATCGCTTGGCCTGTCGGTACCGGTCAGCTGTTTCTGGAGTCCCACAAGCCAACCATGCCTGATAGGACTCCTTCTTCAGCTTGACGGCATCCCTTACACGGGGTAACCACCACCATGTTCGAGGGTTACCACCACGACAGGCACCAACTACCTTTCGACCACAGCTCCTGTCCGCCCCTCAACAATGGAGGAATGGAAAATGGCCCATTCAGGCTCAATGTCCCCCACCTCCCCCAGAATGTGGTTGAAGCTCTGATGGAGGTGAGAGTTGAACATCCGTCTGACGGGTTCTTCTGCCAGACTTTCCCAGCAAACCCTCACTATACATTTAGGTCTGCCTGGTCTGACCGGCATCTTCCCCGCCATCTGATCCAACTCACCATCAGGTGGTGATCAGTTGACAGCTCAGCTCCTCTCTTCACCCGAGTGTCCAAGACACAACTACAAAGTCGATCATTGAACTGCGGCCTCTGGCATCCTGGCGCCATGTGCACTTATGGACACCCTTGTGCTCGAACATGGTGTTCGTGATGGACAAACTGTGATTTGCACAGAAGTCCAACAACTGAACACCACTCGGGTTCAGATCAGAGGAGCCGTTTCTCTCAATCACACCTCTCCAGGTCTCACTGTCATTGCCCACGTGAGCGTTGAAGTCCCCCAATAGGACTACAGAGTCTCCAGGGGGAGCACTTACCCTAGTACCCCCCCCACAGACTCCAAGAAGGCTGAGTACTCTAAACCGCTATTCGGCGCATAAGCGCAGACAACTGTCAGTACCCGTTCCCCAACCCGAAGGCGTAGGGATGCTACCCTCTCGGAGAAAACATGCACGCTTCAAGCCGGGGGGCCACAAGAAAGCCCACACCTGCCCGACGCCTCTCGCCATGGGCAACTCCAGAAAAAAACAGAGTCCAGCCCCTCTCAAGGAGATTGGACCCAGAACCCTAGCTGTGCGTTGAGGTGAGCCCGACTATATCAAGCCGGTATCTCTCAAACTCCAGCACAAGTTCAGGCTCCTTCCCTGCCAGTTAAGTGACTTTCCAAGTTACGAAAGCCAATTTCAGCAACCGAGGATCGCGACGCCCAGGCCCACGCCTCCGGCCACTGCCCAATCCACACTGCACCAAACCCCTATTACTACCCCCCCTCCACATGTGGTGAGCTCATTTGAGGGGGAACCCATGTAACTCCTTCGGGCTGGGCCAGGCCGGGAACCATGGGAAAGTGCCCGACCACCAGACGCTCGCTGACGAACCCCATCCCTGCCCCGATAACCCTAAATCGGGCAGGGTACACTGGTGTTTATATTCATAGGGGTTTTTAGTGGACCACTCTTTGTCTGGCTCGTCACCTAGGACCAATTTGCCTTGGGAGACCCTGCCAGGGGCTTTTTGCCCCAGACAACATGGCTCCTAGGATCATTCAGGCACGCAAACTCCTCCACCACGGTAAGGTGGTGATCCAAGGAGGAGGTGTTTTATAATATTATATTAATTATAATAATTATTAAATAGATGCTACATTTAGAAACACATCACATTTGTCACTATTGAAATACACTTTTTTGTGTCAGATTAAAAAAATATATTAAAATTACATTAAATGTCAAACAACACTTAGAATTTTAAAATAAAGAGTGAAAGTCTCAAAAATCTGAAAAAAGTGCAAAAACGTGTTGATCCTCAAAGAGGGGAAACTAAGGGCTTATTACAGAACGAGAACTAAGGAGGGAACCCACTTATGATTTGGTCCACATCAATCACAGCTTTCCCCAACCTCTTTTACTAATGTGCAATATTTTTAAAAACACAAACCCAAAACATATATCAAGATTATCGGCATTCTTTGTTAATGTAACAGTATTAAATACTAAAAACATTCAATAGAATAAATATATTGTGTCCATTTGTTGTTGACTATAAATGTAAGCATGTTACAATGTTTACTATTAACATTAAGTCAGCCTAGAAAAAACTATGTCAATATGACCCTTTAATTCAATTTCATTTATTATTCACACAACACCATAGAGCTCAGCACAAATAGTGGTGTAATTACTGTAGAAATACACTAGAGGATAGAACATAAATGAATCGACACTATATCATGTTTCGATAATGAGGAGATTTTTCTTAAAAGCAAATCCAGGTCTAATATTTAAGACAGGAGAAATTTCAATGAAAATACATAACTAAACTAAACTGAATAGCACTTCAAATAAATGGTGATGGTTAAAAAAATCATTAATTTCATTCCCACTTCATTTAAAGTGGGAACTTGCAGAGAAACTCTTGAATATGGTTCTACTACAAGGGTCTCTGTATTCTGTCAGAATGCAGAGTGACAGACACCAAAGTTTCCTTTCTTAGTTCAGAGAGGCAGATTTCTGTTTCATGAGGGAATGACATGAGACTGGATTCAGAAACTTGACTTGTGTTTTGATTTCGTAACACTTTATTTCAAAATGAAAATGCTTCTGATGAAATTAACACATACTGATCACCTTAAAAACTTCAAAATAAAACAAAACCTGAAACCAGAAAAAGTTAACAGCATCATTAAATATGTTGTTGTTCGCTATATATTATTTTTATTTTCACTTTTTTTGCTGAATATTTTCAGGTACCTCATATCTGGTGCATCACTTCTATTGAAATTTAAGATGTCATTAGTTTACATGAGTTAAGTGTTTTTCTGCTGATTTTCAGATTGTGATTAATTTATTTGTAGTTTAAAGGCTGGAATTTTAGAAAAAGATAGTTTGTGTTCATTTTAAGCATTAAAGTTCAAAATAATTGAACTAAGAATTGAATAAGATTGATTCAGTGTGGTGATTAATAATATTTGCCAGGTGTTTGACATGAAAATACTTTCTGTTTATTCATATTGTTAGTTGTTATTCAACAGCATGAATATTTAAATGCATCCTGTGAGACGCTGAAATTTTAACTAGAAACCAGTTTCAAAAAAACATAAACAGATTTAACATTTATTTTTAAAAACATAAAATTTAAACACGGTACATTTTGACTTATGGCTCCCTACAGGTCAAACCTTATTATAATTATATATTTGTTTATGTCTCACTAGCAGAGTACAGTTATACCTCTTTCCGGTGATTTATTCACAATAATACACTTTTAGTGCCTTTTAGGTTTTATAAAATGGTTTCAAACCTCCATCCAGCCATTATCTTCCGCTTTAACCTATATTAGGGTCGCGGGGGGGTTCCCCATGCCCATCTAGGGGAGAACGTTTTGGGCGCTGGGTAGATACACCCAAGACAGGGCACCAATCTATCGCTGGGCATACACTCACTCACACAGACACGCACACTCTATATGGGGCAATTTGGAGAACTCATTTGACTCCATCCATGTTTTTGGACTGTGGGAGGAAACCGGAGAACCCGGAGGAAACCCACGCAGACACGGGGAGAACATGGAAACTCCACTCAGATGGGGATTCGAACCGGGAATCCCTAGCGCTGAGAGGCGAACATGCTAACCACTAAGCCACCGGGCCGCCCCCGGTTTCAAACACAATAGTAAAAAAATAAAAAAACAAGGTTTGATTCATAAATATGTTTATTGAAAGCAAAATTAATTATCTGGGCTTTCAGTAATACTGTCCAGTTTTTAAGGTGAATGCTGATCACTGAGAAACATCAGGTTAATTACAGTATGAACACACACACACACACACACACACACACACACACACACACATACACACTGACTGAACTCCTACATCTGATTCTAATCATTATCTCCATGTTAAATCTACATACAGCTCATCAGTACATTTGAAGCTCTAACAGTCTCCACTGTTCTGTTAAACTTTCCACAATATTTTGGAGCGTGTGTAAGGAATTAATCAGATTTTTAAAGCTGATTGATAAGATGAGACACTGATGTTGAATGAGATGAGTTGGAGTTTGATCAGTAAAGTGTTCAGTGGAGTTTTGGTGAGGGGTCTGTCCCCCACACTCGACTTCCTTCATACTGAACTCCTTTATTCATTCCTCTTCCTCATTTTACTCTTCATCATGCAGTAGGGTTACCAGATTCCAATTCACCAGATGTGGGACAAAGACTATTTTTTTGTGGGACACCAATGCATCAAGGGTGGTCTAAAATAACTTAAAACAAAAAAAGAAACATCTCTATTCTGTCCCTTTAGCACATAAAAGACTGAAAATAAAAATATGTGTATATATTTAGTATATACATACACACACACGTACAATTAAACAGAATAGACAGTTCTTTAATGTGCTTTAAAAATGGTATGACTTTCCTGTATTTCTCCAAACAGTATATGTATATATAACTTGTATTTCTTATTTAAATGTACCTTCTCTAATGTCAGAAAACATAGTAAGCATGGAGCTTTCATACTATTTCGCAATGATTCTCAAATTAAAACACCCGACTGTGTACAATTAAACAGAACAGACAGTTCTTTAATGTGCTTTCATGTAGTTTCTTTAACAACAGAAACCCCAAACACCACGTTAGAGTGCGTTTTTTAGCTGTAGGGTCGTGTTTACCTCTCTTTCCTCCATATCTCGTGCTGCATGCCGGTGCTGTTCTGACCTGATTTGCATTGTTCGCGCCGTTAACATGCGCCTGCGTTCCCAATTGGTTGACATTCAAACAGCCCGCCTCTCCCCCGATAACAGACATCTAATGGCAGATTACAAAACACACATTTCAAAACTGGAGTCTGACTTTCAATAACAATGCGGGACAACGTTTCAATTTGCGGGACGAGTGAAAAGTAACGAAATTGCGTGACTGTCCCGCACAAAGCGGGACATCTGTTCACCCCATCATGCAGATTCTCATTATTCTCTTCTTTTTATAATTTTCATTATCAACATGTTTATTTTATTGAACAGGATTTTAATGTTATAAAAGTTTGGTTTTAAATCAGTTTGTAACTTTATGAATCAGATTTCTTAATGATTGTAGAACCTACTGAATTCATATTTAGGATTAAATCTATTATATATTTAATTTTAGTTCTATATAAATCTCTCAAAATAACTCAATGTAGTTTATTCAGTTTATAGATTGGATTATTCTTTAGATCAGACAGCATCTTCACTCCTGAATCTCCTCATTATTAGCATACAGATGCAGTTCTTTCAGGTTTGATGATGGATTTGATCTCAGAGCTGAAGCCAGAGCAGTAAATCCATCATTTGTAATATTACACCATTCCAACCTGCAGAGAAAAAAAGAAAAATCCTCCAATAAAATCTGAACACAATAAGATCTATAAGAGAAGATTAAGAGATTTATATTCCTACCAGAGTTTCTCTAGTTTACATTGTGGATTTTTCAGTACAGCAGAGAGAAGCTTCACTCCTGAATCCTGTAGTTTATTGTAACTCAGGTTCAGTTCTATCAGACTGGAGGATTTTAAACTGAGAACTGAGGACAGAACTGAACAACTTTCTTCTGTTAGACAACAATGACACAATCTGTAAAATAAATAAATAATTCATACAGATTCTCTCCTATGTTTTTCTGTCTTATTGGTCAAGTCTGGAATTACATATAAGAATGAAGCAGAATCCCTCCCAAACTCATTAGGTTAGTAATTAGGTTCTTCATGCAGGAAGCAGATTGAAGCTGCTCATCAAACAAACGCTTCTTCATCAAGTATTAAATCCAGTTCAGTTCATGTATTCATGACTAAACAGAACTTTTACAGATTGTTAAATATCTGCTTTTAAGTACATGTGAATGCAAGAGTGAAGTGTTGAAGAGTGATGAAGAGTGATGAACGCACCTCAGTATCTTTAGTTTACAGTGTGGATTCTTCAGTCCAGTAGAGAGAAGCTTCACTCCTGAACTCCATAGTTTATTGTTATTCAGATCCAGTTCTATCAGACTGGAAAAGTTTAAACTGAGAACTGAGGACAGAACTGAACAACTTTCTTCTGTTAGATCACACCAATTCAACCTGTAACATTAATAATTGAACAGATAAAAACATACATTTAATTTACATTACTAAACATTACATAATGTAAAGAATAAACAGTAACTGATCTCTAAATAAATCATGGGAGAAATTAGATAAGGTAAAGTTTGTAAGAACTGAGAATCATTACAGCAGAAAATTTCATCTTTTCTTTCATTATTTCTGTGATTTAGTGTCAGTTCAGTTAAACAAACATTAATGTGATCACATCTGATTTAGAATAAGAAACGCTGCTTCACAATCAACATTCCAATTCTTTCCAAATGTGTGAAGTTATTCTGTTAATAGATTTGTAACGAAGATAAAATAAAATTAAACTTATCAAACCTGATCTTTATGAACAACTAATGACCTTCCCCATACTGTTACTACAGAGACAGCACATGTAATCTAAAATCCTTTAATATGCTAGCAGCTGTAATTATAATATTAAACACACGATCTTAATAATAAGGGTTAATTAATAATAATAATAATAATAATAATAATAATAATAATTAATAGTTCTAAATTCAATAACAAAATAAATGTTAAGGTTCTCCCTCCTCCCATCTTGTTTAAACCAAATGTGATGTGATACAACTTGTGTCTTCATTCAGTTCTTGATTATGTTCTGTCTACTCCTCTATTAGGGTCAGGGGGTGGAGCACAAACACACTCTATATGGAACATTTTAGAGCATTCCATTTACCTTGTATCTATGTTTTCGAACTGTGGGAGGAAACCGAAGAACCCGGAAGAAAACCATGCAGACACAGGGAGAACATGAAAACTTCACCCAGATTTGCATTTAAATCTGGATTCCCAGCCCTGAGAGACATGCTAACCACTAAACCACCGTGTCATCCGTCTTCATTTTTTAATTAATTTATTTCAGGTTGTGTATAAAGAAGGTGAAAGTTCTCGAGCTGACTGAATGAATTCAGAACTGTTTTAAAGATCTGCAGTACGTTCTATCCCATAATGCAACTGGAGCTGAATCACAAGAGTCGACTGTTTCCAAGTGTAAATAAAATAAAGATAATTAAATTTTGACTTTGAATAATGTAATAAAAACTCATTAGATTATTAAACAGAAAAAAATTGGTAATGCCATTTGATCTAAAACTGGAACATTTTATTCTGATTTCATTTCAGACATCCATCCATCCATTATATTTCGCTTGTCCGGGGTTCGGGGCGCGAAGGGAGACCCAGACCTCCCTCTCCCCATCCACCTCCACCAGCTCAACTGGGGAACCCCCAGTCCCTCCCAAACCAGGTGGGAGATATAATCATTCCAGCGTGTCCTTGGTCTTCCCCGGGGTCTCCTCCCAGCTGGACTTGCCTGAAACACCTTCCTGGGGATCCTCCCAGGACACGCTGGAGTGATTATATCTCCCAGCTGGTCTCCCAGCTGTCCTGAACCCCGGACAAGCGGAATATAATGGATGGATGGATGTCTGAAATGAAATCAGAATAAAATGTTTTCCTTACCAGATGCCCGAACCACCTCAGCTGGCTCCTTTCGACATGGTGGCTCTACTCAAGAGTCTTTCCCAGATGATTGAGCATCTCTAAGGGAGAGCCCAACCACCCTGCTGACAAAACCCATTTTGGCCGCTTGTATTCACGATCTGTTCTTTTGGTCATTACCCAAAGCTCATGACCATAGGTGAGTGTAGGAACGCAGATCAACAGGTAAATTAAGAGCCTTGCCTTATGGCTCCCTTTTGCATCACAACAGATATAGGGTTCGCATCACTTCTGACCCCGCGCCGATACGTCTGTCAATCTCACGCTCCATCTTACCATCAGTCGTGAACAAGACCCCGAGATACTTAAACTCCTGCACTTGAGGTAAGATCTCATCCCTGACCCAGAGAGGACTCTCCATCCTTTTCCGACTGAGAACCATGGCCTCCGATTTGGAGGTTCTGATTCTCATCCTGGCCGCTTCAAACAGCAGCAACGTGATCCACAGATCACCAAACTGGACACCCTCCATCCTCTGGCTGCGCCTAGAAATTCTGTCCATATAAATAATAAACAGAATTGGTGACAAAGGACAGCCCTGACAGAGTCCAACGCAAGCAATGCGAACCAAACTCCTGCTTTGCACATACAGGAGCGAAACACAAAATATACAGAGGAACACAGTCAAAAGTCAGATCCAGATCCACAAAACACATGTAAACTGCTTGGGCAAGCTCCCAAGAACCCTCAGGGATCCTGGAGAGAGTAAAAAGCTGGTCCAATGTTCCACGAACAGGATGAAACCTCCTGAATCCGAGGTTCGACAATCAGTCGGACTCTCATCTCCAGTAATTCCCCTGTAGTTGGAACACACACTCCGGTCCCCCACCACCACCCCCATCTGCCAGACCAATGACCATGCAATGTTGAAAAGGCGTGCCATCCCACAACATCCAGAGCGTTGAGGAACTCTGGAAGTTTTTCCCCCCCTAAGCCCTGCCACCAAGAGCTCTCTAACTACCATAGCAACTTCAGCCCAAATGATGGACAAGCCTCCTCCCAGGTCTTCTGACTCCCAGTAGGGCATATTGGTGGGATTGAGAAGGTCCTTGGAGTATTCCAGCCACAACCTAATGAATCAGAATCAGAATATCTTTATTGTCATTATACCAGGTATAACGAAATTAAGGTACCATACTTTTCGGTGTCACACACTAAAATTTACACAAACAAAGAGATTTAAAAGATAGCACTATACATTTTACATTTTACAAATTTTGAAAATAAAATATTTACAAGAGTGTATAAAACTGTACAAACTGAGTGAACGTATTTGTTTTTGCACATTTTTTTTTTATATTGCATGTTCAAAAATGTACAGAACTGAGTGAATTGTTATAAATGTGAAAGTTTACAATGCGCCATTTAGTGCCCGAACAGCGGTTGGGTAGAAGCTATTTCTGAGCCGGTTTGTTTTGTTTTTATCGCTCTGTAACGTCTACCTGATGGTAGCAGTTCTAGGAGATGGTGACCGGGGTGAGAATTGTCTGTAATAATTTTGTGAGCTCTCTGCAGACAACGAGAGCTGTGTAGATCCTCCAGGGTGGGTAGAGAGCATCCAATAATCTTTTCTGCAGACCTCACAATCCTCTGTAGTTCTTTTTTCTGTGCTGCAGTGCAGCTGGAGAACCACACACAGAGTCCGTGAGTGAGGATACTCTCAATGGTGGAACGGTAGAAGGACACCAGCAGTCTCTGATTGATGTTATTATTCCTGAGAGTCCTCAGGAAGTAGAGTCTCTGCTGTGCCTTCTTTGCCAGTTTTTTTGGTGTTCACAGCCCAGGTTAGGTCCTCCTCGATATTAATACCCAGGAAGCGAAAGTTTGTGACTCTTTCTACACAGTCCCCATTGATAAATATTGGTTTGATGTCTTTTCTCACCTTCCTGAAATCTATGACCAGCTCCTTCGTCTTTGATGTATTTAGACTTGTATTTAGGTTGTTGATGTATTTAGATGTATTTAGGTTGTTATCTGTGCACCATAATGACAGTCGTTCCACTTCATCCCGGTAGGCTGTCTCGTCGTTTCCAGAGATGAGTCCCAGAATAGTCGTGTCGTCTGCGAATTTAACTATGGTGGTGTTGGTGTGAGCAGTGGTGCAGTCATGGGTGTAGAGATATATATAATGATGTCTCGGTCGAAGTCAACAGTGCACCACCTCCACTATATACTGTGTTAGTGGCACACTGCGTTCCCCTCCTGAGTTGCTTGACAGTTTGCCAGAGACTTTCCAAGGCCTCACCGAATTCCTCCCACGCCCGGGTTTTTGCCTCCGCAACACACAACTCTGAAAATCGCCTGCGACGGTTGCGTTCCTCAGTAGTAAGATGGTAGCGCCCAACCTGAATAGGTTGAGCTGGAGAGGCGTGAGATGGAGAACCGGTTGAGGTGTGTTTGGTGGTCTCTGGGCTAAGGAAAGTGGCTTGGTTGATGCTCGGGGTTCGCTGGCGTTCGCGGATGCAATTGTCAATTCGCACAGCCAGATTGACCTTGCAAGTCAGTGGGATTGTCCCATGTTACAAGGGGGTTTTGCGTTGCTCTTTAAAAGACAGGCTAAAGGACAAGCGTTTAGCCTGTCTTTTAAAGCGCAACGCAAAACCCCCTTCAAAGCTGCATCGTTCCAGCCCGACTTGGATGCCAGTGTGTTAAACTGCATGGCGAACTCTGCCACAGTATGGCTTCCCTGATGGAGACTGAGCAGAAGCATCACCAGCATAATCCTTTTGATAAAAGACAGCTTTGAAACGGGTCAGAAACTGGTCATAGGTGCCGACGGTGGGGTCAATCTGCCCACGCGGCCCACGCGAGAGTGCGATCATGTAGGAGGCTCAGGATGAATGTGATCTTGGACGAGTAATGGATGAAACCTTGGCATAGGTGGATATCACCGCGGAATGGCTCCGGATGTGCCATAGTAAGGTGAGTATGTGGACCAGCCGGTGTTTCGTTGTGTGCGATGCGGGGCCGATACAGAGGGAGTAGGAGCGTATGCAGCCGCAGCCGGTGGAACGGCCAAGAGCTATGAAACTTGCCGGGTAACTGCCACTTAAAAAAATAATTCCTGGTTCTAATTTTCAATCAGCGAAGCCGCGGCGCTGTTGGCTTTGGACATGCGCTCATTCAGGTGCTCCGGCGTTGGCGTGTGTGAGCAACCCGAACAGACACATGAGATGGAGCATAAAAATAAAATGTTTTTTTAAACTCTGAAATAACGAATATGAAAGTAAACCTGGTGCCAGGACAGACAAAACAAACAAAAGAAAACAAAAACAACTATGAAAATTGAATCAAGACGACGGTACCAGAGGATAAGGTGAGAGTATCGGGAAACGGGAACAGAGCAGGAGGTCAGCACACAGGTAATCAGTTCAGAGGAACGCTGGATTGGACGCAGAAACAAAAAGTTAACGTTCAGAGGAACTTGGAGGTATTTATAGGAAGTGACAGAGCAGGCAAGTGGGAGAGTTGGAGAGCTGTGACACAGGTTTAGCTCGGAGAGGATGTTCCTCCCAATCACACGTCCCCTAGTAGGAAAACAGAGTCTCCAGGGGAAGCACTTTCCAGTATCCCACCCCAGTCTCTAAGAACGCTGGGTACTTTGAACTGCCATTCGGCGCATAAGTGCGGACAACAATAGGAACCTGTTCCCCAACCCGAAGGCGTTGGGAAGCTACCCTCTCGTCTACCGGAGAGAACCCCAACACACACAAGTCAAGACAGGGGGGCCACAATAAAGGCCACACCTGGCCAATGCCTCTCGCCATGGGCAACTCCAGAAAAGAAGAGTCCAGCCGCTCTCAAGGAGATTGGATCCAGAACAAGAGCTGTGCATTGAGGTGAGCCCAACTATATCTAGCAAATATTGCTCAACCTCCCGCACCAGCTCAGTTCTTTACATTGAAGTAAAGAACTGCGAACCTCAAAGTGCTGGCTAATGCTAAACGCTCATTCTCTAGAATAGTTATCCACGTCGACACTAATGACGTTCGTCTCAAGCAGTCAGAGATTACTAAGGCTAATGTTAAAGAGGTGTGTGGAACCCCTGCAATGATGTCTGATGAAGAAGTTGTCTCTGGTCCCATACCAATTAGGCGTGGCGTTCCATACATACTATAACTAGGTTCCATACTATTAAGACAGTTATCAAGTATCGCAGTGAGCAAAAAACAACAAAAAGAGTCCAAAAAGTGTGCCAAAAAAATCTCATTAATATCAATACAACCTCAAGTAATGTAAGAAACACTTTTAAGTTAAAACTTGGGTTATTAAACATTAGGTCACTGTCATCAAAATCAGCTCTAGTTCAAGAAATAATAACTGATAACTTTCTAAACGTCTTTTGTCTCACAGAGACCTGGATTAGGGCCAACGAATACCTAGCATTAAATGATGCCTCTCCATCTGGTTATACTTATGCTCATAAACCACGTCTTAGTGGACGAGGAGGTGGAGTGGCTACGATCTATAAAGAAAACATAAATGTAACACTTAATAATAAGTATGAGTCAAAATCCTTCGAAGCTCTTGTACTGAACATAAGCAGTTCATCTTCATTGAAGAATAAATCCTATCTAATGCAACTTATTACCATATACCACCCTCCCGGCCCATATACAGAGTTTATTAAAGAATTTGGTGAATTTCTCTCTAACATAGTAATCTCATCAGACAAGGCCTTAATAGTCGGTGACTTCAATGTTCACTTTGAAAACCCACTAGACTCATTTAAATTAGCCTTTGACTCCATCCTAGATTCCATGGGCATTACTCAAAGTGCAGTTGGTATAACACATCGCTGTAAACATACATTAGACTTAGTTTTATTACATGGTATTAACATTAATAATTTAACTATTGTTCCACTATGTGAGGTCATCTCCGATCACTATTTGATAACCTACGATTTAGAAATTGATATTGATCCAATCATTAAACTGCAATATGACATGAAGCGTACAATCATTCCCTCTACTGCTGTGGCATTCCTACAACATTTACCCGAATTAAACTTTAAACAAGCATCAGGACCCGATGAACTTGAAAACACAGCGGAATACCTTAAACACGTGTTTTCTGCAACCTTAGACAGTGTCGCTCCACTTAAACTAAAAAGGATTAAAGATAAAAGACTCGTTCCATGGTTTAATGATCAAACACGCGCCCTAAGACAAGCCACTAGAACCATGGAGCGTAAATGGAGACAAACTAAATTAGAGGTATTTAGGGTTGCATGGAAGGACATTATGACTGAGTACAAACATGCACTTAATGCAGCGAAGACTAAATATTATTCTGAATTAATAGAGAACAACAAAAACAACCAAAGATTCCTCTTTAGTACCATTGCCAAATTAACTCGAAGTGCTACTGAATCAGACTCACAGATTCACTCACAGTTCAGCAGCAATGATTTCATGAATTTCTTTAGTGACAAAATTGAAAACATAAGACTTAAATAATCTAATGCATTGTGTAGCATAACCAATAATCAACCCTCAATGATTTCTGAAAAATCTAGTGGTAGAGAAAATAATATAGTACAAGGGTTAAATACCTTTAACCCCATATCTAAAAAAGAGCTTGTCTCATTAATTACACAATCAAAGACAACATCCTGTATGTTAGACCCAATACCTACAAACCTGCTTAAAGACCTCCTACCAAATATTACTGAGCCTTTTATAAACATTATAAATTCATCACTAAAAATAGGTTTTGTCCCCAAAAATCTGAAGTGTGCAGTCATTAAACCATTACTTAAAAAACCTAATTTAGATCCTCTAATACTGTCCAACTATAGACCAATATCAAACCTTCCTTTTGTCTCTAAAATCCTAGAAAAAATAGTGTTCAACCAGCTGAATCGCCATCTTCTAGCTAATAACGTTCATGAAGTTTTTCAGTCAGGTTTTAGGTCTCACCATAGCACTGAGACATACTGATATACACTGACATACACTGAGAGCACCTCTGATAATAACCAAATCTCTTTTCTTGTATTATTTGATCTTAGTGCAGCCTTTGACACTATAGACCATAACATCTTAGTTGATAGATTAGAAAACATTGTGGGTGTTACAGGATCTGCACTGACAGATCAAATTAATTCACCTGTGTTAACAACCAATATTCTGATCTTGCTAAAGTTAAATATGATGTCCCACAAGGGTCAGTTCTGGGCCCACTCCTATTTGCATTATATATGCTTCCATTGGGATCAATTATTCGTAAATATGGAATCAGTTTCCACTCATATGCAGATGATACACAGTTATATGTTTCAGCTAACCCTAATGATGGTTGTTCAGTCACTAAGCTCGAGGACTGCATCCAAGATATTAAAATATGGATGTCAAAAAACTTCCTACTGCTAAATTCTGATAAAACAGAGTTTCTGATAGTTGGACCCAAGGACAAAATTAACAAAGCTTCTAACACTATGTTAAACCTTGATAACTCTTTAATTAGACCCAGTTCATCTGTAAATAATCTCGGTGTCATTATTGATTCAGATCTCTCCTTTACAAAGCACATTAGCAATATTACTAGAATTGCATTTTTTCACCTTCGTAACATTTCGAAGCTACGAAATATCCTCTCCCTCCAAGATGCAGAAATACTAATTCATGCTTTCATTACCTCAAGGTTAGATTATTGTAATTCACTTGTGACAGGATGTTCTAATAAATCATTACATAAATTACAACTTGTGCAGAATGCTGCAGCTAGAGTTTTAACTAAAACCAGAAGGTTTGATCATATAACTCCTGTGTTATCAAACTTGCACTGGCTACCAGTTAAGTTTCGTATCGAGTACAAAATTTCATTAATAACATATAAAATTCTACATAATCAGGCTCCACAGTATCTGAGTGAGTTGATTCAATCATACAAGCCAACACGTGAGCTCTGATCTCAAGGTGCTGGTTTACTCTTAGTTCCTAGAATAAATAAAGTTACTGCTGGTGGAAGAGCATTCTCCCACAAGGCTCCTCAACTTTGGAATAGCCTTCCAGTTACTGTTCGTTATTCTGAATCACTATTAATCTTTAAAAATAAATTAAAAACACATTTTTTTAATCTTGCGTTTAACTAATCCCCTGTAGATAAAGATGTAGGTCTCAGACTTGGCTGTGTTGGGGGGGGGTAATCTCTGATCAGTGTATGCTGGCGTTTCACCTCTTCACCCACCTTATCATTAATGGGGGGGTGTGGCGCTGAAATGATGCTGTTCCGAGGAGCCATCTCAACTATGTAGAGTCTGCAGTATCTGCCTCTTTTAGTTATGCTGCTCTAGTCAGTGATGCCGGAGTCACATGCTGCACTGTGTCAATAAATTACTTATTAATTAAATGCCGTGCTTTATTATTAGCTCTAACTGCCTTCCTTGTCTGTTTCTTTTGAGGTGTCCCCCGGCTTCCTGGAGATCTTCATCCATGGCTCTGCTGACGAATACTGTATGGAACCTGACAAGGCGGTCCTGCAGGACGCCCCCCAATGGACTCACATATAGTTTTCCAGTTGTTAGTTTTTCCATTTGTTTAATATCTGGACATGGCTGTCCTACACTGTTTTTGCTGCCTGGCTGCTCAAGGAGGATGAGTCCCCCACTGAGTCTTGGTCCTCCCAAGTTTTCTTCCTTAAATAACAACATAAAAGGGAGTTTTTTCTTGCCACTGTCGCTTTGGCTTGCTCTTTGGGGGTTTAAAGGCTTTTAATTCTGTAAAGCTGCTTTGTGACAATGTACTGTTGTAAAAAGCGCTATGTAAATAAATTACTTGAACTTGAACTTGAAGTAAAGTTCCTAAAGCAAATTTCAGCAGCCGAGGATCGTGATGCCCAGAAAAATAACACATGTATGTATTTTTATATAGTGTATGTTAACCTCTGGTTTCAACTGTTTTTCCGCCACTGTTCACACTGTCATCTATAATAAAACATTTAGATTGTTTGAAAAGTGATGATCTCACCTTAGTATCTTCAGTTTACAGTGTGGATTCTTCAGTCCAGCAGAGAGAAGCTTCACTCCTGAATCCTGTAGTTTATTGTTATTCAGGTTTAGTTCTAGCAGACTGGAGGAGTTTGAATTGAGAACCGAGGACAGAACTAAGCAACTTTCTTCTGTTAGATTACAACCATCCAACCTGTAAAATAAATAAATAAATATAATCATTCACACATATATAAACATACATTTAATTTACTTCATTAAACATTTCATAATCTGAAGAATAAACTGTAACTGATCTCTAAATAAATCATGGGGGTGTCGAGGGGTTGTTGTCTCTACAGTCTCTGCATACTGAGAGAGAGAGAGAGAGAGAGAGAGAGAGAGAGAGAGAGAGAGAGAGAGAGAGATGAGATCAGGTGAATGTTATGAGAACTGAGAATCATTACAGCAGACAATTTCATCCTTACTTTCACTATTTTTTCATTTAGTGTCAATTTATCTCAAATATATAAAGTGATTCTGTTACAGCTTTGTAAAGAAGTTTGTAAATAAAACGTATTAAACCAGTTCATTAGGAACAACTAAGGTCCTTCCCCAAAGTGTTACTACAGACACAGAAGATGTAATTATCTGAAAACATTTATTACGCTGCAGCATTAACTATAAAACAAATGTACTCTGATTAAGCTTGTGTCTTGATTTATTTATATGTTTATTTTATTTTAGGTTCTACTGTATACAGGTGAAAGTTCTCCAGCTGACTGACTGAGAGCCATTTTAAAGCGTTTGCAGCACAATGTTCAATCCTATAATGCAACTGGAGCTGAATCATGATAAAAGTCAACTGATTCCAAGTGTCAATAAAATAAAGATGAAACATTATGATTGGCACCTGCTCCACCCTCATAGTTTTCTTTGGCTTATCCTTAATATTTGATTGTATGTCTATTATTGACCTGGGAGTTCCATTCGGTTTGCCATTTTCTTTTGATGAGAGGGATATTACTGTTTGTCACTTTTTGGTTTATTGTTTCTCGGGCTAGATGTCAGCTTTTTCATTTCCTTGTATGCCATTATGTCCTTGCTGTTCCAAAGATACTACAGTACCTGTGTGTGCAATTTTAGCTGCACTTTTTTTTAAAACATTCAGCTCATACTCTTAGACACCTGACGACTCATCTGTTTAGTTTAGTTTGCTTTATTCTAAGTGTTTCCTTTTGTTTTTCTGGATGTTGCTGCTGACTGCGTTTCTGTTATTGAGCCAAAGATTGTACACATACTTACCTGGAATGATTCTACTTTTTGTGATAAGCGCATCTGACACTGATAATGTTTTACATCAATTAACATTATGAGTAATACGTAATAAGTAGTAGGAACCTTAACGGGGGTAGGGGCCTGTTATATCAGCTTTAGCCAGCATTGCACCTATGATGAACCACACTTGTGCAAGTCCACAATTCAGAGTGTGTTTTAGGTATGCCTCAAATACCTCCACAGGTATGTTTCTAATTAACTCAGATGTTACCATTAAAGCAGAAGCTTTAAATCAGAAGCTTCCAAAGACATGGCATCATATGGGTTGTCCCAAATTGTTTAAAGGCATAGTAAAATTAGTTTACTTAAATTTCTGACTTTGAATAAAGTATTAAAAACTCATCACATTATTAAACAGACAAAAATATTAATTTCATTTGATCTAAAACTGGAACATTTTATTCAGATTTCATTTCAGACAGTGAGAAAAAAAAATACAATGACAATGTACTGTTGTAAAAAGCGCTATGTAAATAAATTACTTGAACTTGAACTTGAAGTAAAGTTCCTAAAGCAAATTTCAGCAGCCGAGGATCGTGATGCCCAGAAAAATAACACATGTATGTATTTTATATAGTGTACGTTAACCTCTGGTTTCAACTGTATTTCCTCCACTGTTCACACCTACATCTATAATAAAACATGTAGAATGATTGAAGCATGATGATCTCACCTCAGTATCTTCAGTTTACAGTGTGGATTCTTCAGTCCAGCAGAGAGAAGCTTCACTCCTGAATCCTGTAGGTTATTGTTATTCAGGTTCAGTTCTAGTAGACTGGAAGAGTTGAAACTGAGAACTGAGGACAGAACTGAACAACTTTCTTCTGTTAGATTACAACCATCCAACCTGTAAAATAAATAAATCAATTATTCACACAGATATAAAATACATTTCATTTACTTCATTAAACATTTCATAATCTAAAGAATAAAGTGTAATTGATCTCTAAATAAACCATGGGGGGTTTGAGGGTTGTTGTCTCTACAGTCTCTACATACTGAGAGAGAGGAGATCAGGTGAAGGTTGTGAGAACTGAGAATCATTACAGCGAAAATTTCATCCTTTCTTTCACTATTTTTGTCATTTAGTGTCAATTCATCCCAAATATATAAAGTGATTCTGTTTACAGCTTTGGAAAGAAGTTTGTAAATAAAATTTTTAAACCAATTCTTCATGAACAACTAAGGTCCTTCCTTAGTTGAGTAATCACAGAGACAGAACATGTCCGTCCATCTATTATCTCCTGCTTTATCCTCTACTAGGGTCGTGGGGGGGGGGGAGTCCCCATGCCCAACCAGGGGAGAACATTTCGGGCCCTGGGCAGATACACCCAGGACAGGGCACCAAGGCAAGGTATACACTCACTCACTCAGACACAGACACACTCTATATGGGGTAATTTGGATAATTCAGGACTGTGTAAGGAAACCAGAGAACCTGGAGGAAACCCACGTGGACACAGGGAGAACATGGAAACTCCACCCAAATTGGGATTTGAACCGGGAATCCCTAGTGCTAAGAGGCAAACGTGCTAACCACTAAGCCACCATGCCACCCAACAGAACATGTAATTATCTAAAATAATTTACAATTCTGCAGCATTAACTATAATACAAATGTGATCTGATAAAACGTGTGTCTTGATTTATTTCTTTATTGCTCCACTGCATAAAGAAGGTGAAAGTTCTCCAGCTGACTGAATGAACTGAGAGCCATTTTAAAGTGCCTGCAGCACAATGTTCTATCCCATAATGCAACTAAAGGTGAATCACGAGAAAATTTAACTGATTCCAAGTGTACTTAAATAAAGATGAAACATTATGATGGTGTAACAGGTGCCTAGGGCACCCGTCACCTGTTCTGTGTTTCCTTTCGTTCTGTTGAGTTAATTAACATTCATTTGTCATTAGTTTAGTTAATTAACTCCTTCTTGTCATTGGTTTGTTTTGTGCACGTGATCGGGTGTCTTTTTGTATTTATTTCCGTTGTTTCTCGTCCTTGGTGCTGGTCGTTTGTTTTATGTCACCCGTCGGTTTGTACCTCTTGCTTTTTGGTGTCACTACACCTTTAATAAACTCGTTCTACTGCTACCTGCGTGCCTGGCTCCCTTTAGCGCATTAAAGTGTGTGACAGATGTGTGACAGATGGCACCTTCAATATTTGAGTGTATTTCATAAAGTTTGTTATTGATCAGGGCATTCCATTCAGATTGCCATTTTCTTTTGATGGAAGAATGTATCAGTTGTTTCAGATCTGTTGTTGAGATATTACTGTTTGTCACTATTTGGTTTATTTTTTCTCAGGCTAGATGTCAGCTTTTTCATTTCCTTGTACGCCATTGTGCCTTGGCTGTTCCAGAGATAGTATCTGTGTGTGCATTTCAGCGGCGCTTTGTTAAACTATCCCACTCATACTCTTATAGTCACCTGACGACTTGTTTGCTTAGTTTAGTTTGATTTATTCAAAAGTGTTGCTTTTGTTTTGCTGGATGTTACTGCTGGTTGCTTTTCTGTTATTGAGCCAATAAAGATTGTACACATACTTACCTGGAATGATTCTACTTTTTGTGGTGAGTGCATCTGACAATAATATTGTTAATAATAATGTTGTACATCAATTAACATTATGAGTAATACATAATAAGTAGTGGAACCTTAACAGGGGTGGGGTTTATTCAGCAGACATGATAACTATCCCACTCTCTATATTATATTTATACGACCTCCATCTCTGTATATACTGTATAGTATATAATGAGGTGAGACCTCAACAGGAAAAAATGATTTTAAGATTATAGAAATGAAAGAATAATAGAGACTGTGACATAAACAGTCTATTATTCATGCACACACACAGTCCTTTTTAAATCATTGTGCATTTGTATAAATGTCAGTCAGTATCTCACTGTAGTTTCTCCAGTTTACAGATTGGATCCATCAGTAGATCAGACAGAAGCTTCATCTTTGAATCTGTGATTTCATTAGAGTTCAGATTCAGTTCTTTGGGGTTTGATGATAATGATGGTGATGATGACCTCAGAGCTAAAACCAGAGCAGCAACTTCTTCATTGGTTATCCTGTATCTATCCAAACTGTAGGGAGAAGAAAATGTTAGAAACTTCGATTTTCATTCTTCTGTTTCTCCATTTATTTAATAAAGTTTCTCTCTCTGTCTCTGTGTTCTAGTGTCTATCTTTATATCACACACTGTATATAAGAGAGACCGTATGTCCTCATTCAGTCCCATTAAGATGATTTACAGCAGAAAGATGGATTTAAAAGTGCAGTAGATACTAGAAATAAGGATATGTGACCTTCCACTATTCCACTAAAACATCCTGGTACCATTACCTCCACCATAACCTGGAGCTGAATGTTTATTTCAGTAACCGAAGGAACATCTCACCTCAGTGTCTCTGGTACAGACTGTAGAAGTTGCAGTGCAGCACAGAGATTCTTCACTTCGGAATCCTGTAGGTTCTTCTCACTCAGTTCCAGTTCTATAGGTCTGGAGGAGTTTGATGTGAGAACTGAGGATAGAACTGTACAGTTTTCCTCTGTTAGATTCAAATCACACAACCTGAAAGAGAAATGATGAGATCACAACTCTGCTACACAAACACACTAAATCACATAGAACTATTAATACTATAGCACATCAAACACAGTTCTGTTAGGGTTTGTGGTTAAATATTGACCAAAGGTCAACACATAAAAAAATAGATGATGAATTTAAAGCCAGATATTTATTGATGCAAATGGACAGATATGAGAAAAGGCAGGAACTGTTATTAATGCCATCAGGTGAGGTCAGGGCTCACATGATCAGCTTGGCTGCAGCAGTAGACTCTCTTGAAGGGGCACTGACTCTTAACAAGCTCTCTAAAGTGTGTGTGTGTGTGTGTGTGTGTGTGTAACTCACTGTAGTTTCTTCAGGCTACACGTTGGATATATCAGTATATCAAACAACAGTCTAAATCCTAACCATCCAATAGGATTTGAGTTCAAATTCAGTTCTTTAAGGTCTGATGATGGACTTGATCTCAGAGCTGAAACCAGATAAAGACAACCTCTATCTGTGATGCTGCAGCCTTCCAACCTGCAGAGAGAAAAGAGAAGATCTAATCAGAGCTACAGAGAACATGCTGAAACATTCTAAACCGCTGTCGTTAATAATCACACATTTAGCTTTCTATTAAACTTTAAAATATTTATTTATTTTAGATTTATATTCATTTAAAAATATAAATGGGGCATGGTAGCTCAGTGGTTAGTTCTATCAATCTGAAGGTTGGGGGTTCAAACCCAGGTCCACTGAAGTTACCAGTGTGGGTCCTTGAGCAAGGCCCTTAACCCTCATTGCTCCAGAGATGTTCTGATTAACCCTGTGCTCGCTATGTAAGTCGCTTTGGATAAAAGCGTCTGCTAAATGACCAAATGTAAATGTAAATGGAAGTTCATCACTGAACTCTGAGCTCTGTATTTCAGAGAGAAGACACCCAACAGCACCAAGTATAGCAACATTAATAAAAACACAAAGTCCTGAATGTGCAAGAGTTTCAAATCCTTCAATGTCAACCAAATAAAATGTATTTACCAGAAATAAATATTCATTAATCAATTATAAGGTCAGGTCAACACACAGTCCAGTAAGTGGCGAAGAGGTGGAATGTGACAAAAATACCATGTGTCAGGAATTTTAAATTGCGTGCACATAAGAGTCTCAAAATGGCCGAAAGTTTGCATTCAAACAAAGGACTCTTATGGGTTCCTGCCGCCATTAGGAAGTGGGGTGGGGCATGTCAGATTTGAACAAATATACTGGTCTTGGATTGGCTGATTTAAACCCTAGGGCAGTAATTTGTGATTGGCTTAGGCAGTTAAGGGGCGGGAACTAGACATAACGGATATATACTGTACACAGGTAAACACTGCGGGGAGTGCACTATCACTCAGACAGGCAGACAGCATCGGAACGCTGAGGATGGCAGACCCGCTGGCCAGCGTAAGTTACTGACGGTGTTCATGAAGTTCTCAATAAATTAGTTGAGACGACCATTTTTGCATCAGCTCGTTCTTTCTGTATTTTTCAAAATCAAAAGATCCTAACAGATGGTAGCAGAGGATAGGCAAAAGAACAATAAAAATTTCGATACTGGACCTGGACTTCTGATTTCATGCACACTCATTATAGGCGCGCCGAAGGTAAGCAGATTTACTGCATAGTTTAGCTGCATTCAATATTGTTGAGTTGAGTTGGAACAAAGGATTTAAAATGGCCGCCCCAACCTCACGTATAGCTCCTCCTACATAGCATATGGTCAATGCAATGCTTGCAGCCCTTCACCCACCTTCACCCACCTGTGTTGGGTGTCATTACAGGGTACACCAGTAGATGGCGCCGTAGATCACTGGGCCATATCCCAATAGACAGCCTGTGCCCAACCAATAAGATTTTAATGAAATACCTCCAGCTCACCTTCCAAATTAGTCATGTGTCGTCCACAGGTCGAGAAATTACCCCAGCACCAATTGTTACCAGTGGTGCAGGTGTTGAACAATTTGATTTTCTAATTAACACTGGGGCCACTGCTTCAGGAAATACAGTAGAATACTTAGTACAAATAGGGAACATTTAGTACAAATGCACTTACTACCATGGAATGCTCGGAATCTAGTCATACTCAGCATTATACTACTCCACTGGTTCTGGAAATTGGAAATCTGCAATTAATCCACTCCTTTCTGTATTCTCCAAATTGTCCAACTAAAATCTTAGGTTGTGATGTTTTAACTACAAGAACTCAAAGCTCATTGTCATATGCACATATAGAAATGTTTTTCCCGGCGCAATGTAATTCTTACTTTGCCGTCCACCCTGTATGAAAGTAAGAAAAAGTAAATATAATAATAATAATGAAAATATAAATATAAAAACAAAAGAGTTCTTTAATCTGCTGGGTTTGCAGTTCACACTTCTGTACCTGTACAACTAAAACCAAATAGTAAGACTTGTACAAGTGTTAAGTGAATTATTATAAAAATTAAGTGCTTTTAGTTTTAGTTTTAGTTCATTTGTATAAAGTACATATTTTAGATACCTCCTTCTATCCTGTGCTCCAGTCCTGTCCCAAAGCCGGCAGATAAGGCTTCAGTGTACACTGAAGCAACCTGATTCAGCTTTACTAAGACCATGCATGTGATGGGGCTTCATGTCACTTCATGTACTTAAGCAGTGATTGACAAGTTAGACACACCCTCAGGCTTTAGTTGTTTTGATTCTGGAGACATGGATTTTGCAGGTAGCAACATGAGCACTAGGTGGAGACTTGGTTTTTGTCCTTGTTCATGCACATGCAATGTCACAGTGATCCTTATCTACAGCAGCTTCAATACACACTTATTTAATAATTATTATTCTAGATCATCCACCTTCTTTTTACTGTCTGCCACACACACACATGTTGGTGATGGTACAGATGTTTAACAGTGTTTTGTTAATGCAGCAGTGCCTGGGCCAAATCTTACTTCTGGTTACCATCAAATTTCCTTCTAAAAGTTTTTGCATATGGCTCCGATTTCATATCTTGTACCAGTAATCAGACGTCAGAAAATACCACCTTTAAGATAATGACTGTTTTATGGTCACTTAAATAGATGTGTTTTAATAGGACTTAAGTTCCAGAATTCATCTAGTTTCTAAAATAAATGGTTATTTGTAGCAGCACATCTTTGTGATTAAAATTGCTGCTTTTTCATAAAATATTAAAAGCCTTTGTATTGCGCTTATTTAAATTTCAAAATGAAATCATGCCATGTTTTTAATTTCTCACACAGGTGCTTGAATGGTGCAGCAATCTGATTCGCCATCACAACACACTGGACACAATTTTACATTGAGCGTTGGGTTTATAGAGTTTGGAGTGACATCCCTCCTCCACACACTTAATACTTTGTGCTATGTGTGTCAGAGGAAGTGCATGCCAATATTAACTATTTAAACAGAAATGAGGGTTAGTTTTTTATTTTTATGTATTTTAATGTTGGGATCCCAGATAATATATTAAGCATATATTACTGCTGATTCAGACAAATGTGATGACATTTGTACACTGGATCAGATATTATGGTAAGTGGTATAGAATGGTCATTAAAGTACATAATTATATGAATCCTCAGCTCTAATATAGAACCATGTGATTGATCATCATTCATGAAGCCATAAAAAGGGCATAATGACTAAATTGCCACCATTAACTGAAGGGAGTCAAGTGTGGGTGTTGAAAGTTGAATAGTACACAGTAGGTAAGATGCTGTGTTTGGATGAAGTAGGGGTAATAGCTAGATTAGAAAGTAAAATGAGGTGAATATTGATTGAAATAGTGGAAGAGGTTTGAAAGGAAGGACATAAAACACCATTTTCAAGCATAAAAGAGGATTTATGGGATATTCTTAAGGATATACCCCATAACTTATAGTTTAACATCCTTGCCAGCTCTTAAGAGAGCTGATATGAGTTGATATAGACATGGTGAAACTTTTAGAAAGTGTGGTGAATTATGGCTGGAAGCAACAGAAATGTAATGGAGATAGCAGGTAGGGAACGCATGTGAAGGGCAGTTAGGTGATGTGGTGGAAATTCATTGTTTGCCATATAAACAATGGGAAAAGACAGTAACATACCATTGTCTTTGCAAATACCCAAATAGCATTTAAACATGGTTATGGATGAGTTAAACACAATTACGATTATGATGACTGCATATAAAAACATAACATATAAAAAGCCTTTTCATGTTTTGCACTGTAACTACAACATCACATGGTGACAAGTTTCATGACAAAATGATAAATACATTTCAGTTATTGGCACCTTTGCCAATATTATGGTATTTGATGCAGTTTTTATGGCAGAACATTTGGTACTTGATTGTCTTCTGTAGTCCTTAATGAGGTTTAAAAGTGCAGAACAATGTGTTGTGATTCCCTTTGGTCCATGGACTTTAACAGGTGGCTGAATTTAGTGCTTTATGTCAAGCCTATTATTTCACCATAAAATTTGCAAATTCAGAATTGTTATGGAAATTATTTAGAAAAAGCTTCTCTGGGTTCCACTAATTGTTATTTGGAAATAATTTGATTGGGTTGATTTTCACATTTTGATCTTTGCTTTGCCCTTTTAACCAAAGTAGCCACTATTACTGGTGCTGACCATAGGTCAGATTACATAATAAATCATGTAGCATACAATAAAGATAATGATGACATAAAATAATAGACTAAATGCTTACTTAAATAGTAAATAGAAAGATAAATTAGTTGGTTTTCAATCTGCCCCATATAGAGTGTGTGCGTGTATGGGTGAGTGAGTGTGTGCCCAGCGATAGATTGGCGCTCTGTCCTGGGTGTATCTGCCCAGCGCCTGAAACTTTCTCCCTGTGATTGACATGGAGAACCCCCATGCAACTTTAATAGAGAATTAAGTAGAAAGTAATGAGATGAGAGTCTCAGATGAATAAAAAGACTATTATTAAACACAGGACTGGAAAAAACATGATATATTAGGGTAATTCTTGCTACATTGCTATATATACACAATATTCTTGGCAATATGACAAAACACTTATTTTACGCATAAACATACTAATGTTTTATCCTCTGCACTCACCAGTGGGACACACTAAACACTGAGAAATGCTGTCTCTCTCTCTCTCTCTCACACACACACACACACACACACACACACACACACACACACACACATGCTCTTCTCTTTGAGACACTGTGCTACTTTATGACATACTGCCTTGTCATCCTAAATGACTTAGGTAATGAAGATATACTATGCATAACTGCATGATGTCATTGGTCTAACAAGTGGGAATATCACTCACAATGTTTGTCTTGTGAACGATATGATAATGGCACATCCTTATTGGTCAGTGTACAGCCAAATTCCATTGTGGTTAGAAATTCTGATTTATTAATTTATTTTATCCCATTATATTGACACGGTAGCCAGTTCTAGCCTTACGAACATCTTATGGTTAAAAGAGGTTGTTAAGCAAACCTATTAAATTTAAGTTTTGTGTTAACATGTCCACATATTTTTGCTTTAAATATTATTTTGTAGCCGCTATAAATATTTATATTTTTATATTAGGAACTATCATGCTTCCTTAGTGAATACCATTGGTTGTTATATACGGATTACGATCCATAGAATATTTGTGATTTTCAGAACATTCCTTGCTTTAACTATTCTTCCCTTTCTGTTTTGAAACTGCTTCAAATAGATTTAATTTCAACATTTAATATCTTTTTACAATTTCATTTCAGCTGCTGTTTTAGTAGTGTGGGGAAATGTTTGGTGAATCACTATTGCATCAGTTCACTAAATACGTTCTCCTTTTTGAAATGTCACACTTTTTATTGCAAATATTTTATAGGGACAGCTGCCAAATATATAGGGACAGTATTGTATACATTTATACTATACAATTGTTTGTCGAACAAAGTATTTGTAATTGTAGGAGTGCAAACGACCAGGGAGACTGTAGTGGAGTCGACTTGACGAAGTGTAGATGGCGGGAGGCGAACTGCACACACACACAAAGCACAGACAGCACAACGGACGAGGCAACAGGAATACAGAGATTACAATGACGGGGCTTGTAGTGTCTAGGCTTGGCAAAAGGCGTGGCACAAGACAAACTGGCGGTGAGGGTAGGGCGTGCAGGGTATAAATAACCAAACCGTGATTAATCCCAGGTGCGCGTGATTACGGGGGCGTGAACACAGAACCAACCCACACCACGTGATCAAAACAAAACCCCCTCAACGGGTGCCTCCCGGCGCCCTAAATGGCTTGTCTGGGAAGCGGCGGTGGAATTCGGCGATGAGGGACGGGTACAGGATGGCCGCCCGGGGAACCCAGGAGCGCGCCTCCGGGCTGTACCCCTTCCAGTCCACCAGGAACTGGATTCCCCGGCCACGGCGTCGGGAGTCCAGCAGGCGGTGGACAGTATAGGCGGGCTGTCCATCAATCAGGCGGGGGGCTGGGGCTTGGCGGCGTGGGGGGTTGAGTTGGGAGTGCACAACGGGCTTGATATGGGAGACGTAGAAGGTGGGGTGGATACGCATGGACTGGGGCAACTGAAGATGGACGGCTGTAGGGTTGATGATACGGGAGATGGGGAAGGGGCCGATGAACCGGGGGCTAAGTTTACGGAACACAGTCTTGAGGGGAATGTCTTTACTTGAGAGCCAAACGAGTTGCCCCACCTTGTAGCTGGGGGCCAGGCGGCGACTTCTGTTGGCCGAGGCGGCGTACGTTGACTGGGCTTGGTGGAGCGCGATCAGGGTGTTCTTCCAGGTGTGGTGGCAGCGACGGATGTGAAGGTTCACAGATGATACGCAGGTTTTGGTCTGGTCCTTGGGGAACGGGGGGGCTGGTAGCCCAGCGCTACTTCAAATGGAGACTTCCCCGTGGCGGAGCTGCGTGCGGTGTTGATCGCATATTCCGCCCACGCCAGGTTCTCGCTCCAGCGCTCCGGGTGTTGGGCAGACATGCAGCGCAGGGTGGTCTCCACCACTTGGTTGGCCCTCTCAGCTTGCCCATTGGATTGTGGATGGCCACCTGACGTCAGCGACACATCGGTCCCAAAGAACTTGTGGAAGGCTCTCCACATCTGGGAGATGAATTGGGGTCCCCGGTCCGAGACGATGTCCATCGGGATGCCGAATATCCTGAAGACCTGCTCGAAGCAAATCTTGGCAGTCTCTAAGGCGGAGGGAAGCTTGGACAGAGCTGTTAGCTGCACTGACTTGGAGAAGCAGTCTACTATTGTGAGTATGACAGAATTACCTTTGGAATTGGGCAAACCAGTTACAAAGTCCAGGGCGATGTGGGAGCAGGGACGCCCAGGTATGGAGAGCGGCTAAAGTAGTCCGGCGGGGGGCTGATGCGACGCCTTGTTGCGTGCGCAGGTGGTGCAGGCGGCGGCGAACTGCCGGACGTCGGCTGCCAAGGTGGGCCACCAGAACTGGCGTCGGATGAGCTCCTCTGTGCGCGCTCCCCCAGGGTGGCAGGCCCAGCGAGACTCATGCGCCCATTTGAGTACTGCGGAGCGGGCGGCGGAGGGCACGATGGTCCGGTTGGGTGGTCCCAGTCCAGGATCCGGATCCTTAGTCAGCTCACGTTCTAAGATACGACGGACCTCCCAAGACATACCTGCAATGACACGGCTGGGGGGGAAGAATAGTGTCATTGCTGGGTTCCTCCTTTCCATCGGAGAAGAGGCGTGACAAGGCGTCGGGCTTGGTGTTTCGAGTGCCGGGGCGATAAGACATGGTGAAGTGGAACCGACCAAAGAACAAGGCCCACCGAGCCTGACGGGAATTCAGGCGCTTGGCCGACTGAATGTAGACCAAACCGAGCTTCACCGCCAACAGCTCGCGATTCCCCACGTCATAATTCCTCTCCGCTGCCGTTAGCTTCCTGGAGAAGAAAGCACATGGGTGAAGCCTACCTTCCTCTGACTTCTGGGAGAGTACAGCCCTCACTCCAGCGCCCGACGCGTCGACCTCCACAATAAACTGTTTGGACGGGTCCGGTTGGATTAGGATGGGGGCCGTGGTGAACCGGTCCTTTAGGACGTCCATGGCGTCCTGGGCCTCCTGGGTCCATCGAAATTTCTCCTTAGTGGAGGTCATATCGGTGAGTGGGGCGGTGATGCTGCTGTAGTTGTTGATAAACTGCCGATAGAAGTTGGCGAACCCCAAGAAACGCTGTAGTTCGGTCCTTGATGAGGGGGTTGGCCAGTCGGTGATGGCCCTAACCTTCTTGGGGTCCGGTCGCACTGCTCCCGGTGAGAGGATGAACCCCAGGAAGGGCACCGACTGCTGGTGGAAGCTGCACTTCTCTGCTTTGGCGAATAGGCGGTTTTGCAGCAGGCGGTTCAGGACAAGTCGTACGTGCTGGGTGTGCTCGCTGGGTGTCCTGCAGAAGATCAGTATGTCGTCCAGGTAAACGAGGACGAATCTGTCCAGGAAGTCTCACAACACATCGTTCACCAAGGACTGGAACACAGCCGGGGCGTTCTTGAGGCCGAAGGGGACCACACGGTATTCGTAGTGGCCGCTGGGGGTGTTGAATGCCGTCTTCCATTTGTCCCCCTCCCTTATACGGACCAGATGGTAGGCGTTCCGCAGGTCCAGCTTGGTGAAGCTCCCTGCAAAGACTCAAATACGGATGATGTCAATGGCAGAGGGTATTTGTAGGGGACCGTGATGGAATTTAGTCCCCTATAGTCAATGCAGGGACGTAGGGAGCCGTCCTTCTTGGACACAAAGAAGAAATCGGCCCCTACGGGGGAGGTGGAGGGCTAAATGAGTCCGGTGGCGAGACACTCCGACACGTACCTTTCCATAGCCTCTCTCTCCGGACGCGATAGCGGGTAGATCCGGCTGGAAGGTAGGGGGGCCCCGGGAAGGAGGTTGATGGCGCAGTCGTACGTCCTGTGAGGCGGAAGCTGACAGGCCTTGTCCTTGCTGAAGACCTCCCCAAGGTCATGGTACTCCTTGGGCACCGAGGAGAGGTCCACAGGGTCGGGGTTGTTCTGAGCCGAAGTGTTGCTGGGAGGGGCGGCGGCGAGCAGGCAGGACGAGTGACACTCCGTTCCCCAGGTCAGGATACGGGCGTTGACCCAGTCTATATGGGGGTTGTGCTTCTGGAGCCAGGGGTACCCCAGGACGACAGGGGCCTCGGGAGACTGGAACACCGAGAAGCAAATCCTCTCCTGGTGGTTGCCCTCCAACGTCAGCCGCGTGGGTGAGGTGCGGTGCGTGATGGGCGACAGCCGTCTGCCATCCAGCGCCAACGTGCGGAGGGGATTTGCTAAGGGAGAGATAATGAGACCGTTACGTTTAGCAAACCCCATGTCTATCAGATTCTCCTCTGCCCCAGAATCTAATAGCACGTTTACGGTCACCTGTCTCTCCTGGAGGGTGAGCACCGCAGGTAGGCTGAGTCGTGCTTGGGGTTTTAGTGTGGGACTCGACAAAACCCCAAGTCCTACTGCCGAGTCAGGTCTTTTGGGCGTACCGGGCAGTCACGTAGCTGGTGGTTCCCTCCGCCACAGTAGAAACAAAGCCCCTGGTCCTTGCGGAGGCTACGGACTTCAGAGGGCAGCGTGGTGCGTTCCAGCTGCAT
Organism: Corydoras sp. C115; assembly: GCA_019802505.1. NCBI lineage: Eukaryota > Metazoa > Chordata > Actinopteri > Siluriformes > Callichthyidae > Corydoras > Corydoras sp. C115. The sequence goes on from JAFMOC010000468.1 coordinate 272,380, forward strand.
CGGCTCGGACCGTTCAAGCTGTTCGGGCTGGAAGGTCCCTCTTGAAGACGCTGGTGGTGGGCGAGGCGTAGCGGCGGTACTGACCTGGTCCTGGGCTTGGCGCTCTCGGTGATGCTGACTGATGCGCCCGTCAATGCGTATCGCGAGGTCTACCAGTTCTTGGAGCGTCTCAGGTCGGTCGCGGGTCGCGAGTTCGTCCCGCATTCGCTCATTCAGTGCGTGGCGGAACACGCCGCGTAGCGAGCGCTCACACCATCCAGACTCCGCGGCGAGGGTCTGGAATTCCACAGCGAACTCCGCCACTGAGCGAACCCCCTGCCATACTAAGAGCAGCTGAGTCTCTATATCCTCAGAAAAGTCCGGACGGTCAAACACTGCGTGAAACCTCTCCAAGAACGATGCGTAAGATGAGCCCAGCGGAGAAGCTAATCCCTGTGCCGCCTCCGCCCAGCTAAACGCGCGCCCCCGTAGCAACCCGATGACGAATGCTATTTTGTGTGCATCCGTGGGGAAGCACGTGGGGCGGATGCTAAAATACAGTTGGCATTGAAAAAGGAATCCTCGACAGCGTTGAAGATCCCCTTCATAGGGTTCCGGGAGAACGGCAGTACCGTCGGAACGTGTGGCAACCGCGGGCGGCGGGTTAGGTACCTGGCTCGGCGGTGAGGTCAGCGATGCGGAAGTTGCGGGCAGTGCGGCGAGCGCAGTCTGCAGCTGTAGCAATAACTGGCTCACCAGATCTGCCAATCTCTCCTGGCGACTGTACAGCATCTCGAGCCGCGGGTCAACGTGGTACAGAGAACACACAACACAGGCTGAGGCAAACACAAGGCGGGTGGTGATGACGTCAGCGGGTAGGAGAGCAAACGACCAGGGAGACTGTAGTGGAATTGACTTGACGAAGTGTAGACGGCGGGAGGCGAACTGCACACACACACAAAGCACAGACAGCACAATGGACGAGGCAACAGTAATACAGAGATCACAATGACGGGGCTTGTAGTGTCTAGGCTTGGCAAAAGGCGTGGCACAAGACAAACTGGAGGTGAGGGTAGGGCGTGCAGGGTATAAATAACCAAACCGTGATTAATCCCAGGTGCGCGTGATTACGGGGGCGTGAACACAGAACCAACCCACACCACGTGATTAAAACAAACCGTCACATTTAAGAGTGCAAAAAGGGACCCATCCATTGTACGACTGTTGCAGTGTGACCCAAGCAGTGCTGGACAGTTCTGATAGATGTTTCCACCACGTTATCCTCAAGTATTTTATTTATTTATTGTGGTTTGTTTAATTTATATATTATAGGGCATCCGACTAATTTATTTAGGTAAAATAATTCATAATAAAAATATATGGGAAAAATGTTAAGCATGTAGCCACATGCAGTAAGAATTTTATTTTTATTTTATACAGTGTTTGTATGGTTTGATTTTGGTTTTGATAGTTTTAAGGTCTTGTGGTTTTACTTTTCCTTAAGTGTAAACTAGGTTGTTTATTTGTGCACTCATTCACTCAGCTTTAAATTTCTACAGTGATAATCTTTTAAACATCAACATACTGGTTAAATTAAACTACCACATTTAGCTTTTACTAACCATTTGTATTTCAGAAATATTTTGTTTGAGGTTAACTTTCATTCCTTGTTTTGGCCTTTAACATGCTTGTTTGAATGATTTATTTTGGCTTCAAAACAGAGCATATTATTCTCGAGCTATTGGAGTTCCTCTTTCCAACAGACATAAAATTCAGTCCTGATCCCATGTCCTAAACCTGTTCTCTAGATAATCGATGTGTTTCAGATTAAATGCGGCTGGATGTAGGGGTGAAACTAGATTCTCTAGGAAGTGGAGTTCCAGGAACAGAGTAAGTGGTGATCAGGATGGATCAGCTGTGAGGATGTTGATCCTCAGGGTGACGGAGACCAGTCCCTGGAGCAAGAAGAGGATGCTTCCCTGGATGTGTCAACAGACCTATTCAGGGTGGTATAGAGGTATTGCTAATTCTGCTTTTAGAAAGTGATACTGACGAGGGTGCTGCTGCTGATGATGACGGAGAGCCGCTGACAACAAGGGAGCTGCCATTGATGACAACAAGAGGACAACGATGATGACAACAGGAGAATGACAACGATAAAAGGAACTGATAGAAGGAACTTCAAGAACCGACGAGGGAATGCTGGGACTACAGAACTAAAAGACTAAAGCAGATACTGACCAGGGTAACAGAACCTTGAATAATCTTCGGGGAAAGTTTCTGCAACAGTGGTGCAAGGGGGGTGTTATTTTGGGTTTGTGAGTGTAGGGATGGAGGCTGTCTCGTTAGGCACGGTCTCTATTAGTATAATTGATAGATGTTTGTTTTTAGAATTGTGTTTTCAGCCTATATGGGCATGTAATATGTTGGGCACCGTCAAGAGGGGTTTTAGTTAGAGGGGGGTAGTTTAATTAGCACTCTGCCTCCTCAGCATTCAGTTATGTGAACTTGTAAAATTCGTATTGGAATTAGTTGCATTTAGATTTGGGTTAACTGAGTTGTGATAACATGCAAATTTTTAGAAATGGTAATGTGTAAAGTTTGGCTTAAAATTTATGGCCGTAGAATTTTTTATTTAAAATTTATTTATGGAAGCATGTAGGTGCTCCCATAGGGGGGAATTGTCAGGAATTTTTAATTGCGTGCACATAATAAGAGTCTCAAAATGGCCGAAAGTTAGCATTCAAACAAAGGACTCTTATGGGTTCCTGCCGCCATTAGGAAGTGGGGTGGGGCATGCTAGATTTGAACCAAAATACTGGTCTTGGATTGGCTGATTTAAACCCTAGGGCAGTAATTTTTATATATTTATAATATATAAATTTGTAATTTATATACACAGGTAAACACTGCGGGGGGTGCACTATCACTCAGACCCGAAGGCAGACAGCATCGGAACGCTGAGTATGGCAGACCCCCTGGCCAGCATGAGTTACTGACGGTGTTCATGTGGTTTTCTTTGTTCTCAATAAATTAGTTGAGACAACCATTTTTGCATCAGCTCGTTCTTTCTGACTTTTTCAAAATCAAAAGATCCTAACACATGCTTTACTAATCACACCAACCCCAAGACGGCCTGTCTCTACTTCCTGCAAAGGTTGAGGAAGCTGCAAGCTCCCACCTCCCATCCTCATCACATTCTACAGAAGAACCATTGAGAGCATCCTAAGAAGCTGCATGACCACCTATTTCGGGAACTGCACCGTATCAGATTGCAAGTCCCTGCAAGACAGCTGAGAAGATAATTTGTGTCTCTCTCCCCTCCATCACAGACATTTACACCGCACACTGCATCCACAAAGCAACCAGCATTATGATTACACAGACCTATCACATACTCTATTCTCTTGCCTTTTGGGAAAAGGTACCAGAGCAAGGCTGCTATTAAACACAATGGTTTTACATTTATAATTGTGGACATGTTTTGCATCTTCTGGCTTAAACCACTGGTGGGCTTCCTGTACTGTTCCCTCCGATTTATTGAATGTTTATTGCCCTGTATATTACCTTGTATTTATTGTAATTCTTGTTTTGCACAAGCTATTTACACATGTGCACTTTATGTTGAGTTGTGTTCTGTGTAGCACCATGTTCCTGGAGAACGTTGTTTCCACTATATACTGTACATCAAGATATATTGTTGGAATGACAAATAAAATACTTGAATAGCCACATTATGGTCAATTAGGGATGTTGGAACTGTGTTTGCTTTTTTAAATGATTATAGTTTGCATGTGAATTATTTTGATTAATACATGTGAAATATGACGCTTCATGGCTGCTGGTTGTTCTATCAGGTCTGTGATTTGGGGTATTATTATTTTATATAGGCACCATTACCTGATTGCAAGAGACAGCACAAGTGAAAAAACTGTTTTTGCAACCATTCAGTGTGAAGTGTTTTGTTTTGTAGTGTATTGTTTATGTTTATTTAAAGGCTAAGCACCACTCTAGCACCACACCAACTAACCACCCTAAGCACCACACCAACTGACCACCCTAAAGATTTCACATTATTTTAGGTACTAAAATGTAAACAACAAGCATTCAACTGACGGAAAAGCCAGAGGTCACTACAGAACATCCATGAAGTTACCATGTGATGTCACTGGAACACAGTGAATAATGGAGGTATCACTGACTTTCCAGTGCTGGTTTGTCAGATTCGAAAGATATTTTTCAAAAAGATAAGAACACAACAAGACAAAAAAACACATTAAAGTGAAAGTACGTGGACCACAGAGACCACGTGTGAGAGTTAACAAGCTAAGATGGATATGTAAACAAATCAGAAACATCCCACACTCAATGACAATACTTCTAATTATACACACTATAATTCCTCATTAAAACACTCACTAGCGTGCCCAACACTTTTTCAGCCCAAAGGTGGTCAAGTCAGAACAAGAACCTAAGTGAAACATTACTATACAAATATAGGAATCATGGGAAAATTATATATAATAACACCAACAAACACTACAGCAACCAAGAGTAAGAATTATAGGAAATTATACATAAACCAAAATAAAATAAATAGGAACCAATGCTGAGACAATGAGAAATCATTATATGAACCACCACACAAGTACAGGACCACTTCTAGAATGAAAGACAACCTTAATAAGAACCTATAGTAGAAGAAACTCCCTGACTACAGGAGAATTTGGGAAGAAAACACACACAGCCTTTAAACTACAAATTAAACAGGGGGGGAAATAATTGGTTATTGGAGCTGATCAAGAATTTACCTAGAGAACAAGAAAAGAACCACAATCAAACACAAGGGGATGCAATATAATATTTAAAGGAGAACAAAATCCAAAGAAGATATAACAGGTAATTGTAACTCAGGTTCAGTTCTATCAGACTGGAGAAGTTTAAACTGAGAACAGAACAGCACAACTTTTCTCTATTGGATTACACCCTTCAATCTGCAAGTAAATTTAAACATGGCATAACTACTCATGGATTTTCGTAATATATTGTGTTTGTGTTGGTATTAGTGTATAAATACTCACACAGCTTTTCTGGAAGCTTTAATGACCGGTAGCAGATTCAGAACACCATCATCTGATTTATCATAGTGACTCAATTTAAACTCCTCCAAATTCTCTTCTGAGTTCAGCAACACAAAGACCAGAGCTGACCGCTGAGCAGGAAACTGGTTCACACAATGAAGACCTCTTTTAAGGTACATTTGTACTTCCTGTACTAGAGACTGATCATTCAGTTCATTCAGACAGTGGAGAAGATTGATGGATTTCTCTGGAGAGAGATTCTCATTGAGCTTCATCTTGATATACTTGATTATTTCTTTTCTGTTATAGGAGCTACTTCCTGTCTGAGGCAGTAGACCTCGTAAAAGCGACTGATTCGAGTCCTGTGAGAGACCCAGTAGGAAGCGGAGGTAAAGGTCCAGGTGTCCGTTCTCACTCTGTAAAGCTCTGTCTATTTCACTGATTACACTCTTCAGAAAGTCAGATGTTTCAGATTTTCTGGAGAACTTAAACAGGTAATTGGGTTGATTAAATTTGTTTTTGTTGGTGAGTGAGAGAAATGTGAATAATGCAGCCAGAAATTCCTGAACACTCAAATGTATGAAGCTAAAGCTCTTCCCCAGATGCAGCTGAAACTCCTCTCTGAAGATCTGGGTGCAGACTCCTGAGTACACTGATGCTTCTTTAACATCAATCCCACACTCTCTTAAATCTTCCTCATAGAAGATCAGGTTACCATTCTCCAGTTGTTGGAAAGCAAGTTTTCCCAGAGCCAGCATACTCTCTCTGCTCTGCTGAAGATCAGGTTTATGGTTCTCATGGTACTTTTGGTTCTTGTGTATGATTTGAAAGATTAGGAAGTGGGTGAACATCTGAGTGAGAGTTTTGGGGATCTCTCCACTCTGTGCTTCACACAACATTCTCTCTAGAACAGAAACAGAAATCCAGCAGAAGACTGGGATGTGACACATGATGTACAGACTTCTTGAAGACTTAATGTGTGAGATGATTTGATTGGACAGACTCTGATCAGAGATTCTCTTCCTGAAGTACTCCTCTTTCTGAGGATCACTGAACCCTCGTACCTCTGTTACCTGGTTTACACACTCAGGAGGAATCTGATTGGCTGCTCCTGGTCGAGAGGTGATCCAGAGGAGAGCAGAGGGAAGCAGATTCCCCTTGATGAGGTTTGTAAGCAGAACATCTACTGAGGCTGGTTCTGTTACATCACACAAGATCTCATTGTTCTGGAAATTTAAAGGAAGTCGACTCTCATCCAGACCATCAAAGATTAATATCACCTTGTGCACATAACAGAGTGTTGATCCTAATTCTTTTATATCTGAGAAGAAGTGACGAAGAAGATCCATCAGACTGAGTTTCTCCTGCTTTATTAAGTTCAGCTCTCTAAAAGGAAGTGGAAACATAAAGGTAACTTCCTGGTTTGTTTTTCCTTCAGCCCAGTCCAGAATGAACTTCTGCACCGAGACTGTTTTTCCAATTCCAGCTATTCCTTTAGTCAGTACAGTTCTGATGGACGTGTCTTTGAAAAGGTCGTTACATTTGATGGGTTTCTCCTGTGATTTTCTCCTGGATGCTGCTTCAATCTGTCTCACCTCATGTTCATTATTGATAACTGTACTGTATCCCTCTGTGATGTACAGCTCTGTGTAGATCTCATTCAGAAGTGCTGAACTACCATGATGGGACATTCCTTCATTTATTCGCTTATATTTCTCTCTCAATTTGGATTGGAGTTTGTGTTGATACACAGAGACCAGCTCTAACAACACAAGAATATTACAACTATATTAAGCCAATAATGACTATAACAATCAATTACAATATGATATCATCTAATAAGAATTATTAAGAAATAAAAACACAAACATCTCTTTTCTAGAGATTTTTTTTGTTTTTCATCAAACATAATTACCATCATTAAAACAGGTTTACATGTTTTAGCAGCAGATATAAACAGTATAAAATAATGAACGAACAGAGCTTGAAAAGCAAGAAGATATATTCAGGAAAAAAAACTTGAAAAGAATCATTTTAAATTTCATAGAGCATTATCTTTGGAATCTCTTACTGTTCTGTAGTGATGTAACAATATCTGATTGGTTCATCTTCCTCAGCACATGCATGGTGATCTTCATCACTCCCTCTCTAACACTCTTCTGATCATCTTCATCCTCCACCTTCATCTCAGAGCTTGCTGGAATCAGGAGTTTCCTAAACCTCTTCAGCTCTTTCTTTAATAAAGTGATAACTTTGTGCTCCAGCTCCTGATACACAAACAAACAGTGTTGATGTATAGAGGGATTATTACATTATGAGATTAAAAGATAAAATTAAACATCAGATAAACTATTTTGACCATTACAAACTGTGGAATAACTTTTATTTTTACTTCTGCAGTAAACATTATTGTAAAAGTAGTTTAACTTTGGAAATCTTTACTTTTTAGGTTCTTAAAGGAATAATACTTACACATACGTCAAGGTTCTTAAGTAATCTATATTATTAATAATTATAGCTACACTTATCTCATTAATGCAGTTTTAAATTTCATGTCAAATCTTATTCATTTGTTTATTAAGTGCACTTCACAGCAAAGTGATCTATTTACCTTGATGTACACAGTTGTAAAATGAGCACACATGCCCAGAAATGGTGCACAGCCTTGTACATGGCAGCCAGGAGCAAGTGGGATTAGATGCCTTGCTATAGCGACTCAGGGAACTGGGAACCGGGAATCGAAGTGGTCAGAGACATTCAGGTCACAAGACTGGTTTCTTAACCACAAGTCTACAATTGCTATGTCTATTTGTGAACCCAGAGGCTGGCTGCTTTATTTTACTTACATGCTCTGTATCATGAGTGTATTTCAGCTGTAGGACATAGAACTCGCTTAAACCAGTGGTGTTTTCTTTTTTCCCCTTTAATTTATTTACAATACTGAGGATGCGCATTCCCTGAGGTATACAGTATATTGGTGTGCAAGCCGGGTTCTCCGGCTTCCTCCCACAGTCCAAAAACATGGATTAAGTCAATTGAATTCTCCAAATTGCCCCATATAGAGTGTGTATGCGTGTGTGTCTGTGTGAGTGAGTGCCCAGCGATAGATTGGTGCCCTGTCCTGGGTGTATCTGCCCAGCGCCTGAAACATTCTCCCCTAGATGGGCATGGGGAAACCCCACCGCGACCCTAATATAGGATAAAAGCAGAAGATAATGAATGAATGAATGAATGAATATTTGATAGTGGGTAAGGATTAAATTAAATTTGCTTCCTGTTAAGGCTTCTTGCTGAACAGTCTGTATTTTTTTAAAGATTACAATATCATTATCAGTTTTGTATTGTGAATATATATTATATGTGGCGGCGAAACTTACAGCACGTTATGGTCGCTGCGTTGCTGGATGTCTAAGTGGTGCTCAGAAAACAATATTGCCTTCATTGATAATTGGTCTACTTTTGAGAGAAGGCCTGGCCTTTTGAGATGGGATGGCATCCATCCTTCCCGGGAGGGTGCTGTGCTCATGTCACATAACATAGCCGATAGGGTTTTTTCTTCAGATGGGAATAAAAAAGTCAAAATCCTTCGAAGCTCTTGTGCTCAACATAAGCAGTTCATCTTTTTTGAAGAATAAATCCAATCTAATGCAACTTATTACTGTATACCACACTCCAGGCCCATATACAGAGTTTATTAAAGAATTTGGTGAATTTCTTTCTTACATAGTAATCTCATCAGACAAGGCCTTAATAGTCGGTGACTTCAATGTTCACTTTGAAAACCCACTAGACTCATTTAAATTAGCCTTTGACGCTATCCTTGATTCCATGGGCGTTATTCAAAGAGTGGTTGGTGAAACGCATCGCTCTAAACATACATTAGACTTAATTTTATCACATTGTATTAACATTAATAATTTAACTATTGCTCCACTAAGTGAGGTCATCTCTGATCATTATTTGATACCTATGATTTAGAAATTGACACTGATCCAGTCATTAAACCACAATATAATATGAAGCGTACAATCATTCCCTCTACTTCGGCGCCATTTCTACATTTACCTGAATTAAACATTAAACCAGCATCAGGACCTGATGAACTTGAAAACACAGCTGAATACCTTAAACACGTGTTTTCTACAACCTTTGACAGTGTAGCTCAATTAAACTAAAAAGGAGTAAAGATAAAAGACTTGTTCCATGGTTTAATGATCAAACGTGCCCTAAAACATACCACTAGAACCATGGAGCGTAAATGGAGACAAACTAAATATTTAGGTATTTAGGGTTGCATGAAAGGACAGCATGACTGAGTACAAACATGCACTCAATGCAGCGAAGACTAAATATCTTTCTGAACTAATAGAAAATAACAAAACCAACCGAAGATTCCTCTTTAGTACCTTTGCCAAACTAACTCGAAGTGCTACTGAATCAGATTTACAGATTCACTCACAATTCAGCAGCAATGATTTTATGAATTTCTTTAGTGATAAAATTGAAAACATAAGACTTAAATCATCTAATGCATCGTGTAGCGTAATCAATAATCAACACTCACCGATTTCTGAAGAGTTAAATACCTTTAACCCCATATCTGAAAAAGAGCTTGTGTGCCATCATTAAACTATTACTTAAAAAACATAATTTAAATCCTCTAATACTGTCCAACTATAGACCAATATCAAACCTTCCATTTGTCTCTAAAATCCTAGAAAAACTCCTATTTGTGCTATATATGCTTCCATTGGAATCAATTATTCATAAACATGGAATCAGTTTCCACTCTTATGCAGATGATACACAGTTATACATTTCAGCTAACCCTAATGATGTTCGTTCAGTCAGTAAGCTCGAGGACTGCATCCTACTACTAAATTCTGATAAAAATAATTTTGTAATAGTTGGACCCAAGGACAAAATTAACAAAGTTTCTAACACTATGTTAAACATCGATAACGCCTTAATTAGACCCAGTTCATCTGTAAATAATCTCTGTGTCATTATTGATTCAGATATCTCCTTTACAAAGCACAAAGCAATATTACTAGAATTGCATTTTTTCACCTTCGTAAAATTTCGAAGCTACAAAATATCCTCTCCCTCCAAGATGCAGAAAAACTAATTCATGCTTTTATTACCTCAAGGTTAGATTATTGTAATTCACTTCTGACAGGATGTTGTAATAAATCATTACATAAATTACAACTTGTGTAAAATGCTGCAGATATAGTTTTTAACTAAAACCAGAAAGTTTGATCATATCAGTCCTGTGTTATCAAACTTGCACTGGCTACCAGTTAAATTTCGTATTGAGTACAAAATTTATTGATAACATAATCAGGCTCCACAGTATCTGAGTGAGCTGATTCAATTGTATTAGACAACACGTGAGCTCAGATCTCAAGGTGCTGGTTTATTCTTAGCTCCTAGAATAAATAAAATTACTGCTGGTGGAAAAGTGTTCTCCCACAAGGCTCCTCAACTTTGGAATAGCCTTCCAGTTACTGTTCATGATTCTGAACCATTATTAATCTTTAAAAGTAAATTAAAAACACATTTATTTAATCTTGTGTTTAATTAATTCTCTGTAGATAAAGGTGTAGATCCAAGGCATGGCTGTGTTGGGGTGGTAATCTGCAATCAGTGTGTGCTAGTGTTTCACCTCTTCACCTACCTCATCATTAATGGGGGATGTGGCGCTGAAATGATGCTGTTCTGGGTAGACATCTCAACTATGTAGAATCTGCAGTATCTGCCTCTTTTAGTTATGCTGCTCTAGTCAGTGATGCCAGAGTCACATGCTGCACTGTGTCAATCAATTACTTATTAATTAAATGCTGTGCTATATTATTAGCTCTAACAGCCTTCCTTGTCTGTTTCTTTTGAGGTGTGTCCGGTTTCCTGGAGGTGTAGTCAGACCTTCATCCATGGCTCTGCCGAAGCACTTCGATGAATAGTGGATGGAACCTGGATATTAATTGGACTGGCAGTCCTGCAGGACCCCTTAATGGACTTACATATAGTTTTCCAGTTGTTAGAGTTTTTCCATTTCTTAAATATAGTCACCCAATCTCGACACAATCTGTATATGACTGTCCTACACTGTTGTTGCTACCCTGCCGCTCAAGGAGGATGAGTCTTGGTCCTCCCAAGGTTTCTTCCTTAAAATAACAACATAACAGGGAGTTTTTTCTTGCCACTGTCGCTTTGGCTTGCTTTTTGGGGGTTCAAAGGCTTTTTATTCAGTAAAGCTGCTTTGTGAAAATGTACTGTTTTAAAAAGCGCTATATACACAAATAACTTGAACTTTAACTTATTGTGTATATTGTGTAAAGTTGTATATATGAACACTCACAGCAGATGACCCACACAGACTCACCTGAAAGATGAGCTCCAGCTGATGTCTACCAGAGGTTTTGGATGTACTGCTAAATAAAATGCATTAAGTTTAAGGTCAAATCATAAATACAGCTTTATTACACAAACAAATGCACATAAAATATATAGATTCCTTGAAACATTATTTTATTCAGCATCGTTGATTTCTGCAGTTTGGTTTAAAACAACATTAGAAACTTAAGGTTTAATAGGGCATTGTAGAATAATGTTTACTTTAGGTGTCTTATCATGATTATGAATGTGGAAAATGTTCAACAGCCATTATATATATTTCCACATTTTCCACATTTTGTTATGTTACAGGCTTATTTAAAATTGTATTAAATTAATCTCTTTCCTCAAAATTCTACACAAAATACCCCATTATGACCATGTGAAAAAAGTTTTCTTGAGAGTTTTGAAAATTTATTAAAATTAAAAAACCAAGAAATCATATTTACATAAGTATTCACTTTGTAGAACCACTTTTGCAGCAACTACAGCCTCAAGTCTTTTTGAATATGATGCCACAAGCTTAGCACACCTATCTTTAGGCAATTTTGCCCTTTCTTCTTTGCAGTACCTTTGAAGCTCCATCAGGTTGGATGAGAGACGTCTGTGCACAGCCATTTTCAGATCTCTCCAGAGATGTTCAATCGGATTCAAGTCTGGGCTCTGGCTGGGCCACTCCAGAACATTCACAGAGTGGTCCTGAAGCCACTCCTTTGAGATCTTGGCTGTGTGCTTCGGGTCGTTGTCCTGCTGAAAAATGAACCGTCGCCCCAGCCTGAGGTCAAGAGCGCTCTGGAGCAAGTTTTCATTCAAGATGTCTCTGTACATTGCTGCATTCATCTTTCCCTCTATCCTGACTAGTCTGCCAGTTCCTGCTGCTGAAAAACATCCCCATAGCATGATGCTGCCACAACCGTGCTTGGCTGTAGGGATGGTATTGGCCTCGTGAACAGTGCCTGGTTTCCTCCAAACATGACACCTGGCATTCACACCAAATAGTTCAATCTTTGTCTCATCAGACCAGAGAATTTTGTTTCTCATGGTCTGAGAGTTCTTCAGGTGTCTTTTGGCAAATTCCAAACGGGCTGCCTTGTGCCGTTTACTAAGCAGTGGCTTTTGCCTGGCCACTCTGCCATACAGGATTGATTGGTGGATTGCTGCAGAGATGGTTGTCCCTCTGCAAGGTTCTCCTCTCTCCACAGAGGAATGCTGGAGCCCTGACCAAGGCCCTCCTCCCCCGATCGCTCAATTTAGACGGCTGGCTAGCTCTACGAAGAGTCCTCGTGGTTCCAAACTTCTTCCATTTATGAATGATGGAGGCCACTGTGCTCATTGGGACCTTCAAAGCAGCAGAAATTTTTCTGTATCCTTCCCCAGATTTGTGCCTTTGATTTGTGCCACAATTCCTTTGACTTCATGCTTCGTGTTTGCCCTCTGACATGCAGTCAACTGTGGGACCTTATATCGACAGGTGTGTGCCTTTCCAAATCATGTCCAATCAACTGGATTTACCACAGGTGGACTACATTTAAGCTGTAGAAACATCTCAAGGATGATCAGTGGAAACAGGATGCACCTGAGCTCAGTTTTGAGCTTCATGGCGAAGGCTGTGAATACTTATGTAAATGTGATTTCTTAGTTTTTTATTTTTAATAAATTTTCAAAACTCTGAAGAAAACTTTTTTCACATGGTCATGATGGGGTATTTTGTGTAGAATTTTGAGGAAAGAAAAGTGAAGCGCTGTGAATACTTTCCGGATGCACTGTATACACACATGGACAAAATTGTTGGTACTCCTTGGTTAATGACAGAAAAACCCACAATGGTAACAGAAATAACTTTAATCTGATAAAAGTAATAATAAATAAAAATTCTATGAAATTGTACAAATGAAAGTCAGACATTGCTTTTCAACCATGCTTTAACAGAATTATTTAAAAAAATAAACTCATGAAACAGGCCTGGACAGAAATGATGGTACTGTCACACTTGTGACAGTACCATCAGGCGGCTCACGACGAAGCAGCGTCTGAGCGGCGTGGCGTGCGGACGAGAGGGGGGGTCGGTGGACACACGGCGCAGTACCCGAGGTGGTTATTCCTCTCGTGGTGAGCGATCCTGGGGAAGAGTCGCGAGTCAAAATAAACAAGAGCCAGTCTCGCCAGAATACGGCCAGGATGCTTAAACAGGAGCGGATCGGGTTAGCAGTGTGCAGCGTGCATCAACGTGGTGTCGATCAAAAAACTCTGCGCCGATGGATCCGGACCGGCGGCTTAAAAGGACGCTGTCGTCAGTGAAGCACACCTGCACCTAATAATCGGGAGAGGGCGATCTGTGATTAGTGGAATGAGAAACCGGTGTGGAGATGGGTGTGTGCGGTACGGAGCGTGCAGCAGCGGGACGTGGGCGTGTGAGCAGGAGCGAGCGGAGCGGAGGGGCGTGAACGGGAATGTGTAACATCACCCCCCCCAGAAAAAGGCGGTCCCACCTGGGACCTGCTCCCTCGAGACGCGGTCCGTGGATGTCGGCGAGGCGGCCGACCTCTAGGACGAGGGGCGGGGCGGTCGGGGTGATCCCGGTGGAACTCTTGGACCATGCTCGGATCCAGGATGTCCTCGGCAGCGACCCAGCTCCTCTCCTCAGGACCGAATCCCTCCCAATCCACCAAATACTGCACTTTGCCCCGGTGCCGGCGGGAGTCCAACAGAGAGGACACAGTGTAGATGTTGGATTCGCCTTCCTCTTGTGTCTCTCTATTGGACTCTGTCCAATTGGTGTCGAGCGGACCTGGAACGAAGGGCTTAAGAAGAGAGACATGAAAGGTCGGGTGCACCCGCAAATGGTGCGGGAGCTTCAACCGGACCGTGACCTCATTAATGATAGCGTCGACCCGGAATGGTCCCAGAAACCGGGGCAGGAGTTTACGAGTACCCTGACGACACCGGATATCCCGAGTACTGAGCCACACCATGTCACCTACACTGTAACGAGGAGAGTCACCCCGAGAGCGGTCCGCGAGGCGTTTGTATCTGCGGATTACTGCTTCGACCCGCTGGTGGACCTGACCCCCAGACCTCCTCGCTGCGCTGAAACCAGGCATCCACCGCCGGCGCTTCCGACTCCTCCCCGTTCCAGGGCGCAAAGGGTGGCTGGTATCCCAGCACGCACTGAAACGGGGTGAGGCCGGTGGCCGAATGGCGCAGCGAGTTCTGGGCGATCTCCGCCCAGGGGAGGTACCGCGACCAATCAGATGGATTGCGGTGCGCAAAAATCCGAAGAAATTTGTTGGTCTCTTGATGCGAGCGTTCACAAGCCCCATTAGTTTGGGGGTGGAACCCCGAGCAGAGACTGATGGAGGACCCCAGCTTCTCACAAAATGCCTTCCAGACAGCTGACGTAAACTGGGGACCTCTATCTGAAAGGATAACCTCCGGGATCCCAAACAAAGTGAACACCCTCGAAAACAGAAGTTCGGCCGTCTCGAACGCAGAGGGCAGCCCCCTAAGGGGAAAAAGTTTTACCGCCCGGGAGAACCTATCGAGGACCGAGAAGATGGTGGTGTAGCCATTGGAGGAGGGAAGACCGGTCACGAAGTCGACCGCGATGTGGGCCCACGGCCGCTCCGGCACTGGCAACGGGCACAGCTTGCCCGCTGGAAGTTCCCGGGGGGTCTTACAGGCGGCGCAGACGGCACAGGAGCGAACAAAGGACTGAACGTCCGCCTGCAAGGACTCCCACCAGTACCTCCGTTGGACAAGCTGGATGGTTCTAAGGACCCCCGGATGACCAGTGCACAGAGAGGAGTGAGCCCACGTGATGATACGAGCGCGGAACGGACCAGGAACGTACGTTCTGTCCTCAGGGCAGTTGGACGGCACCGTCACAGTGCGCAGCGCCTCCTGAATTTGGGCATCTACCTCCCAACGGATTAGACCTAAGAATTTGCTGGCAGGAATAATCGCGGACCCGAGATCAGGGTCGGATTGCGGGGGGCCGTGAAGACGGGACAGAGCAGCGGCCCGGTTATTCTCAGACCCCGGACGAAACGAGATCTGTAGGTCAAATTGGTTAAAGAATAATGCCCACCGGGCTTGACGGGCATTGAGACGCCGCGCACTTTTCACGTACTCAAGATTTTTGTGATCGGTGAGGATGAGCACCGGAAGGGACGACCCCATGAGCCAATGTCTCCACTCCTCCAGAGCTAGTTTGATGGCCAAAAGCTCTCGGTCCCCGATACCGTAATTGCACTCGGCCGGCAGGAACTTGCGGGAGAAGTAAGCTATGGGGCGAGCCTGCGCTAGACCCCCCGTGGACTGGGACAGAACGGCCCCTGATCCAGTACAGGAGGCATCCACCTCCACGATGAACTGGCGCCCGGGATCCGGAAGGGCCAACACCGGCTTGGTGGTAAACCGGTGTTTGAGCGATTTAAAGGCCCTATCCGCCTCCGGGCTCCAGCGCAACATGGAGGGAGCACCCCTGAGGCTGGAGGTCAGAGGCAGCACAATGCAGCTGAAATCTTGAATAAAACGACGATAAAAATTGGCGAACCCCAGGAAACGTTGCAGTTCCCTGGGTGAGTTGGGTGTCGGCCAGTCCACGACCGCTTGAACCTTGCCGGGGTCCATCTCGATCCCCTTATGGGAGATGATAAAACCCAAAAAGGAGACCGAGTCCCGGTGGAAGACGCACTTCTCCCCCTTAACGTACAACCCATTAGCGAGGAGACGTGATAGAACACGCCGAACCAAGGTGACATGGGAAGCCAGATCTTTAGAGAAAACCAGTACATCGTCAAGGTACACGATTACCCCCTGGTGGAGAAACTCCCGAAGCACATCATTAATGAAGGCCTGGAAGACCGCAGGGGCATTGGTGAGGCCAAAGGGCATCACCCTGTACTCATAATGCCCCGAGGTGGTGATGAACGCGGTCTTCCACTCGTCTCCCTTCCTAATGCGCACAAGATTGTAGGCGTTCCGAAGGTCTAGTTTAGAGAACACGCGCGCCCCGTGCAAAAGCTCTAAATTTGAGGGGACCAGTGGGAACGGGTAGGGATAACGTTTAGTGGCCTTATTAAGTTCACGGAAGTCTATACACGGACGCAGTTCCCCTCCTTGTTTGGGCACAAAGAAAAACCCCGACGCAGCAGGAGATTTGGAGGGGCGAATGAAGCCGTTACTCGCGCATGGCCCGCGTCTCAGATAAAGAGAGGGGGTAAGGGCGCGCGTGTGGTAATTTAGCCCCCGGCACCAGGTCAATAGCACAGTCATAATGGCGATGTGGGGGAAGTGTGTTGGCACGCGTCTTACTGAAGACCTGCACAAGGGCGGAGTAAGCCTCAGGTACCTCAGGAGGAAGCCGGGGCTCCGGTGACACCCCAGACACCGAACACAGCTGGCGCGGAGGATGTTGGATGCAGCCCTGTTGACACCGGGATGACCACGCTCGCACCCGCAGCTCGTCCCAGGAAATGTCAGGATCGTGCCGCCTCAGCCAGGGCAACCCACGACAGGCAATGTAGTGCGAGGAGATGGCGAACGTGTAGATGAGGACCGGGCCCGGCGGTCCGGGCGAACGTTGCAGTCCGGCAGAGAGTGAGAGGAGCTCTCGCAGTACATACTGTACATAGTCCGAGCCGGGACCGGCGCCGACGTTCCTGCGAAGTCAGGTGGGAACGTCCGATCTGCATCGGCTCCGGGTCCTGAGGCTGCTGAGGTGTCGCTGCGATGAAGTTCCTCCTTACCACGGGAACCGCTGCAGGGCGAGAGTCCCTGTTACCCGGGAGAACAGAGGAGAGATGTTGTTCCATCTGGACGGAGAGACGGATAAGGTCGTCAAGTGAGGCTCCGAAACTCCGTCCAGCAATCTCCTTCTGAATCTCCCGGCGCAGTCCTTCCCGGAAGATGACGGTCAGCACAGAGCCGCTCCATCCAGTCCGTGCGGCCAGAACCCGGAACTCCAGGGCGTAATCGGACACCGAACGAGGTCCCTGGCGAAGCCGGTACAGCTGCGTACCCACCTCCTCGCCCTCAAGAGGGAGCAAAGGCAGTCCGAAATGCCTGATGGAAGGCAACAAAAGACCGGCATTCGGGACCTTGTGCCTCCCAGATGGCAGTGGCCCACTCGCTTGCCCTGCCCGTCAGTCGAGAAATGATCAGAGAAATCTTGTCCACCTCGCTGGAAAAAGGGTGGCTCCGAAAGTAATGGCCACAGTGCATGAGGAAGGATCGGCATTTCTCAGGGCTTCCGTCGTACCGTTCTGGTTCTGACAAATTATACGGGGAAGCGGTGGGTGGGGGAGGCACTTCGGTGTCCTGCTGGAGCGACGGTTGAGGTGACGGCAGTCCTGCGGCTCCAGCGACAGAGCCGCCGCGCTCCAGCTCGGTGAGACGGCCCATCAGCGTCTGGATCGCCCGGGACATCTCACCTAGTCCACCCTGAAGTTCTGCCATGGCGCGTGCCTGCGCCTGCAGGACCTCCTCAGTGGACTCCATGCTGTTGTTTGGTTTTGGCAGAGTTTTATGTCACACTTGTGCTGAGCGTCCCGTTGCCGGAGAAAAATTAGAGAGAGTCGTGTAGAAATGATGCAGAACACGGTGTTTAATTCTTCTCCAAGCGGGATAATAATAGAAAAACCAGAAACAAAGTCTTTCAAAAAATAAACAGAACACGACCTCCCTCTGTCGGCAGAAAAAGGCGGCTCACGACGAAGCAGCGTCTGAGCGGCGTGGCGTGCGGACGAGAGGGGGGGTCGGTGGACACACGGCGCAGTACCCGAGGTGGTTATTCCTCTCGTGGTGAGCGATCCTGGGGAAGAGTCGCGAGTCAAAATAAACAAGAGCCAGTCTCGCCAGAATACGGCCAGGATGCTTAAACAGGAGCGGATCGGGTTAGCAGTGTGCAGCGTGCATCAACGTGGTGTCGATTAAAAAACTCTGCGCCGATGGATCCGGACCGGCGGCTTAAAAGGACGCTGTCGTCAGTGAAGCACACCTGCACCTAATAATCGGGAGAGGGCGATCTGTGATTAGTGGAATGAGAAACCGGTGTGGAGATGGGTGTGTGCGGTACGGAGCGTGCAGCAGCGGGACGTGGGCGTGTCGGTGAAGTGGGTGTGTGAGCAGGAGCGAGCGGAGCGGAGGGGCGTGAACGGGAATGTGTAACAGGTACCCTTAACTTAATATTTTGTTGCACAACCTTTTGAGGCAATCACTGCAATCAAACGATTCCTGTATCTGTCAATGAGACTTCTACACCTCTCAGCAGGTGTTTTGACCCACTCTTCATGTGCAAATTGCTCCAGTTGTCTCAGGTTTGAAGGGTGCCTTTTCCAGACGGCATGTTTCAGCTCCTTCCAAAGATGCTCAATAGGATTTAGGTCAGGGCTAATAGAAGGCCACTTCAGAATAGTCCAGTGTTTTCCTCTTAGCCATTCTTGAGTGTTTTTAGATGTGTGTTTTGGGTCATTATCCTGTTGTAAGACCCACGACCTACGACTGAGACCAAGCTTTCTGACACTGGGCAGCACATTTCTCACTAGAATCCCTTGATAGTCTTGAGATTTCATTATACCCTGCACAGATTCAAGACACCCTGTGCCAGATGCAGCAAAGCAGCCGCAGAACATAACAGAGCCTCCTCCATGTTTCACAGTAGAGACAGTGTTCTTTTCTTGATATGCTTCATTTTTCCGTCTGGGAACATAGAGCTGATGTGCCTTGCCAAAAAGTTCCATTTTTGTCTCATCTGTCCATAGGACATTCTCCCATTCATGTTGACATTCTTCCACATGAAGTTTGGCCAGTCTGGCTTTTTTATGTTTTGTTTTCAACAATGGTGTCCTCCTTGGTCGTCTCCCATGAAGTCCACTTTGGCTCAAACATTGACGGATAGTTCGATCTGAAACTGATGTTCCTTGAGCTTGAAGTTCACCTTGAATCTCTTTAGATGTTTTTCTTGACTCTTTTGTTACCATTCATGTAATCCATCTCTTTGATTTGTCATCAATTTTCCTCCTGCGTCCACGTCCAGGGAGGTTGGCTACAGTCCCATGGATCTTAAATTTCTGAATCACATGTGCAACTGTAATCTCAGGAACATCAAGCTGCTTGGAGATGGTCTTATAACCTTTACCTTTAACATGCTTGTCTATTATTTTCTTCTATTTGTCCTGAGACAACTCTTTTCTTTGCTTCCTCTGGTTCATGTTGAGTGTGGTACACACCTTGTTACCAAACAGTACAGTGACTACCTGCAGCCCTATATATAGGCCCACTGACTGATTACAATATTGTAGACACCTGTGAAACTAATTAGCCAGTCACGCATAGCCAGTGTAGGGTTCTCTTTCTACAGCGTTATTATAATATCTGTGTACCTTGTTTTATTTGGTTGTTCTTTTGCTCAGTGTTGTGCTCTGCCCAGTCCTCCGTTCCAGGTTCCACACCCCGGCCTGGGTCCAGTTGGCAACACCCCTCTCAACCTATACTCCTCCTGCACCACCCTACCTCTGCCTTGCTTATCAATAAACCCTATTTGTTCTCCATCTACGTCTCCAAACCACTCCTTACGTACAGTTTGTGACAGTTATAAAGTTTTCCAATATTTTGTTTTGTGCCAATATTTAATACAAAGTGTTAGATTCAAAGACACAATTACTGATATGTATGTATTTTGTACCTAGAATACTGTAATTACATTCAGGTTCTACCTGATCACATGTGGCCTGCTGACTGCACTTGAAGCGCGCATGCGCCGTGTGTCAGGAGGCCAGCATTTCTGGGTGTATGCTTCGGTGTACATACGCTTAAGTGCTACGTCGGGTGTTTCGTTCGGTTTGGTTTTTGTTATTATATGTGTTTTGCTCCCGGCACGTCTCGCCGTGCTTTCAGCGACGTTCCCGCTGTTACAGCAAATAAAATTTGCTCTTTGTTTGCTTACCTGGTCATCTGGCTCGCTTCCTACAACCTCACCGCACCGCGCTGCGCCGCCATCGTATGGACAGCGCGTCCGATCGTAACAGTAATGCTGGCCTCCGTATCCCACAAAGACCAGGTGTCCTCATCCGGGTAAGCGCCCTTCATTACTATATTCCTCCGCGGCCGCATTTCCCAGCTTTCGGTCCGTCCCGGCTGTTTGAACGCGTTAGCGGCGTTAGCTTCGGCGCCAGCCCACTATTAGCCGCATTCCTCCGGCTGCATTAACTTGGCGCTAGCCCCGCCAGTAGCCACGTTTTTCGGCTGCAGCATCGGCTACTTTATCTCGGCGCTAGCCCCGCCAATAGCCACGGTTTTCGGCTGCAGCATCAGCTACGTTAATTCGGCACTAGCCCCGCCATTAGCCGCGTTTTAGCCACGAAGAGGCAGCTTCACCACGGGCGGGGCAAGGATCCTGCGCGAAGGCTCTTCCGCGCGATCCACCATGCGAGCCTCCTGGCTCCACGGATCACCCGCTCCGTGAGGTCTTTCTCGCTGCCAATAATCCAGCGCGTCTGCCTCAGCGTGAGTTTCCACGCGTCTCTTCGCGCGATCCGCCGTGCGAGCCTCCCGCTAGGCTCTTCGCCGCTAGGGATCCGCCGCGCGATCCTGCGTGCGATCCTCCGTGTGAGCCTCCCGGCTCCCCGGATCACCCGCTCCGTGAGTTTTTTCTCGCCGCCGGGGATCTGCCGCACGATCCTCCGTGCGAGCCTCCCGGCTCCACGGATCACCCGCTCCACAAGTTTTTTCTCGCCGCCAGGGATTCTCCGTGCGGTTCTCCGCGTGTTTCTCCGTGCGCTTTGCCGCACGATTCTGTTTCTCCGCGTGTTTCTCCTCACGATGCTCCTCGCGATTCTCCGCGCGTTCCTCCCTGCGAGTTGCCCTGTGCTGGCAGCGAGCCTCTGCATGAGCCGTGGCGCAGTTTGCGCATTGGGACGTTGTCTTCGGTCCCGCTGTGCCCCTGCGGGCAGTCAGCAAGCCACTGAACGCGATCTGCGAGCCGCTCTGCCCGCGTATTGAGCCATGTTCAGAACAGGGTCATGTTAGAGAAGATGTGTCAGGGACCAGTTTAGCCAGCCCGAATGCCACAGGATCAGGTCCTAAATCTCCGGCTTTAGAGCCCTCGCAGCAGGGCGAGTGGGTGACGACCAGGCGACGTACACGTAGAACTGAGCATCACTCTTCTAGGATCCACGTGTCCAATCGGTTTTCCCCGCTCAGTGACTCACCCACTGAGAGACCGGTTGCTAAAAGTGCTCTGGTTATTGGCGACTCCCAGCTCAGACACGTGCGAATCGCTACCCCCTTAGAGACCCCAGCAACCATAGTCCGGTGCATTCCGGGGGCCAGGGCTCCAGACATCAGGGCGAACCTCAAAGTGCTGGCTAATGCTAAACGCTCATTCTCTAGAATAGTTATTCACGTCGGCACTAATGACGTTCGTCTCAAGCAGTCTGAGATTACTAAGGCTAATGTTAAAGAGGTGTGTGGAACCGCTGCAATGATGTCTGATGAAGTAGTTGTCTCTGGTCCCCTACCAATTAGGCGTGGCGGCGAAACCTACAGCAGGTTATGGTCGCTACGTTGCTGGATGTCTAAGTGGTGCTCAGAGAACAACATTACCTTTATTGATAATTGGTCTACTTTTGAGGGAAGGCCTGGCCTTTTGAAATGGGACGGCATCCATCCTTCCCGGGAGGGTGCTGCGCTCATGTCACATAACATAGCCGATAGGGTTTTTTCTTCAGATAGGAAAAAAAAATTGACAATTCAGAGCCAAGGCCAGGCAGCAGACAGAATGGCCTAACCAACTGCCTGCGAACTGCCAGGAGTCGTCACCCACAATAACTAGGTTCCATACTATTAAGACAGTTATCAAGTATCGCAGTGAGCAAAAAACAACAAAAAGAGTCCAAAAAGTGTGCCAAAAAAATCTCATTAATATCAATACAACCTCAAGTAATGTAAGAAACACTTTTAAGTTAAAACTTGGGTTATTAAACATTAGGTCACTGTCATCAAAATCAGCTCTAGTTCAAGAAATAATAACTGATAACTTTCTAAATGTCTTTTGTCTCACAGAGACCTGGATTAGGGCCAATGAATACCTAGCATTAAATGATGCCTCTCCACCTGGTTATACTTATGCTCATAAACTACGTCTTAGTGGACGAGGAGGTGGAGTGGCTACGATCTATAAAGAAAACATAAATGTAACACTTAATAATAAGTATGAGTCAAAATCCTTCGAAGCGCTTGTACTCAACATAAGCAGTTCATCTTCATTGAAGAATAAATCCAACCTAATGCATCTTATTACCATATACCGCCCTCCCGGCCCATATACAGAGTTTATTAAAGAATTTGGTGAATTTCTCTCTAACATAGTAATCTCATCAGACAAGGCCTTAATAGTCGGTGACTTCAATGTTCACTTTGAAAACCCACTAGACTCATTTAAATTAGCCTTTGACTCCATCCTAGATTCCATGGGCATTACTCAAAAGTGTAGTTGGTAAAACACATCGCTGTAAACATACATTAGACTTAGTTTTATCACATGGTATTAACATTAATAATTTAACTATTGTTCCACTATGTGAGGTCATCTCCGATCACTATTTGATAACCTACGATTTAGAAATTGATATTGATCCAGTCA
The DNA here is from genome assembly GCA_019802505.1 of Corydoras sp. C115. Classification (NCBI taxonomy): domain Eukaryota; kingdom Metazoa; phylum Chordata; class Actinopteri; order Siluriformes; family Callichthyidae; genus Corydoras; species Corydoras sp. C115. Next base: position 295,480 of record JAFMOC010000468.1, read on the forward strand.
TTAAACCGCGATATGACATGAAGCGTACAATCATCCCCTCTACTGCTGTGTCATTCCTACAACATTTACCCGAATTAAACATTAAACCAGCATCAGGACCCGATGAACTTGAAAACACAGCGGATTACCTTAAACACATGTTTTCTGCAACCTTAGACAGTGTCGCTCCACTTAAACTAAAAAGGATTAAAGATAAAAGACTCGTTCCATGGTTTAATGATCAAACACGCGCCCTAAAACAAGCCACTAGAACCATGGAGCGTAAATGGAGACAAACTAAATTAGAGGTATTTAGGGTTGCATGGAAGGACAGTATGACTGAGTACAAACATGCACTCAATGCAGCGAAGACTAAATATTATTCTGAATTAATAGAGAACAACAAAAACAACCAAATAACAAAACCAACCGAAGATTCCTCTTTAGTACCATTGCCAAATTAACTCGAAGTGCTACTGAATCAGATTCACAGATTCACTCACAGTTCAGCAGCAATGATTTCATGAATTTCTTTAGTGATAAAATTGAAAACATAAGACTTAAATCATCTAATGCATTGTGTAGCGTAACCAATAATCAACCCTCAATGATTTCTGAAAAATCTAGTGGTAGAGAAAATAATATAGTACAAGAGTTAAATACCTTTAACCCCATATCTAAAAAAGAGCTTGTCTCATTAATTACACAATCAAAGACAACATCCTGTATGTTAGACCCAATACCTACAAATCTGCTTAAAGACCTCCTACCAAATATCACAGAGCCTTTTATAAACATTATAAATTCATCACTTAAAATAGGCTATGTCCCCAAAAATCTGAAGTGTGCAGTCATTAAACCATTACTTAAAAAACCTAATTTAGATCCTCTAATACTGTCCAACTATAGACCAATATCAAACCTTCCTTTTGTCTCTAAAATCCTACAAAAAATAGTGTTTAACCAGCTGAATCGCCATCTTCTAGCTAATAACGTTCATGAAGTTTTTCAGTCAGGTTTTAGGTCTCACCATAGCACTGAGACAGCCTTAATTAAAGTCGTTAATGACTTATTAATGTCCTCTGATAATATCCAAATCTCTTTTCTTGTATAATTAGATCTTAGTGCAGCCTTTGACACTATAGACCATAACATCTTAGTTGATAGATTAGAAAACACTGTGGGTGTTACAGGATCTGCACTCCAGTGGTTTAAATCCTACCTGACTGATCGATATCAATTCACCTGTGTTAACAACCAATATTCTGATCTCATTAAAGTTATAATATGGTGTCTCACAAGGGTCAGTTCTGGGTCCACTCCTATTTGCATTATATATGCTTCCATTGGGATCAATTATTCGTAAACATGGAATCTGTTTCCACTCATATGCAGATGATACACAGTTATATGTTTCAGCTAACCCTAATGATGGTTGTTCAGTCACTAAGCTCGAGGACTGCATCCAAGATATTAAAATGTGGATGTCAAAAAACTTCCTACTGCTAAGTTCTGATAAAACAGAGTTTCTGATAGTTGGACCCAAGGACAAAATTAACAAAGCTTCTAACACTATGTTAAACCTTGATAACTCTTTAATTAGACCCAGTTCATCTGTAAATAATCTCGGTGTCATTATTGATTCAGATCTCTCCTTTACAAAGCACATTAGCAATATCACTAGAATTGCATTTTTTCACCTTCGTAACATTTCGAAGCTACGAAATATCCTCTCCCTCCAAGATGCAGAAAAACTAATTCATGCTTTTATTACCTTAAGGTTAGATTATTGTAATTCACTTCTGACAGGATGTTCTAATAAATCATTACATAAATTACAACTTGTGCAGAATGCTGCAGCTAGAGTTTTAACTAAAACCAGAAAGTTTGATCATATAACTCCTGTGTTATCAAACTTGCACTGGCTACCAGTTAAGTTTCGTATCGAGTACAAAATTTTATTAATAACATATAAAATTTTTACATAACCAGGCTCCACAGTATCTGAGTGAGCTGATTCAATTGTACCAGCCGACACGTGAGCTCCGATCTCAAGGTGCTGGCTTACTCTTAGCTCCTAGAATAAATAAAATTACTGCTGGTGGAAGAGCGTTCTCCCACAAGGCTCCTCAACTTTGGAATAGCCTTCCAGTTACTGTTCGTGATTCTGAATCACTATTAATCTTTAAAAATAAATTAAAAACACATTTATTTAATCTTGCGTTTAACTAATCCCCTGTAGATAAAGATGTAGATCTCAGACTTGGCTGTGTTGGGGGGTAATCTCTGATCAGTGTATGCTGGCATTTCACCTCTTCACCCACCTCATCATTAATGGGGGGGGTGTGGCGCTGGAATGATGCTGTTCCGGGGCGCCATCTCAACTATGTAGAATCTGCAGTATCTGCCTCTTATAGTTCTGCTGCTCTAGTCAGTGATGCCGGAGTCACATGCTGCACTGTGTCAATTAATTACTTATTAATTAAATGCCGTGCTTTATTATTAGCTCTAACTCCCTTCCTTTGTCTGTTTCTTTTGAGGTGTCCCCCGGCTTCCTGGAGATCCATGGCTCTGCTTACGAATACTGTATGGATCCTGACAAGGCAGTCCTGCAGGACGCCCCCTAATGGACTCGCATATAGTTTTCTAGTTGTTAGTTTTTCCATTTGTTTAATATCTGGACATGGCTGTCCTACATTGTTGTTGCTGCCCGGCCGCTCAAGGAGGATGAGTCCCCCACTGAGTCTTGGTCCTCCCAAGGTTTCTTCCTTAAATAACAACATAAAAGGGAGTTTTTTCTTGCCACTGTCGCTTCGGCTTGCTCTTTGGGGGTTTAAAGGCTTTTCATTCTGTAAAGCTGCTTTGTGACAATGTACTGTTGTAAAAAGCGCTATATAAATAAATTACTTGACTTGACTTGACTTGACTATTTGCCCTTTAATCGGGACAACTTATTTCCCACTCTGGACAATGTGCCACCCGGTCCAGACAAGGTTCTGTCCATTTGACTGGGTCTGCAGTAAAACGGTGCCTAGTCCTACTGGACTCACATCAGATATGACTATTGTAGGTGCATTTAGTTTAAAGTAGGCCAGACATGGCTCACTCACCAATGCTTATTCCATTGCTTTGAATGATCTCTCTGTTTCACTTGTCCAGTCCCATGCTTGTCCTTTCCTCATCAGAAATCCACTTGTAACTGGGCCTTTTCCGGTCTTGGTGCTTTGTAGATAGCTTCAACCTTTTTGGGTCTGATTTGATTCCTTCTGCGGTGATCAGATGTCCAAGTATCTTAATTTTAGGTTAATTTATGTTAAGTTTATGTTATGTTATGAGTGTTAAACCTGTATTTTTTGAATCTTTGAAAGACTTTTCTCAGTCTCTGTTCATTGGTTCATTTAATAAACCAAAGGAAACATTTCTGGAGCGATAGTACCCTCTATGTGTGATGAATGTCATCAGAGGTCTGGATTCTGGGTCTAAGTCACACAGCCAACACCATTTCCTTGCATCTAGCTTAGCAAACACGTTGGCTCCCTGCACTGCTGGTAATATACTATCCATTCTTGGTACTGGTCCCTTGATTCTGATCCCTCATTCACTTACTCTATTATACGTTGTTCAAGCATCTTGCTAGTTCCTGGTTTACAACTTCTAGCAATGGATAAGGAACTATCCACTGTGACCTTGTGACTGTACTGTAACCTCTGATCTGATCTAGTCCTTTGAAAGTGCATATTCCTAACCAGTTCGTTAAATCTCTCTGTATGCCCCTCTGTGTTTACTTTTTCTCCTGTGTTAAATATCTTTAATTCAAAGCTTATTTTTCTACCAAGCAGTGCTTCTACATTTGGGCAGATAGACCCAGGACAGGGCGCCAATCCATCGCTGGGCACACACTCAGTCACACAAACACACTCTATATGGGGCAATTTTGAGAATTCAAATTGACTTGATCCATGTTTTTGGACTGTGGGAGGAAACCGGAGAACCCGGAGGAAACCCACGCAGACACGGGGAGAACATGGAAACTCCACCCACATGGGGATTCGAACCGGAAATCCCTAGCGCTGAGAGGCGAACGTGCTAACCACTAAGCCACCGTGCCGCTATATATATATATATATATATATATATATATATATATATATATATATATATATATATATATATATATATATAATAAGTATACTATAATTTTTTTTCCACTTACTGTATCAATGACCATTTTCATCCATTGTCAGTCCCTCCTCCTGTAATAATTTGTGACGTAGTTTTTTTCATGGCACATTTTCCACTATTTCACCTCTCAGCATATCATTCTCCAGTGTGCCAAAGTCACATGATCTGAGCTGATGCACTAAGCTTTCTGCCTAAACATGTGTCTCTCTAAAACTACATTTTGCTGTGGGTGTGAAATATGCACCTAGGGCGTCACCAGTTTGTGCATATTCACTTTTATCTCCTGGGAGATTTGCGAAAATCCTCTGCGTAGGCGCTCCTTAAAATGCAAAAGAGTGGCTCTCCTAACTGAATCCTGTGCATAAATAGTTCCACTGACAATTTCCACAGGTTATACTCCGTAAATAAATCAGATGCCACGAGTTTTAGCGGGACAGGCAGAACCAGCTGAGCGTAGCCAGGTTCTGGTGCAGATCATGTGGCTCCTTGCTGCTGTTAGTTATCCAACATAGCACTGTAGTATTTTTACAGCATGGACATATAATCTTAGATGTCCTCTTTCAGCTGTGGGTTCTAGGCAAATTGTCTCCTCGTCGCCAAATGTCGTGTATAAACGGTCTTTAGTTCAGGTTTTATGTAGGGATGCAACTAACGATTATTTTGATAATCGATTAATTGGCCAATTATTTTTTCGATTAATCGATGAATCGGATAAATATAAAAAAAATTTCCATGTCTTTGCATTTACATTTAATCATTTAAAAGACGCTTTTATCCAAAGCGACTTACAAATGAGAACATTACATGTCAGTAGTTATGAAGAAAACCAACTACACTGTACAATTATTAAGCAGGTCAATAAATGTCTGGTTTTATTTACAGTATGAGTTTAATGCATCCAAGTAGCCCAAAGAGCAATTTAACACAAATCTCACACACACACTGACACAATATGTAGCATAGTGTGAAAAAAAATACTAAATTACACAAATTTGAGTCACTCTAATATGTTACTTAATTCTCCTTTAAATGCAACTAATTCAAACTCACTCCCATAGTGTGCAGTGTCTTCACTCATATTTTATTCAAATAATTTAAATGTGAAGCTTGATCATTAATTAGCACCTTTGTGTACAAGTTGTATGTACAGTATTTATAAAAGTGGGGGGGGGGGGGGGTTCAGTAAAATTGTTCTATAGTATAGTATTATATATAGTATGTTTAAGTGTTTAAACATACTATTATAGTATGCTTAATTTCAAATACTGTCTGTTCTGTAGCCTATTGGGAAAAAAAATTAACAAATGAACTAATTAACAACCAGCTATTGAAAAAAATAAATTAACAAATTAGCCAATGAACAAAAAAAAAAACGTCTTGTGTGAAAAGTCGACCCAGTTTGAAAGCGCGCGGGGGGGATGGGGGGCACGTCTTGTAAACAGACTTGCGCTTTAAACTTGCTTGCGGACTGACACGCAGCTCAGACTCAGTGCGCAGTGTCCCAGTGCCGGGACATTTAATGATCCAATGAAGGTCATTTAAAAACCATGACATTTCCTCACTTTAAAAAAACTCCGGCCGTATTCGTATAACAGACGTACTCCGTTATCATGTATCATCTCCGTGCAGCTCAGTTCATGTTCGCAGAGCTTGAGAATTAGCTCCTCGGTGAGGTGGAATCACCAGGTGAAGCTCCCACAGTTTGGATTTAAACGGAAGCTTGTTATCAGCGTTGGCTGAGTCTCATTTGTACGATTTATCAACTTGTTTTGCAGACTCCGCCTCGTTCTGTTCAACCCGCTATTTGTTTCCAGCGTTATTGCAGGTGACGCATTCGGTTACGACATCGCGAGTAACGCGGAAATAGTGCAACCCAACGAATCGATAATGGAAATTCATTATCGATACTTTGGATAATCGATTTTATCGATTCATTGTTGCAGCCCTAGTTTTTATGCTTAATTTATTAACACATGTTCAGGTAACGGCGGCACGGTGGCTTAGTGGTTAGCATGTTCGTCTCTCAACACTAGGGATTCCTGGTTCGAATCCCCATCTGGGTGGAGTTTCCATGTTCTCCCCGTGTCTGTGTGGGTTTCCACCGGGTTCTCCAGGTTCCTCCCACAGTCCAAAAATCATGGATCAAGTCAATTGAGTTCTCCAAATTGCCCCATATACAGTGTGTATGTGTGCGTGTCTGTGTGAGTGAGTGCGTGCCCAGCGATAGATTGGCGCCCTGTCCTGGGTGTATCTGCCCAGCGCTTGAAACATTCTCCCCTGGATGGGCATAGGGAACCCCCCCGCGACCCTAATACAGGATAAAAGAGGAAAATAATGGATGGATGGATGTTCAGGTAACTTCTGGCCGCTATCTCTGTCTGTTGTGAACCTCTAATCTTGTGATAATTAAGTAACATTAGCTATACTACAGTAAAATTAATGAAAGTCTCATTTGATTAAATAATGAATTTTAATTTATTCTTAAGTAAATTAATCGTGGGCGCCTTAAGTAATTAATCGTGGGGCGCCGCGGTGGCCTAGTGGTTGGCATGTTCTCCTCTCAGCGCTAGCGAAAGGTTGGCTTTCCATGTTCTCCCCCTGTGTCCCTGGTTTTTCCCTTTAGGTTTTTTCCGGTTTCCCTTTCCCCCAAATCCCCCCAAACCCCGGATCAAGGTCAAATTTAAGTTTGTGTGTGTGTCTTTGGAGTGAGGGGTTTGCCCAGCGAAAAACTGGCACCCCGTCCTGGGGGTATTTTCCCCTCTGTTTTTATTTGTTTTTGCTGTTAAAGTGCCCGTGCAGCACTTTTGGTTTTTGGTGTGTTCTGTGTTGGTTTTTTCCTTTTCTCCATAGGGGCTGACTGGGAACCAAAAAGGAAACCCTGCTGGTTGGAAAGGGGGGGGAGCATCAGGAAAAAAAAGGGGGCCACTCCAGGCAGCAGAGCGGGGATTTTTTTTTGGGATGACTAGGGCCCCATGAAAAGCTGCTGTTTTTTGTGATTGTTTGCCCCATTTTGTGTCTTACACCTTAGTTCCTGTTGGGGGGTTTTGGTACTGTCCGTTGACCTGGAAGTGGACAGGGAAATTTGGGGGGCGCCCTAAATGTGCAAACCGTATAAGGGCTCTGTTTAGTTCATTGGTTAGGGCGGGTTTCCACCAAGTGTATTTTTTGGGTAGG